>CM068300.1:37371562-37917209 GCA_034768395.1 Linum lewisii
AGGGTGATTCCGGGAGCTGTAAAGGTCGGAATTGAGTTCCGTTTGTTGCTATGGATTCGTAGCGACGAGGAGAAGAGATCGCTAACCTCCATTTTGGGTTTCTGGGTGTAGGTCGTGAGCAGTAAGGAAGGGTAGAGCTACGAGTTTGGTGGTTGGGAATCGAGTTTCTGGGGAACTAGAAGACGATTAGAGCCTCGTCTTCTATTTCAGGTGAGGGCTTAGCATTGTGTAAGTAGTTTGGACAGCGTGAGGAGTTTCAATTGGACTTAGAACAAAACCTAGGTTATGCATGAAAATGATGAGCGTAAAAGGGGGATAAATTGTTCTGTGAATGTACTTGATTGCTATTGATGATTGCCGTGGTTGATTGTTGTTGTTGATTGCTATGGTTTGGGGTTGGGTGTGAACTGAAGTGAATTAAGTAATGAATTGACATAGAAATGAGAATTAGGATGGTTGGGAAATGAGTGCGGGTGCTATGATATTATGAATCGCTGGTTGTGGATGCAGGAGAGTTGCCCTGCCAATGTGGGGTCGCTCTGAATAAGAGGAACAGGTGGGTGACCCCTAGACTCATGACATGGTTTCCCCTGTACTTGCAGGTGGGGGAGGCCGGTGAGCTAGCCGGTTATCCTATTGATTGTGATGTGTGTGCTGTGAACATGACAGGGGCATGGAGGACGAGATGTGTTGTGAACTATGGACTATGAATGAGATGTGGCTGATTTGTGTTGTATGTTGGTAGTAGATGTGATGTATGAGTTGAGAATGTGATGTTGAGAATTGTATGTTGGAAATGGAACCGGAAGGAGCCCACACTACCCCACCCGAGGTACTGGTTGTTGAGTCTGATCCATTGGGGTGGATCCCCTTGACATGGGTGTCAAGGGAGTAATGAGATTGATGATGAGATTGATGATGATGATGATGGTTAATGAGAACGCGTTCCCCATGCGGTAGGGGAGCGCGAGGACTTCCCATGCGGTAGGGAAGTGCGTCGGCCGGCCAATGGTGGTGTGGATAACTCCTTGGCGCCTAATAACTCACCTAGATAATATGAATGTGAATGTTTGTGTGCTTGTGGTTGTGGTAGTGACTTGGTTGATGGATGTGATGTGATGATGCTGTGTGTGCCGTGGATTGATGTATTATTTCTGTGTGATTCTATTGTTATGAATTGTGCTTGAGAACAAGAACTGACCAACGTGATCACCTAGACTGCTTTTAGGGAATTAAAATATGGAAAGGGGGGTTGGGTTTGGTTCCATTGTTGGATGTCTTGTGCGGAGTTGGGACCGCTCCATAGAGTAGGACAACGTGTAGGTAGGCCCAGTGGGTTCACTCAATTTCAATAGGAAATTGATCCCTTTTCCCCTATCAGGATCTCGTGGCTAGTAGAGGTAGCTGAGGAGTTTGAGTTCGAGGTTGATTTCGTGAAGTTATGGACGGAAGCCATGAGGTGAAGACTGGGATTACGCGGAGTTGACTTTTCTGTTCATTTCAGTTGACTATGAGATTTTGGGGGTTTTTATGTACTTTCTGATTTATGTTGGATTGGAGGATTTATGATGGTTTGGATTGTACTCGGATTTCAGTTTCGCGTTTCTATGGAGGCCTTCCATGTTTTTACTGTCTTTTGATCACCGCCAATTTCCCTGTTTTACCCTTGTTTTTACTCGGTAGTACCTGGGACCGGCTCAACCATGGGTTTACTCGGGTTGATTCGGAACGGGTGTTACAGCGAGGATATATAGTCTTGGAATTCTGGCAGCGGCTGGGGCTTCTGCTGCTCAGCATCATCTTCTTCCTCCGACTCGACCACAGGCTGGAGTGGAGGATCTGCTGCTACATGGGGACTGATGTCCAGTTCTAAGTCGTACTCAACCGCTAAGTCTCCTCCAACAGTCCTAACTTGGCGTCGTGGAATGTTCGTGCCATATTCATGGCTGATGCCGAAGGAGATGATGAGCTGACCTATGAAGTTACCCCCCAGGAGTCTGCGAGGTGGCATCCTCCTCCTGGTCTTCTGGCGAAAGATGCGTGCCAGCACCCAGCCGGGGTGGAGAGGGTAGCTCTCTCGGATGGCTCGAAGAAGCATAAGCTCCTCCTTGAGGATATGGTGGCGATCCTTATCTGGAACATATAAAAGCGACCTACGCCAAACCATATGAATAAATTTAAAGAGAGGGTGAGAGAGGGACTTAACTGAGTCATGGCCCGTGAGGCGATCACCAGGCACTCCAGTCATATGGCTCCAGAGCGCGTGGTACTCCTCGTCGTCATCATCGTCGCCCCAGCCTAGGTGATGATCATGATAATGCTCGTAGGGGATGCCAAGATGAGCAGCAAACTCATCGTAGGTGAGCTGCCTGTACACCCCACCAAGATAGAAGGTCACAACCTTCTGGCGCTGCTTCCTCTTGTGCTCATCCAGATCAAAGGTCGCCCAGAACTCCTGGAGAGCAATGTCTGGGAAATCGATAGCTATGGTGGTCAGCTCTAGAAGGCCGGCCGGTGCTAGGGCGTCATGCACGTTCCGGTAGTAGTCCTCGTCGTGCTCGTTCAGGGACTCCATGGAGAGAGGGCGCACGTCAGCTCCATGAATGTGCTGGATCTTCTGGAAGCACTCGAAGTAGAAGTCTGGTAGACGAGCGAGAGTGTGATGGTATCCAGCCCGGCGAGGTAGTGCGGGTGAAGGACCCAGAACGGCGGGTGTGACGGGAGCGGCAGGTCTGGAGCTCAAGGCGTCATCAAGTCGCGCCTTAGTCCTGCGCTCATAAGTGGTGTTCCTAAAACCAGAACGAAACCAGATTAGCTAAACTAAAACCCTACCCCACACTTAGTAGAAAAACTCCATTTCACAAAGAAATGAGGAAAACCGAGTGGGGGTAAGCAAAGCAGAGTAACCGGTAATCATAGATAATAGAATACATGCTTAGGAACAGCCAGAATCGGATAAGCACAATCAGAGTTCAAAAAGTCAAACCGACATTCAGAAAGTCAACATTATAGCATATTGAACCCTAATCATGGCAGGACTATCACAAGGTGGATAACGACGGTAAAATATGATCTCAGATGGCAAACACGATAATCTGAACTAGAATGAACACGTACGGCAGCCAATTGATCACAACAATTCAAAGTCAAACCGACATTTCTCACAAAAGTCAACATCACAAAGAATCAATCCTATGCAAGCAACACATGATCAAATGATATGGAAATTAAGCACGGAACTCCCTAAGCATGCTAGAACAGTTCTACAATATCAGCTAACCTAGTTCACATGAAATCAGTCGGCACGCAAATCGAGGCAAACCGAAAAGTCAACCAAAAGTCAACCTTAACGAAATTCAGCAATCCATATGTCAAAAGATTCGTATTGAAAAGTTCTACAACTTTCCTTGAAGCCATGGATGCTAAAAACGAACGGTTTGGGAGAAATCGGTGAAAAACTTTGAAAACAAGGGTTTCGGTGAACTGGAGCTGTAGAGCTCCGATTCAAACGTTCTAGGGCTCAAAACGATCGGAAAAGAAAGGGGAGTTGAGCGGCGATGGTCGGCGATGGCGGGAAACGGCGGCGGTTTTAAGACGGGTGGCGGTCAGCGGTTTCTGAAAACAGTAGGGGGTTTTCGGGTTTTAAAACAAAAATGGAAGGTGGGGAGAGAAAGAGGATAAGACCGGATTTTAAGTGGGATTTTTGACCGATTTTCAAAGAGATTTTCGGCGAAAATAGTGATGTGTTTTCGCCGAAAATGAGAGTTAAAATGGCTGCCGGTTTTCAAAGATATTTTCGCCGAAACCACTCAACTTTTCGAACCGAAAATATGAAACAGGAGACCGGGTTTGAAAATTCAAAAGGCAATTTCGCCGAAAATAGGGGTTGATTTCGCCGAAAATTTGAACTACTCGGGTGAAAATATTTTCGCAAATCCGGCCAACTTCAGAAAATCACAGTTAAATCTACAAAAATCAGAACGACCTCAATCAACTTGCGAACGACACTATGACACACAGACTCTACACGAAAAATAATAAATCAAACAAACTGACACTTTTGTCTCCCCCGAACTGACTCTAAAACGCTAAGGTTGACACAAAACAAAAACGGACTCCAGCCGTGGGTTGCCTCCCACGAAGCGCTCTTTTATTAACGTCCTTGAGCTGGACGATACCTGGACGGTATTAGGAGACATCCCAACTCAGATTCTCCTTCACGCTCGTGTCGGAATTCATGAAGTACAGCTTCTGGACTTCTCCGGTAAGCGTGAATCTCTTCCCGTTTGTATGCAAGAGCTTGGTACGTCCATCGGGAAGATGATCGATGATCTTGAACGGTCCGAACAGTTCTCTGGAGAGGTCATCCTTCATGAGTGTTACGATGGAAGGAATGAGGACTGTCGGCTTCTTCTTTTCTTTTATCTCCGGCTTGTTATCACCAGGATCGGTGATCGTCAGTACTTCCTTAGGAGATGCTTTCGGCTTCTCCTTCCATACTTGTTCCGGCGCCAGTTTCTCGGAACGAATTGGTGGTGCAGCTGGCTCGATGGAAGATGGCAGAATTTTTGGTCTCCAGACCATTTGGGTCTTCGTCTTCTTGTTCTTTCCCCGAGGTCTGTTAGGTTTAGTGCTCGGTGGCTTAGAAGAGGCTTGCAGTTCCTTCTTCTTCTTGGGCGGCTTCTGAACCGAAGTTTCTGGCTTCTTCTTAATAACCTGTTCAATATCTGCAGCAACAACTGATCTAGAGACACTGGTAGAAGCATTAGTAACAGAGTTGACCGGAGTCAACACCACAGTTTCAACAGCTAGGCAGTGAGATTCTTCATTCTTAGAGTCATATTTCATGGCATCTTTAAGACGGAACGTTTTCATTTCTTTACCGACCCTTAGAGTTAAACAACCATTTGGAATGTTAATATTCATTCCAGTAGTAGCCATGAAAGGTCGACCTATGAGAATGGTAGAATCATCTGTACTAGTATCCATAATCACATGGTCAGCTAAGAACGTGAACGGACCACATTTAGTAACAACGTCTTTAATCTCTCCCTTAGGGGTTTTAAGTGATCAGCAAAGACAAGTTGCATACTAGGCGGTTCAAGTTCTCCTAGGTTCAATTTTTCAAACAGGCTCATAGGCATGACATTAACAGACGCTCCTAGATCAACTAAACAACGTTCAATCTCAACATCATTAATGACCAAAGGTAAAGTAAAAGAACCAGGATCAGATAACTTAGCTGGATATGGAGAGGCAGGTTTCTTAATACGAATGTTAGGATATCCTTCCTTGTTCCCCTTCATGCCAGTCTCGATCCTTGCATTTGGCAGCAATGCTCTTGGAAAAGGAGGCTTCACGACGTACGGTGCAAGAGGAGGATCATCCTCCTTAGGTGCCGGTTCCTGTTCTTCTTCTTCCTCCGGAGTTTCAGCGATCCTGCGTAAGACAGAACAAGCATCAGCAATTAAGTTTGGGAGTTTTCGAGCGGTTACCATCTTGGCTTGCTCCTTTCTCGGATTTGGATCTGTCTGGCTTGGAAGTTGGCCAAATGGTCGACCAGATGCTAGCATGCTCGAGATGTTGTTCACGGCTTGCTCAATTCTTTGTCCAGATGCTATCCGTTCTTGATTGAGAAGAGCTTGAGCCTTGAACTGACTGTCATGATCATCGAGTCTGGTGATGATCTGGCTGAGTTTCTTATCCAGGTCACTGACATTGTTCTCTCTTTGATGCTGCTGCCCTGGATAAGCATTGTTAAGATATTGATTCTGGCAATTGCCAGGAGCAGTTCCATAATTACCCGGATTGCGATGCGGCGGCTGGTAGACACCTGCCGGCGGATGGTTAGGCTTCTGATCCTGAGCTGGACCAGCCGGGCGGTTATTCTGGTTCTGGTTATGGTTGGCGCCAGCATTGTAGGGAGGTCTGTCTTGATAGTTCCCTTGCTGTCTGAAGTTACGGTAACCAGCATAACCATTCTGATTATTAACGAAGCCTTGTTGAATGAAATTTACCTCTTCGGCAGACCAGACTTCTGCCTTACCAAAATTCTGACAACGGCCTCCGTTATGTGCGCAAGCTCCACACCACTCGCAATCGGCAACGTAGACAGAGGCTGCCGGCGGCTTGATTGGTGTGGTAGACTTCTTCAGATGCTTCTCTACTTCTGCTTTGATTGTAGCTTCGATATCTAGCTTGCTCCTTGATCCTTCAGATTGCCGTTCCCAGTTCCTTGACTTGGAAGCATAGTTTGCGAAGTGAAGAAGAGCAGCTTCAGGTGTTAGTGTAGTGCAATCCCCTTCAGCTAGAGAATTGACCCACTTGGCAGATTCTTCTCGAATCCATGATGAGGGCAGGTGTAGAGAAGTTCTTGGAATCAATTCCAAGTATCATATAAGCTTTCGCCTTCTTTCTGGGAGAATCTGGCGATGCTGTCCTTGATAGCGGTTGTTCTGGCCGGAGGAAAGTATTCTTCAATGAAGTCCTGAGCCAGAGTATCCCAATCAGTGTAATAGCCATGTGGTTTGCCAGTAAGCCACCTCTTAGCAAGGCCTTTCAGAGAGAACGGAAAAGCTCTCAGACAAAGAGTGTTTTGTCGAGGTTTCCGCTCTTGAAAGTGCTGCAGAGATCAAGGAATTCTGCAAGATGAGTGCACGGATTGTCTAGGGGCCTGCCTTCAAACTGTAAATCCCTAGAGATCATAGTCAAGAATGGAATCTTGATCTCATAGTCAGGATCTCCTTCAATGCGCGGAACGGCAATGGAAGATCGAACGCTAGTCGCGCTCGGCTTGTTATAGTCTGCTAGACTCTTCTGTGCAGGTGGTGGCAGCGGCGGTTGATCGCCATTCGGTGGTGGTAGTGGTAATCTATCGTCCATGGTAGGAGATGGAGGAGGTGAAAGTGATTCTGTGTATGAAACGGATGAAGATGACGGTATAGGTGAAGATGGAGATGAGGAACTCTCCTTCAGTTCCTCGATCTTGATCGGAGTGATGAATGGATTGGATCTGCCTTTCTTCAGAATCTGTGATCGTAGAGGTGGAGCAGAACTGCCTGGTCTCTCTGCACTCTTAGCCTGTTCGGTTTGAGAGCGAGTCCAAGGACGGTGAGGCATACACCTGTAAACCTACAGATAACAAAAACAAACAAAAACCAGTGTAAAATCGAAGTGGATGGTAAGGTGAAAGATGGAAAGTAGAAGAATAAATTGCCAGTTCTTCTTTCGAACAATCAAAAGAAGTCCCCGGCAACGGCGCCAATTTGGTGACCCGCCCGGTCGTTGTTATGCGGACGTTCAACCAAATAACTAACAAAGCTCACAAAAGCTAGGGTAGATCGTATTCCAAGGGTCTTCTAAGATTGACTACTTCAAAACTGGCAAAATACTCGAATGCAGACAAGTTGTGCGTGGTGTGAGTTCCACGACTTCTAATTCTAAGAAATGCAGAGAAATTAAAATAAATTAAACTAAAGCAGATTGGAAATTAGGGTTTGAAAACAGAGATGACAAACGAACTTAGACTTTGAATCCCCCTTCGTTCCCCAGAGCATTGGCAATCAACAGATCAGCGGATTTCGATTCTCATTCAATCAATTACTAAGACACCACCATAACTCCTTACCCTTATGTTTAAGACCGGCGAACGTTCGCTCTATCAGTTCTAACTACCAAGATTAACTAGCCGCCCGGGTACGGTCGCCTCTCGCAACGACTTAATTAACTTGTGCAATTACTAATGATTAATGAGTTACTCTTGCAGTGGATTAACCCTAACCGGTTCCTACGAAAGGCACGCTCCAATTATAAGGTTAATTGTTCAATTCGATGTTCTAAAGTAAGGCGAGCGTTCGCTTCTATCCTTAGCTTAACCAGAATCTAATCTAGGTGATCAATCTAGACAAGAAACATGAACAATGAAGAACAAATCAAACATGAATGAGAAACTATTGAACGAATCTGAATCCCCGATCCGGGACCAGCTTCTAAAGCCCTGGATCACTAGGGTTCATCTTACGTCATAAGCTCTACGATGATCTCTTAGTCATATGTATAACAGTTTCTTGGAGCCTAGGTGTTTTAACTACTAATGATTCAATTGTCGAAGTGAAAGGATTTCACGATTCTTGCTTAATCTAATCTCCTCAGAACTGATTCCTGAAACTTATTTCGGATTCGTAATATCTGTTTCCTCGTTTAATTTATCTACCCTATCTCCAGACTAATTGCGAATCTGAGTTTTCGCCAAAATTCTCTTTTCTGATCCTATACTCTAGCTTCTTCTCGGATAAACCTGATGGAATTCTTCGGCAAACATCCGATTCGATCCTATTGATCCTAAATTCCGCCGATCGATCCTTTCGATTTCAACCTGCTTACATCACGTCGCATTGTTCTGATTCGACTGGCAAAATCCTGTGAACATATCGCACTAGAATGGCCATCCTAACCGTAAACGAGTTCAAAACTTGGCACGCGTACTCGATACGCAAAACATATGAACAGTGGAATCGATTATTCTCACCCTAAAAACCATGTCTTAAGCAAAGAAATGTCGCTTAAATTGAGGCTGATAATCACGTCAAATCGAGTGTCATCAATGTATTTACGAATACACGTTTAGAAATCACCTATGTGAGTGTGAAGTAGAGCCGCTTCAAGGAGAACTAGCGTAGTCCAAGTTCTCTACGCACTCATGAGACCAGACGGTGTTCAGGGCTAAAATGAACACAACAGTGAGAACCAATGAACGGTTAAGGATTAGCTGTGTGACATACGTTGTCTTAGTATACACAAAAAGTCTACGGTTCAAAGATATCAACTCTACCGATGGACGAGTATACTCGATGTATGTTCACTGCGAAAAGTTCAAAGGGAAACTTACTTATTCAGATGCAGCTAATTCTTGCGAGCAAATCACACAGTTTTTGAATAGTTTTCAAAACTTAACATTCTCCATTCATGTGGGGGATTGTTGGGGATTTGATGTGTGAATGAAGGAATGAGCTAAGTGGTGTTGAATACCACATTGCTAATTGATGGGAAAGTGGAGCTAGATATAAGAAATCAAGCCCACTTAGGTTGGTAAAAGGCTTGAGATGGTGATGGGCCCTCGCGCCGTCGTCGTCGCCTCGCCTCGGCCTCAGATTCGGATTTGGTCAAAATATTTGATTTGATTCAATTCTTTTGCTACCCGGCTGAATTGGTTTGACCGAAAACTCATCCAGAGTTTGTGGTTTGAACCCAAACCAAAACAAGGTTTTAAATCGGTTCAGTCATGAACCGACACGAGTCAAACCGACCAACTGCCCAACTGCCAGAAGGCACCCCTTCATTTACTATAAATAGCAGATCAGTCCCTGCACTTTCTCCTACAGATTTTTCCCCTCTCTAAACTTATTCTCTGCACAAAAAGCTCTCTACATTCATTGTTTTCAAAGGAATCGAATCGTGTGATTGCGCCGTTCGTTGAGTTCGCAGATCACTTGCGTTTGCATCACCACTACGCATGTGAGTATCCGTTTTATCCTGGGAGAATTGATTCCGTTAACCTTGGATGACGTAGAGGGGAATAACAATTCTTAAGGACAGATCATGAAGTCGATCGACTCGGATTGTCCTTATGTTTGCATGCTTGCTTGTTGTTCTTGTTTTACAGTTTACGGTCCTATTAAGTCCAGCTATGGGTCTGTGAGCCATATCTCTCAGATTCATCTAAGAGATTGGTGGGCAAGAGAGAGAAAATGATTTTGGGAAGAGGATAGATAATGTCGGAGGAGAGAGACTGTTAAGTGTGTCATCAAGACGTCGATGCTATGACGTTGTTATGACATCGATTACATCATCATTATATGAATGTTCTTTTATCGTTATGAGATTTTGATATGTATAACACCGACATAACAGGGCAAAATCTACCATAGTGTTCTCATATGAGGACACCTCTTAGAGCAATAGGATTTAATTGTACAGATCTGATGGCCAACATTAAATGGATATAAGGGAAATTTCAAGGTTTTATTTATTGCAGATTTTTTTTAAAATATATATTTTTTTATAATTATGGTTTTTTTTTCGGATTTTTGGAGTTAATGTGCCGATTTTTTATTCCTTTTTTTGCTCCATTTATTTTTTTTGATTAAATTTATTACCTTTTTTCTTTCAAACGACGGCAGCAGTTATTTTTCTGTGGTGTGTTCCCTTTTCATTGCTTCGGAACATGTTTCAAGTGTTATATAGCTAGTGTTCCTTGTTTCAGAATTCGGAACAATTTGATAGTTAATTCTTACAATAAATGTTAAATGTCATTAGGTCCAGTGTTCCTTTTATTGAAATTTGGAACGTTTAATCTACATAGTTTAATCTACAACGTTTAATCAACACGTTTAGTCTGATGTTCCAATTTACACTAATAGGAACAATACAAACATGTTCCTAAATTGTCAAAATGGAACAACGTGGTAAGAGGAGGAAGTTGCACAGAAACAAGGGAGGAAAATGAAGAAGTGGCGGCGTGGGGGCAGATCTGATGATGACGGCGGCGGATCTGATGGCGACAGCGGGGCTAGATCTGATGCGGCGGTAGATCTGATGATGGCGGTAGATCTGATGATGGCGGCAGATCTGATGATGGCGGCAGATCTGATGGGGCAGTTTTCTGGTGTGCGGCGGCGAGGATCGTGGTTACTAGGCGGGCGGCGTCTAGGCGGGCAGCGAGGCGAGCGGCGGCTAGGCGAGCAACGGCGAGGCTTCCTGCTACGAGGCGGGCTGCGGCTAGGCGGGCGGCGACGCGAGCGACGGCTAGGCGGGCGGTGACGCGAGCGACGCTAGGCGGGCGGCGACGCGAGCGACGGCTAGGCGGGCGGCGACGCGAGCGACGGCTAGGCGGGCGGCGACGCGAGCGACGGCTAGGGGGGGCGACGCACGACGGCTAGGTGGCGGCGTCTAGGCGGGCGGCGAGCCGAGCGGCGGCTGGGCTAACGGTGGCTAGGCGGGCGGCGACGCGAGCGACAACTACGCGGGCGGCGACGCGTGCGATGGCTAGGCGGGCGGCGCGTCTAGGCGGGCGGCGACCCGAGCGGCGGCTGGGCGAGCGGTGGCTAGGCGGGCGGCGGCATCGAGGTTGGCGGCAGCGGCTGTAGTTTTGGGGAGAGATGTAAAATAGAATTAGGGTTTGTGAAACCCTAATATGATTTAGTATATATAAGAGTTTCAAATTACTATTTTGTCCAGATTAATTTAGGCCATTAGATCTACCTTCTAATCCTGTGGTTGTAAGGGGTGTCCTAATATGAGGACACTAAGGGGTGTCCTAATAGTAGTAGATCCCACATAACAGCGTCATAACACACTTGTTTCTGGTGGTAGAAACTCTTGTGTCTGAACACAATAAATGCACTATTGACTTCTTGAAACAAGGATTAATTACACAGTTCACACCTGTCCAAACAAATTTCGAACGAGGGTGTTTGATGTTTTTTTGGCTAAGTTTACTGCTACTGATAGTGCTACTCCTATGGAGGTTCTGAGAGAGCTCCAAAAGAAAAACAACTATGACTACTGAAACTGAAATTGTAGAGAAAATTAGAAATTTGGGCAGAGTGTCTGCTTGTGTGATTGAGCCGGCTTTGTCTCTGTCGAATAACTCTCATATTTATAGACAAATGTGAGTGGTAACTGCAGATGGAGGTAGTAACTGCCATGGAGGTTACTTCCTCTCTCTTGAATGTGGCTATCATCGTGGTAGTGCCGGTTTCTTCTCTTCAACTGCTTTGGAGGAGTAGTGATGTTGGTGGAAGAAGCTTGTATTCTTGGGATAGGGTTTGATATGATCACATCATCCCTTAGGGTTTCACTCTTGATGAGGAGATGACACCGTCTCTTGAAGTTGGCCTTAGGGTTCCCTTCTTGATGAGTAGGCTATTCTCCTTGCTTCCCTCCTTCTCTCTTGACGAGGAGGTCATCATGATGACATCATCATCATGGAGTCGGCCTTAAGGTTTCCATCTTAATGAGATGGCTTCCCTCCTTCCCTCTTGACGAGGAGGTCGTCATCATCATCATCATGGAGTCGGCCTTAGGGTTTCCATCTTGATCAGATGGCTTCCCTCCTTGCTTCCCTCCTTCCCTCTTGACGAGGAGGTTGTCATGATGACATCATCATCATGGAGTCGGGCTTAGGGTTTCCATCTTGATGAGATGGCTTCCTTCCTTCCCTTTTGACGAGGAGGTCGACATGATGATGACTTCCCTTCGATGGATCGACATGAGATCCTGACTTCAATGGATCCACATGAAGTCTTCACTTCGATGGATGGACATGAGATCCTCACTTCTATGGATCGACATGAAGTCTTGACTTCGATGGGTCGACATGAAGTCTTCACTTGGATGGGTCGACATGAAGTCTTCACTTCGATGGGATCGATGCCCTCCTCCTTGATGAGGAGGCAGGCTTCCCTCTTCGATTGGATCGATGCCCTCCTCCTTGATGAGGAGACAGACTTCCCTCTTCGATTGGATCGATGCCCTCCTCCTTGATGAGGAGGCAGACTTCCCTCTTCGATGGGATCGATGCTCTCCTCCTTGATGAGGATGCAGGCTTCCCTCTTCGATGGGATCGATGCCCTCCTCCTTGATGAGGAGGCAGGCTTCTCTCTTCGATGGGATAGATGCCCTCCTCCTTGATGAGGAGGAAGGCTTCCCTCTTCAATGGGATCGATGCCCTCCTCCTTGATGAGGAAGGTCCGTGAGGATAAAATAGTAAATACATGGCCTCACTTAATCAATTTAAGTTAATAGAATGATTAAAGCTTAATAAAGCCATTCAATGTGGTATTTTTGGTCGTCATATTGCAAAGGCCATATCTCACTGGTCCGGTGGAACTGGGTTGTCATTTATATATGGATGGAAAGATAATTTCGTTATCTTTCCATCGACACTGATTTCACATCAATCGGAGTTCGTATGAATAAGTTATGGCCAAAATACTACTCTGGACCGAATTAACACGAAAAATAGGCCAAAAGATGACGGCATGGCCCAATTTATGTTATTTAATTACTAAGGCAATTAATGGCCTAATAAAGCCATTTAATTCCTTAATTTATTCAATGTGATATTGTCTCAAAATAATTTAAGGTGTAAACAAATGCCCCCAACAACTTAATACACAAGAATTGTGTATTAAGTTGTTGATACCAAGTTAAAGTAGGATTTCTCTTTTTTTTGGGTTACTGTTCATGTTACCTTTTTTTTTACTTACCTTTCCCTAAATGGACTCTTGTTAAGAGTAAACCCCTTTTCCTTCTTGGGTTTGGTATTTTCACTTAAACCCCTCCCTATAAATAAAGGGGCTTCCTCCTCTTTCTTCACATCTCATTCACAAATCCTCATATCATTCATCCACCATCCTCCAAAAGTTATCAATCTTTGAAAGAGGTAAAAGTTCATCTTCTTTTTTTTTAATTTTTTTTAATCTTTACTTTTTGATTATATTGAACAACTCCTTCTCTTATTTTTATTATTATTATTATTTTTTTAGAGATGGCAAAGTCAAGTAAACGAGTTGAAACCGAGGAGATGGACAAAGCTCTTGAAGAGGAGTATGAAGCTTTGTGTCAAGATTAAGGAGTGGAGATGACCATTCTTACGCCAAACAAGCAAGACGAAACAGAATTTCGACTAGGTCCTTATTTCATCAACTCATTAGGACCTCATCTCCAACATCTCAACAAGTATCCGCTTGGATGGGGTACAGTGCTGTTCAAAACCATCCCACCAAGCTCCTTCTTCCAGCCCAACCTCAAGAATCAGAAACCAATAACCTCATGGCCTTTGAACGATTCAGATTTCAACAAATGGTACATACGCCTGGCGGCCGACAAAGGCACCACCAAACTTTGGTCGAAGGCTGGCATTAGTCGGTTGTTGGCTCTCTCAGCAAGGATTCCAGAACCCGATATTCAACTTTTCAAGGCAATATTGTGTTTTTGGTGCACAGGGTCTAACTGCTTTATCTTCAGACACCCCATAGGCGCCATGACCATCACCCTCATGGATTTAGCTACCCTTACTGGTTTTCGTCCACCCTATGATGATGATGATCAAACGACCCCATGCGATGAATTTACTCTAAGTCCTAAGTCCTTCCAGACCCTCCGACAACAATACCATCCTAGTGATCCTACGTCCCTTATTACTCGCCAAGAAAGAGTAGGCTTCATACATTACTGGTTGTACAAGTACATCCACTGTCCTACTACCGTATCACCTCGTCCAGGATTAAGCCCTCTTTCGCATCAAATTGCTGATGGGAACACTCCACCTGATTTCCTGGAGACCATCCTTGCCTCTATTTACCATGGCATGCATACCCTCACCTATCAACTTGGTAACGGCTCCAAGCCTATAGGGTCTGGTCCTCTATGGTTGGTTCCTCTTTGGGTCTACGCCTACTTCCCAAAATTATGGAACGGCCATTTGAAAATCGCCAATCCTTCTTCCTACGGCATCTACTTCTCCAAAGTCGTTCCATCAGGAAAAAGTTTCTCCCACTACTTCAAGTTTTTCTATTGCATGACAAAAGTGGAGGACTTTGCCCCTTTTAGAAGTCGTCTCTATGGTCCAACATCATTCACTAATAAATTCACCCAAAGACCTGGCATAAGTGATCCTAGATCTGCAGCCTATCGTCGGTATGTCCTTCAATGGAAGAGTTGGATTTCAGCTCGGGACCTCTTCATCAATATTCAGGGCGGCAAGAACACCATATATGCAGAGGTATACAACCCCCACTATGTTGCCCGCCAATTCGGCCTTACCCAGGCATGGCCCGTATTACTACCATCTTCATGTCAACTTGATGCCCCTTCCCAACGCAAGATGTTAATGAACTCGGATGTTGATGTACTAAGTAGATGGCAACGCAAAACCATGGAAGGAATCTCCTTCGTGTGTTTTCCCCCAAAGGCTCGTTCTCTCCCTTCATTCGTGCTACGTTTTCAAGAAGCTTTCCGGAGTAATAACATCTTTGATGAAGATGCCTTCCCCATTTCCCGACGTTTACTCAATGGAGAAACAGCAAAGACGGCAGCTATGGAAGGAAACAAGGGCTCGAGTGGCACCAATGCTGAAGACACAGATGAGCCCAATCATCTCATGCCTCTTCTGCCAAACGTCCAACAGGTAAATCATGTACATCATTGTGAAATCTTTATTTTTTATTTTTAAATGTTGCCCCCTCCTTGATATGAATTATACTCCTTTCATTTTATCTTTCCCAGAAATGATGGTTGGTAATCCCCCTCAGCCAGCTAAACGGCCTCGTAATCACCCTTCATCATCTACCCTTCAAAGCCACGAACAGTCTCATCAATATGATGTCCTTGTAAGTTTTTCGCCATTCCATTCAATCAACTCATATTGTATGAAATCATGACACACATTTTTTTTTTTTTAGATACATAACTTAGGCGATGATCAACGTCGTCAGTTGGATGATAATGAAATTCTTCTGTCAGACGCGAAAGAAACCCATGTCGCCACGGATAATGAAGGCCACTCAACTTCAAGCAATGACACATCTCACGAAGCTGATAGTCCTCATGGCTACACGACAGTCGATGGTAGTGATACCAAAGATGATGCTGAGGTCTCCAACTTCCCTCCAGAACTCACTGAACCTCTACCATCCATTCAACTTGGCTTTCAACAATATACCTCTAAAACTCCATTGGATTTTAGCACGGCATGCGGGGTTGCTTCATCGGTCCCAACCAAGAACTTGGTCTCTCAAGGCCAAGACCCTTTTCTTGTCCCTGGCCCCTACCTTCCTTGGAGATCATGATGGTTTTCCTCATAGCTAACCAATGTCTCCCTTGCTTGATGCTGCTAGAGGAGATTATCATCCCACCAATCCTGATCCAACTCCACGACCTCATGACGTCCTCTCAAGCCTCAATAACATGGCTACACAAGCCAATTTGCCATCTACTCCTTTCTTAGTATTCCTACTGATTCCTCATTAGGAATTAATAACTCAAACAAGCAAGTAAGTTTCCTTTGTAATTTTTTATATATATAATATATGTTTCTTTCTTTTTACTCATGTTACTCTCCCTTTATCTGTTTTTAGGGCATGACCAACCTTGAATATAATCTCGAGTACTTGGCCGCTTTAGACAACCACTTCTTGAGTTCAATCTCTCCTACCACATTTGTCCCTCCGTCAGTTAAAGATGCGCTTATCCATATTAAGAGCTTCCTTTCCCTACCACTAGAAGATATGCTCAGATCATTCCAGACTGAATGGCCTATCAACACTTTTGACCTCCTTTCGAGCCCCGACTTATGCCTTCCTTTTCTAGGATTAGACAACAAGCGGAAACAGACCCTCCAAAGCTCATCATCAAACATCAAGACTTGGCTTGATACCATCAAGCAAGGCAATGAGCTCCAAGGTGTTGTGTCTCAACACGATCGTGAAAGAGGGGTTGCATTCAAACTTATGCGAAACATAGTGACCAAGGGCAAAGACAAGTCCAATATGCTAAAAGGTGTGAGCGCGGAAGAGGTGGCTTGTCGTGATGAAGTAGCGAGGTTAGAGCCGGCTCTTATCGCTGAGCAAGAAAAGATGGTTGAAATCCTAGCTCGGAAGAATACTATAACTCTTGACCTCAATGAAATTATGAAGGAGGCACGGTCCATTCAAGACAAAGAGAAAACCCTTATATCCGTGGAGGAGATTACCCTCAAGAAAGAACAAGTCTTCCAGACTCGTGCGGCCAACATAGCCAATATTATTAACCTGAAGACCATCGTCGAAGATATCCTCCAGTCTCTCGATGCTTAAGTTACCCCATTTCTTTTTCTTAGTCTAAAGCTTAGCCATTTGCCTGGCCTTTGTTTACTTTTTCTATCTTAAATTTTGGATTTTATCAACCATCTTTCGTATTTCTTTTGTTTAGCAAGACATTTTTATTTTATCCACTTTAGTTTATATATCATGCCATTTGTTAAAGAATATAACACGCAATTACTTTGCTCATAATGGTCTCTTCAGTAGGACCATTGAGTCCCCACGCCAATACCAACATAAGTGAGCTACGGCATGGTTCATCACCTTTGGTTTCAAAATTGAAACCCTTTAACGTCCCACAAAGAAGGGACGTAAGGCTTCAGATACTTGCCATTGATAAGACGTTCATGTAACACCCCATCGAGGTCCTTCAATAGATATGCTTCGTTGGGTCAAGTAGTATGGATGATAAAAGGCCCTCGCCAATTCGGTGACCATTTACCAAACTTAGGATCCTTATCACCAATAGGCAAATGAACTTTCCAGACTAACTCTCCCTCTTCAAATGACTTATGTTTGACTTTCTCGTTGTAGACATGAGCAACCCTTTCTTTTTGTACTCGTATGTTGTCCAACGCCTTGAGTTGTACTTCATCCAAGTCAGATAGTTCCAACATCATAGACACATAATATTCTGAGGGAGTCATCTCATGTTGACGTAGATACCGTAATGACTTCACAGTCACTTCAACTGGTAGGAATGCCTCATGGCCATATGTTAAAGCAAAGGTTTTCACCTTGGTGCTACTTCGTGGTGACATCCTGTATGCTCATAAGGCTTCTGATAACAACATATGCCATTCCCTTGGATTGTCTTCGATCATTTTAGATAGTATTCCTTTCACCACCTTGTTAGAAGCCTTGGCTTGTCCATTGGCCTGAGCATAGTATGGCGTGGAATGAATAATATTGATGCCTAATTCATTGGCAAATGCCATCACTTGCTCCCCCGTGAATACGGTCCCTTGATCCGTTGTTATAGTAGCAGGAAGACCAAACCTATGGACCATGTTTACCTTAATGAAAGTAATCACTTCCCCTTGGTTTACCACTTTCATTGGCTTAGCTTCCACCCACTTGGTGAAGTAGTCTGTCGCTAGAATAACAAAAGTGTGTTGTTTAGAGGATGGGGGGTAGATCTTCCCTATCAAGTCCATTGCCCACCCAAAGAAAGGGCGAGGCTTGTTGATGGACTTTAGGTCGACAGCAGGAGCTCTTTGCACTGGACCATGGCGTTGGCAAGCTTCACAACCTTTGGCATATGATGCACAATCTTCTTTAATGGTAGGCCAATAGTAGCCATACCTATGAAGTATCCACCTCATTGAAGGGTCAGCTTGGTGGGCTCCGCATATTCCTTTATGAACTTTAGCCATGGCTTGTAGAGCCTCCTTGCCCCCAAGCATTTTAATAGTAAACCATCTGCCCTCCTCTTGAATAAGGTCTCGTCTATCACTACATAATTTCTTGCTTTGAATTTGGTAGTATGGTCAGTTTCTCCATTTGGGTTCTTTAGATATGTTAGCAATGGGACTCGCCAGTCATTAGTATCCTCCTCAATCATGTATACCTCTGCTACTTGTTCCAAACGATCTCGTAATGGAAGGAGGGATTTCACAAAGATTTGTCCTCCTCCCCCATGCGAAAACTCTCTAAAACCAGAAGCCAACTGTGCCAAGTAGTTAGCTTTGCCATTGTCTTGGCGAGGGATGAACTTAATTGACATGTTATTAAAGTGGGAGAGTAGATCTTGGACATGGTTGAGGTATGTCTCTAACACATAGTTGACACATCGGAAGTCACCAAGTACTTGGTGGACTACTAATTGTGAATCTCCTTTGATATCTACGTTCTTTGCCTTTAATTCAACAAGGATCTCCATGCCAACCACCAAGTCCTCATATTCAGCTTGGTTGTTGGTACAAGGGAAGTCAAGGGTGAAGGCAAAGTGCATGGAGTGACCCACTGGCGAAGTTAGTACCACTCCAGCTCCTGCCCCAGAACGTGTCTTTGAACCATCAAAGAACAAAGACCAAGGAACCTCTCCTATCATCCCAATCTCTACTGCTTCGCCTGGCATGTCCACACATGGGTGGTCTGCCAAGAAGTCAGCGAGAGCTTGCCCTTTAACGGCTTTTTGTGGAACATATTGTAAATTAAATTCAGATAGGGCAAGGGTCCACTTGCCAATCCTCCCATGGATGATTGGTCGTGATAACATATATTTGATAAGGTCAGTCTTACAAATGAGTTGTACTTGAACAGGCATCAAGTAATACCTTAGCTTCATACAAGCAAAGAACAAAGCTAGACATAACCTTTCTATGGGAGAGTACTTCCTCTCCGCTTCATTTAAAAGCCTACTTAAATAATACACGGCTTGTTCATTTCCCAAGTCATTATCCTAGGCTAACAAACATGCTACTGACGTGTTAGTGGATGAGAGATACAACTTCAGAGGTTGATGTGGGATGGGTGAGTTGAGTACTGGCGGGTTTGCCAAATACCTCTTGATGTCATCAAAAGCTTGTTGGTGCTCTTCGCGCCATGCAAACTCTTCTTCCTTCCTCAACTTCAACAAAGATGAGAACACTTGGGTCCGACCAGCACAGTTTAAGATGAAGCACCGAATATAGTTGACTTGGCCAAGGAACCTCTGTAACTCTTTCTTATCACGAGGTGGCATGGCCTCGATGATGGCCTTGGTCTAGTTTTTGTCGACCTCAATGCCACGTTGGTTTACAAGGAAACCAAGGAAGTTGCCTGCACTCACCCCAAAAGCACATTTAAGAGGATTTAATTTCAAACCATGACTTCTCATGCGTAGGAAAGCCATACGTAAATTATCAAGGTGGCAACGCCTTACCTTTGAGTTTATGACTATGTCGTCTGCGTATACCTCCACAAATTCACCAATCAAGTCATGAAAGATGGTGTTCATAGCTCGTTGGTAGGTCGCCCCAGCATTCTTCAAACCAAAGGGCGTGACCACCCATTCATAGCATCCAATGGCACCTGGACAACGAAAAGATGTCTTGTGGATATCCTCATCAGCTATGTAAATCTAATTATAGCCCGAATAGCAATCCATGAAAGAGAAGCCTTCATGCCTAGTAACTGCATCAAGCAACATGTCAGCAACTGGCATGGGATACTCATCCTTAGGACTGCTGTATTTAAATTTCTAAAATCTACACAAACACGAAGCTTTCCATTTTTCTTCCTAACTGGCACCACATTAGACAACCACTCTACATACCTAGCCGTTCTTATAAATTTAGCCTTTAACAGGCGTTCAATTTCCTTCTTTATCTCAGGCAATACCTCATACGCAAAACGCCTAGGAGGTTGTTTGAAGGGCTTAAATCCCGATTTAATTGGCAGCCTATGTTCTACCAATTTCCTATCTAAGCATGGCATCTCATGGTAATCCCATGCCAAACAATCCTTAAACTCATTTAGTAGATTGATAAGATCATACCTGTCAACCTCAGGCATGGTGGCACTGATGAAGGTAGGACGTTGATCGTCCTCAGTTCCAAGGTTGATCTCCTCTAAAACATCACATGCGGCAATGTGTTTGCCGTCCTCTTCATTAAATCCTATCTCTTCGCCTTGTCCAGGCAAATCATCATCTGGAACACAATCAGCCATCAACACAGGCTCATCACATCCTAGCCTCTGCTCACATTGGTAGATGGCCAACCTTTCTCTCAAGGCCGTGACTTTGGCCTCCCTCGCCACCTAGTCTTGAGGTGGTCTATTCATCATCAACAACTTTGGTGGCGTCAGGTGGACCATCCAAAGAGAACATGGATGGTCTCACTATCTCTGTCAACGGATCAATGCATGCCTTGCTCAAAACTTTGGCACTCGAGATGACCACCGTACATGGTCCTCCATTCATACCTCTAACTTCCAATGGGCCAAAATCACCATGGTATAGAGGGGCTTCAGCACAGTTGGCTCCTACTGCAAATGGCATTGTGTCAGCTTGAATGACCTCAACCATTCCTTCCTTGTTCCACAACATCATGCATTGATGTAATGATGATGGAACACATTTACTTGCATGGATCCAGTCTCTCTCCAATAGGGATCCACAACGAAGAAGGCACTCATCTTCTCCTGGCTTCCACCTCCTACTACCACTGGCAAAATCCCTTTCGCCGAAGTGGATCCTCCATTGAAGCTGGTGACGAACACCTCAGTAGGAATCAAGTCACCTGTGTTCTTACCAAGCTTCTTCAACATCCTTGTTGGCATCACGTTCACAGCTACGCCATTGTCAACCAAGACCCTTGACACTGGCACTTCATCCAATCTTGCCTTAATATAGAGGGGCCTTAGATGCCTTAACATGTTTGGCTCTGGCTCCTTGAATACCACAAGGTGGTTAGGTACATCACTTAACTCCTCTTCCATTATACCCTTCCCTTTCGAAGCCATCACTGACATGACAGCCTCCTTATTGGGCAAGCTATCCTCCTTAGTCAATGAACTCTCAGGTTCATCGAATTCTGGACCCCATGTGGGGTTTTCTACTGGAAGAGACATTGTCTCCTCTAGACCTTGGTACAACACATAGAAAGGATAACGCCCTCCATCTTCACCAAGCAAACCCACATGCTTGTGGCCTGCTATAGCTCCTTCAACAATCGTTGTGAACTTTTGTATTGCCTCTTGGCCTCTGTGGCCAAGTCGATCCTACACCCCAACCAAACCATCTTCACACTCCATGGCTCGTCATCTATATCGAGGTGATTGAACTCCTCGACTAAATGTGCCACAATTGATCCTCCATTACTTCCTCATCCGCTTCTCCACTTTCCACATGTACCTATTGATCTTCCTCTTTGGATTGGAAAATCCTTGGGAGTATGTAGTTAGTAGCCACTGTGGGTGGCAAGCTTCCAAACTTGATAGTTACAGGAGGGCCTTGGTCATCACCATCATCCTCCTTATCCTTCCTCTCAGACCTAGGGTTTGGATGATCCACATCGATCATCACATCATCAAAGTCATCATCAATGTCAGCATCATACCCTGCGTCATACAATCCAAGTCCATCATCTATCTGAAGGTTATCTTCCACCTTATCATTCATCTCTCCAACCCTTGGGGCTTGGACACGCTTGCCCTTTCCCAACACAGTGACTTTGAGACCAGAGGACATGGAGTTGTCCACCTTGATATCAGCTTGAAGGGCATCCTCTGCTCTGGGCTATCGCATCCTTCCCATCTCATGGTGGGCCATCTCATGTTGGCCTCTACGACTTTGTGCATTCTTGCGAAGGAACCTTCTCTTCTGAATCCTCGTCAAGTCAGCCAATGCTACTGGTTGTTGACGTCGGATATCATAGGTATGCCAACCACCATGTGGCACATCGAGAATTCGAAAAGTCCTTTTCATGGGATGGCCAGGAGCCAACCATTGCATTGGCTACCATCCGACTAGTTGTCGCACTCCCTCCACCATTCTTTGATATGGTGGATACCTTGGTCTATTGGGAGGAAGGCCAAGCCTCTGATGAACGGGTTTGCTTGGCTTCACCTCATCGAAGTTGAGACTCCTCTTGCACTGAACACACAACTTTTCCTCATCTTGCCTACCAAATGAGGCAGGAGTGGATTGTACATTCGAAGATGAACTGCCCTCTTGAGACGGCGTTGTGTCCAACACCAGCTTGAATCGGGGCAACTCAATCTTGGAGAAATCAGGGTTAACCATGTTCACACCAACTGTGGCGGGGAAAGGATCAGTATCCACCAAAATGGCATCTTTCCTTGGCTCAGAGAACTTGATGCGTCCCTTCTCAATGGCATCCTGTAAAATATTTCGCAAAACCACGCATGAATCAGTAGAGTGAGACATGCTATTATGCCACTTGCAATATCGTCTTCCTTTCAACTTATCAGGCGATGGGAGGTTATGCCCCTCTGAGAGCTTGACTTGACCATCCTTGTAAAGTTGGTCAAATATCAAGTCTGCCTTCGTCACATCGAATGAATACTTCCTTGGTTGGATGAGCGCACGATTAGGTCTCCCCTCTTGTGGCCCAACATCAACTTTAGACAATGAACTACACACATAGGGTTTCCCTGGCACTATCTCTGCCAAGTCGACCTCAACCTCACCAACACCACCATCGATGTGGTGGATGGCATAATCAAATTTTGGGAGGTATTTCCCCCTTGAGGCACTCCTCCTACTCTCCTCCTCATGGTGAAGTGATTCATACCTAACAGCACATGACATGAATTGGAACAAGTCAGAGAACTCTCGATCTTGGAATTTCTTCCTAAGTTCGAAGTTCAATCCTCCTTGAGCCATCTTGACAAACTCTCTTTCTGTTAGGTTAACAAAGCAACGATTTCGAGCATTCTTGAAACTAGTCAAGAAACTCTCAACTAACTCTCCGGGCTGCTGGCGCATACGTGCCAAGTCTGCCATAGAAACATCTGGCTCAGATCTATAGAATTGGGCATGGAAGATCTGCTCCATCTGTTGCCAACTTTGTATGGAGTTGGAAGGCAAGTTGACGTACCAAGCGAAGGCTGGTCCTGTCAACGAGTTTCCAAACAACCTAAGTTTGACGAAATCACCTACGTCACCACATTGGACAATGAATAGTCCAACATGCTCCACGGTAGACTGATCTCCGGTCCCCGTGAAGGTGGTAAACTCGGGTACCCTAAAGCCTCTAGGAAAGGGATGGTGTCTATCCACCCACTCTAGATAAGGCTTTCGATACACAGGCGGCATGGTTGGCCTCCCTCCAAGACCAAGATGCTCAATGAGCAACTGTGCCACTTGTTCCCTTAAATTATTATTATCATGCACCCCTGGTGGTTGCCCCCCCCCCTGGGTGGTGGCATGAATCTTGTTGGATCCATTCCATGTCTATTGACTTGGGGTGGTATTGGTGGTGGTGGATACGCACGTGGGGGTACCTCCACATTAGGACGTGGTGGTACTTGATCCATATTGAATGGATGGTCAGGGGGCCACATATGGCCTAGCCTCTGTAATATGTTGTTGAGCAAAACCTATGGTAGGCATTTGCTCAACATGGGTGTTGGATGTGGTGGCAAGATTTTCGCCATTCCCATATTGATGGGAAGGTGGTTGACTTGCCACTGGAGGTGAGAGGTTGTCCTGCCATGGTTGGTCATTCCGACCACTAGCAGGATGAGGGCTTACATTCCCAACGCCGTTGCTCATCGATCCTAGACCATCGGGTGGCAAGGCTCTAGACTGAACTAAAGGCGTCGTTAAAATTTTCCTGAACTCCCGAAAATCAGTTTGATTTTTGTTAACCACATCAAATACTTGAATTAAACGTCTTTCAACATGAGAACTTAAAGACTCAATTTGAGAATTCACCTGGCGGGCATTCTCTGCCATTGAAGCCTCCATGAGTTGGCGGTGCTCCACCATTGTCTGGCGGAGTGACATGATTGCCTCGCCTAGATCAGCACTTGGCGCCACAGGTTGTGGCCTAGCCTCCTTGTCGCCGCCATGAATTTCGGCAACATCTTCAACTGTCTGGCCATGTTCAATGTTGGCCACCTGCTCCTCCACAGATCCGGATGGGAGGTCACCCTCTGGGTTCTTTCGCCTTGGAGCCATGATATCAAACACAATGTCCCACCGAGCGTGCCAATTTGTTTCTGGTGGTAGAAACTCTTGTGTCTGAACACAATAAATGCACTATTGACTTCTTGAAACAAGGATTAATTACATGGTTCAGACCTCTCCAAACAAAGTTCGAACGAGGGTGTTTGATGTTTTTTTGGCTAAGTTTACTGCTACTGATAGTGCTACTCCTATGGAGGTTCTGAGAGAGCTCCAAAAGAAAAACAACTATGACTACTGAAACTGAAATTGCAGAGAAAATCATAAATTTGGGCAGAGTGTCTGCTTGTGTGATTGCGCCGGCTTTGTCTCTGTCGAATAACTCTCATATTTATAGACAAATGTGAGTGGTAACTGCAGATGGAGGAAGTAACTGCCATGGAGGTTACTTCCTCTCTCTTGAGCGTGGCTATCATCGTGGTGGTGGCGGTTTCTTCTCTTCAACTGCTTTGGAGGAGTAGTGACGTTGGTGGAAGAAGCTTGTATTCCTGGGATAGGGTTTGATATGATCACATCATCCCTTAGGGTTTCACTCTTGATGAGGAGATGACACCGTCTCTTGAAGTTGGCCTTAGGGTTCCCTTCTTGATGAGGAGGCTATCCTCCTTGCTTCCCTCCTTCTCTCTTGACGAGGAGGTCGTCATGATGACATCATCATCATGGAGTCGGCCTTAAGGTTTCCATCTTGATGAGATGGCTTCCCTCCTTTCCTCTTGACGAGGAGGTCGTCATCATCATCATCATGGAGTCGGCCTTAGGGTTTCCATCTTGATGAGATGGCTTCCCTCCTTGCTTCCCTCCTTCCCTCTTGACGAGGAGGTCATCATGATGACATCATCATCATAGAGTCGGCCTTAGGGTTTCCATCTTGATGAGATGGCTTCTCTCCTTGCTTCCCTCCTTCACTCTTAGCGAGGAGGTCGTCATGATGATGTCATCATCATGGAGTCGGGCTTAGGGTTTCCATCTTGATGAGATGGCTTCCTTCCTTCCCTTTTGACGAGGAGGTCGACATGCTGATGACTTCCCTTCGATGGATCGACATGAGATCCTGACTTCAATGGATCGACATGAAGTCTTCACTTCAATGGATGGACATGAGATCCTGACTTCTATGGATCGACATGAAGTCCTGACTTCGATGGGTCGACATGAAGTCTTCACTTGGATGGGTCGACATGAAGTCTTCACTTCGATGGGATCGATGCCCTCCTCCTTGATGAGGAGGCAAGCTTCCCTCTTCGATTGGATCGATGCCCTCCTCCTTGATGAGGAGGCAGGCTTCCCTCTTTGATTGGATCGAGGCCCTCCTCCTTGATGAGGAGGCAAGCTTCCCTCTTCGATGGGATCGATGCCCTCCTCCTTGATGAGGAGGCAGGCTTCCCTCTTCGATGGGATCGATGCCCTCCTCCTTGATGAGGAAGGTCCGTGATGATAAAATAGTAAATACATGGCTTCACTTAATCAATTTAAGTTAATAGAATGATTAAAGCTTAATAAAGCCATTCAATCCTCGACAAACAAGCAATGTGGTATTTTTGGTCGTCATATTGCAAAGGCTATATATCACTGGTCCGGTGCAACTGGGTTGTGATCTATATATGGATGGAAAGATAATTTCGTTATCTTTCCATCGCCACTGATTTCACATCAATCGGAGTTCGTATGAAGAAGTTATGACCAAAATACTACTCTGTACAGAATTAACACGGAAAATAGGCCAAAAGATGACGTCATGACCCAATTTATGTTATTTAATTACTAAGGCAATTAATGGCCTAATAAAGCCATTTAATTCCTTAATTTCTTCAATGTGTTATTGGCTCAAAATAATTTAAGGTGTAAACAACACTGTTATGTCATCGTTATATGAGTGTTCTTTTACCGTTATGAGATTTTGACATGTTATAACACTGACACAAAACTTACTTATGAGGTCAAAATATTTCACTAAAACTTCAATAAACTATATCAAGATTGATATAATTGGACTCGAAAAACTATAATAAATAACATTTGTGAATGTTAAAATGTGATTTGAGCATTATATTAAAAGTTATACTCATAAAACAAAAATTAGGAGAAAATTTAAGAGAGAGAATGTGTGTAATTTTATTTTTTTGGGATAGGGATTTCGGGCAGCTTCTTAGGTGCGTGGGCAGCCACCTTCCAGCTCATTTAAATTTTTTTTTAGTTGGGTGGGGTCATTGCCATGTAGCACCTCACCATTGGTTGAAATACTCTAAGATTAATATGAGAGAATTGCCTCTCATACCCATACCAAAATTGAATAGATCTAGAATGAATAGAAAGAGAGAGGGAATAGGATAAGGGGAGGAGAAATTTTGACTAGATTGGGTTTTGGGTTTTGGGTTTGGTTGGTTTGGTTAGAATGGGTCATGTTAGGTTAGGTTGGTTAGTTGGGTTGAGTGTAGGGTTGATTGGGTGACGTGGCAGTAGGTGACATGGACAAAAAAGATGAGTTGGATTGTTGATATCATCACTTAACGGAAAAAATGAATTAAGACTTGACGGAATTACCAACTCGTTACAAAACTCAATAGGTTAATGACCACATGAAACGTTGATGATCACTATGTTACAAATCCATTATGTAGTGACCAAAATAGATAATAAGCCAGAATTATAGAGATTTTGGATTCGAAACTAGTCCTTTTGCTAATGTAGAGTCTGTTTCTGTAAATTGAAAACCTTAACCAAAATCTAAGCAACGAGAGAACATAAGCTCACAATAGAGGAACTATAATCAAGGCCAAGCTATGAGCTACCTTAATGGTTAGCAACTTTCCAGCATAGTGGCCGAATTTGCACGAAATTAAACAACCATGTTCACAATCACAGATAGACATGGACCGGACGGATGTTTGTAATAAAGCAGTCAAGTATCTGCAGGCATGTGCTTACTTAAGTAATTAGTACAACAAGAACGCTCAACACTCAAGTAAGCTAAGGTTACACACAAGTTGAAACCATTTCTTTCCTTCCCACATTGCAGCCAGTGGCTCCCGAGTCCCTTATAACTCCTGCAAATGAAATCTCTCTGCAGCCTCTCTCAATCATGTCGCTAACAAACTGTTGAAAACAATGAAAATGTCTGAGGTTCAAATCCGATAAGAGTAACAAACAATGCCGCTAAAGAAGCCAACCATTGGTGATGGCTTCACATCACCATCTCAGTAACAAAACCTGGTGATTTGTTTTTCATTGCTACAGAGCAGCTTCTGCTCCAGGTTTTTCGAATCTCTTTCATATCTTGTCCAGCCAACTTAAAATACTATCCTGGGAGCCAAATTGCAGATCCTGAGTGATATATCACAGAGTTAAAGAACAACACTTGATGAAACATAACAACAACAACAACAAAAATACAAGGTAAGAACTTACAGAAAGCTGGAAATCTGGTGGACTGTCCAGTTCTATGTTGTCCAGGTCTGAAATTCTACATTCAGGGTTGTTGTTTCCATTATCTCCACAAGTGTTGCAATTCATAGTGGTGTATGATGAGACCAAATTCATTCCCGAGTTATTTGGAAAGAGCGACGAAGAACTGAAAATCTCCTTGCAGACTAAAGAATCATCAATTTTAGAGAAGTGATCAGAGTTCTCAACAGGCTGGGATTCACCAGCCAGCCATGCTGCTTCATATCCCACATCATTGTTGTTTTGCTCCTAAGACACCAAAAAACAAACCCATCAAATAAGACATACCAAATTGGAAGAAAGGAAGGCATTTGGTTATTTGCATATCAGTTGAACAATAAGCAGACAAATGTAGCCAAACCTGGACAGAAGAATCTGTAATGGTGTCATCAGCAACATCATCATATGCAATCGACTTCTCAGGTCGAGGGCGATTGGGAGGGTTAAGGTTAGGGGTCCTTGGAGTAGTAGCATTGTACATCATCATCATGGTTGGGACTGTGATAACGTCATTCCTCTCGATGTGACCCTTGGGAAGCTGATAAAAGATCCTAGACACAACATATTCACCAGCCATCTCATGTTCATCGGTCCCCAAATGGAACTGGTGCATTATCCAATCTGCTTTGTCTGGTTTGGATCCTCTCTTTGAACTCTTATACAGCACCATAATCTTCTTACAGCCCTTCTGAACCCCATTTTCTAGCACAGGCTTTGTCTTGCCTGTCTTATGCCAACGCACACGTTCTTCAGCAGAAGCATGTTCGGTCTGGATCTTTCGCCGCTTCCTTTGACCAGTAGCATAGGCATTCATCGTGCGGTGAAAGAAATGGACACTACTCCCGTCTTTCTTAGCACCTAATAAGGATTTGTGAGGCAGGATTAATAAAGATAAAATGAATCTGCTTACATGTTTTGCACTGATGAATGAAAATGCAGAGAATTATTCTTAGTTACCAGGAAGGTTTTCAGGATGAGCATAGCAGATTCCTGTATCCCCATCAAGAGTTGGAATGAAGTCATCAAGAAGAAGATGTGGGGATGAGTTACCAATGCCACATTTAGCTGCTAAATGCTCAACGAGCTCTGCATCAGTTGGGGCAAACTTCACACCCGCTGGTAGGCCAGGCCATTCATTCATTACCTGCACCAGCAAGCAAACAAGAAGAATGATGAAGAATTCCTTTGATGAAAAGGAACACAAGAACATTAAGTTGCGTAAGATAGCTAACATCACTATTATCTATTTCGTAATGGCAGTTGGGACATTCCCGGGAAGCTCCCAGGTCATTGATGGATTGAGAAGAAGAAGAAGTTCGAGTAACTTTCCTAGCAATTGATTTACCATCCAGAACCCAAGCCCTGCAATCAAAATAATGAGATGAAGTTAGAAGATTTCTGCATTCCATCATGAAGTAGCTAGAAAGATATCCAATGAAAAACTGATGATGAGGTTTACAGAAAGGACACATTCCAATTATAGCGAATAAACACATCCACCCCCACCCCCACCCTATATATTCTGTTGTCAAAATTATTGTTCTGGGTTGTTATTAACTTTTCTAAACACTCTATCAGAAAGGGGAGGTGCTCCAACTCAAGAACTCACAGATTAACAACAAGAGCGATTCATGAGAAAAAAAACTTGAATCTGGAAGCTCACCTAGCCATCGAAGAGAGAAACAGGGAGAAAGAGAAGAGTTGTAGTAGTAGTAGTAGAGGAGAGTGCTGGCGAAGCTTTTTATATATATATATATATATATAAAATAAAAAAGCTTCCTCCTCCCCTTTTCTCTACTTCACTAAGTAAATGAACAGAGAGAGAGAGAGAGAGAGAAAAATAGTCAGCTGATCCATTGCAACATCTGTCTGTGGCAAATAGGCGGGAAATTGCCGGCTTGGATTTAGGTTCGTAAGCACCAAACCTCAAGGTTTGAGGCCGTGGTGAACACTATATATGACTACCGAAGCAAGGTGGTTTGGGTGGGAACCAGATTGACCGAGCTATGACCCTCAGGCTTTGGACTTTTTCCGAAGAATGTCTACCAACACTTACACTTGGTTGGGTGGCAGCTAGGCAAGTGTCATAACCGTAATTTAATCCAACTCTGACTTGCTTCCCAAGCTTAAGATGGAAACTTATTTTTCCGGTTTTTCTTTTTCTTTTTCTTTTTCTTTCTGGAAACTGAATAATATAACTAGTGTAGTTCCTTATTCGGTTTCAGACAGAAAGTTGGTCATTCTAGTCTTTACCGTTTGTGGGGAAACAAAAGGAGGTTGACCGTTGTCTTGTTAGATTCTTACGACACAAATATTTTATTTATCGTCATCACCATATATATATATGTAATATATTAGCCTCCATTTATAATGACATAGATCAATCTGATTCCACATTGGAAAATTAATTTATGTATGGATGGCTCAGATTAGATCTTCCAAAATGAACGAATGAGATTCTTCTTGAATGGTTCAAATAGAGGGAGCATCTGGTGCTCCGGGAGTGTTGTAGTCGTTTCCATATATATATATATGGAAAACACTCCGGTGCACCCGGCTAGATGGGTGCACTAAGTGCACCCGCTTGCGTGTCGCGATCTCATCCGTCCGTTCAATCCACGGATCTCAAAATTAATTAATTGTATTATTATTCTATTCCACACATGACATATTACATAAAAGTACCTATTATTATACATAATTGCAAAACTAAGTTATAACATTCTAAACTAATTTCAAGTTGTCAAACGTTATCTCCCCCACTAACCCACCCATCATCCCCCACTGACCCATCCCCCACTGACAACCCATCATCATCCAACCCGTAGCACTAACTAACTTGGACCTATCTTGGAGTTCTATCTGGAACCTTTATACACAAGTCAACGCCCAGCAGCCACAGCACCATTCTTCTCCTTTCCCTTTCCCTTTCCCTGCAACATTCAACATCTTCAAGCAACCTAACTTAACAGTCATAGCTTTTGTAACTTCACCTATTTATTCCCCTCAACAGCAGGGAGGTTCAGATCTGGTTTCATCTGCAGCTCTTACGTAGCAGAACTTTTCCCACCTCTTCCAGCCTTGAGCTTCATGTTATACCTGCGTCGCCGGAGCCGAGGAAGACGACGTCGCCGGAGCCGAGGAAGACGACGTCGCCGGAGCCGAGGAAGACGACGTCGCCGGAGCCGAAGAAGACGACGTCGCCAGAGCCGAGGAAGACGACGTCGCCAGAGCCGAGGACGACGGCGTCGCCGGAACCGAGGACGACGGCGTCGCCGGAACCGATGGACCGTATCAACTCGGTTTGCTGGGTTGGGCTGGTCGGATGAGTAATATCAACTCGGTTTGTATGAACTGCTTGGTTCGAAAACAGTAAGAAAATCGGGTTGTGGTTTCGGTTTGGTTAGTAGAATTAAAGTAAGTCATTATTACCTTTTAATTACCAAAATAAAATACAGAATCCGGTAGTTTTATAATGTGTGAATTTGTGATCTTTTAATAAAGAAAAAATCGGGTTGTTTGATTATTGGTTTTAAGTAGTTACCTTTTAATTTGTTACCACTTTGGATAAACACTATTAATTAATTATGGCGAAAAAAGATAGTCCTATTTAATAGGCTTTATTTTGGCTGAATTTAATAAGTTTTTATTTGAAGGGATTGTTATTAGGATTATTATGAGTGATTTTATGATTATTATGAGTGATTTTAGGATTGTTAGTAGCCCTATAATCTTCACTCTTATTTCTTCTAGCTAGAGTTTGACGAAATTCGACCTCGGCCCCTCCAACTGCCCTTGCAATCCAGGCCAGCTGAGGCCCCCTTTTGTAATTTAAAAACGGTGTTATGCTGCTTCATTGCTACCCTTCCTCTCCCAATTATTTTCATTCTTTTGCGCAACAATACACACATGAACTCTCTCCCCAATTGATTTCATCCCAAACAATTTTTTAAGCTAAAATATCTTTCTAATTTTTATTATTATTTTTAGTAGTATAATATATTTTATTTAAATTAGTATTAATTAAAACTGTAATTATGTTAAATAGTAAATATACAATTTTGAGATATTATGATTTATTCTCCCAAAAGATATTAGAATTGATTTTGAAGTGATCAAAAAATTCACCTATTTATTAGCTTCTTATACACATTTTGTATAAAATATTTTGTACGTTTAAAAGTAAAAAACTGTGTGAGATACATGGACATTCATTTAATTTAAAAACCAACAAACCATAGCATATGTACAATCTAAAAAAACTTGTTCACTCACTCTTCCTAAAGCAAAGAGGCAGAGATTCTTACTTCAGTAAGTGTGTGTGAAGTAGTATGCCATAGATACGAGCGCATCGTTCCCGCCAAATAACAATTGTGAATATTCCTAATTCAAAATTATTGTTTAGCGATTCATGTAGATTGAAGTCTAACAAACTATAGCATATGAGAGAAAAATCTACCCAAAAAATAAATACTCATTCAAATTATGGTTTGCGAACCAAAATTATGTTTCTATTAGAACCTATGTGATCTACGTGCGGAAACAATGAAACCCTACGAAATCGTCTCAATGTAGGTGAGTTCGTCCATAATTGGGGTAGGTAATGGTATTTAGGTGCAAAGTTTCGAAGCACGATTGTAAATATGTGCTGGACTTCGAGATCAACCTTTAATGAACATGCTCGAGCGTTGAAGCTTTGAGAACTACTTTAAAAGTTGTAATCATTTTGAAAAATGTAATTTTTATTTTATTTTTGGATATGCTACATCAGTTTACATATGACAATCTTTGGAACATTGAAAGGTTTCATTGAGTTCCTGCACTTTTACAAGAAAACACTTTGAAAATAACTAATAACCATTAACCAATTTCCTCACCTACTAGTCCGCACGCAATGCCGCAGACTACATCCATTAACTTGAAAAAGTCCCTTAAATGTGGAGCTGTAAAAAAACTGAATACATCCAACCCATAAAATAAGTTGACTTTAAGCCAACATCTCAAAGTTAGTCTAATTTTATTAATATCGCAAACACCTTCAAACTATGCAAACTATGATATAATATACTCATACTATGATGAATAAATTCCCCGATATACCCCCACGCTGAGAGCCCATCCGCCCAACCAATCTAACCCGTCCAGTTGACAACATTAGCTAAATGTAACATTTCGTAGGTCAATTCAATTGAATGATGACAAATCGTGCAACCACTTCGAGCTACCAGAATACCTCTCTTTCACTTACTTTACATTAATCGCCTAGGTATCTCATCATCTGTATGAGATACCTAGTTGTCACCTAAATTTGTCTCTTGTTCACATTTTGGAATTGGAATTTAGATTTAACATACGTGTGATGACTGTAAATGTTTACGGGTTACGATTTATGGTTTATGATGACTTGAAGTTACTTATATCCAACTTACGGAAAATGATGAACACAAACCACATGAATCCATCAAACTTTGTTAAGAGGTTTATATACCTACTACTGAACGTATTTGTTTGGTTGGTTGTGGAATGTTCATGGGTTTCTCCACCAAGTATTTAGAGGAGACGCATTTCAGGCAGCTTTATCCTCCATACGTTACTAAGCTCTGTTAGTTGAAAAAGTTATTTTATTTTGTTTTATGAAATGCTTTCACTACTAAGAGATCAATGAATTTTTATTTGTTGGGCTTGTGTCGATTGACTGCCTACGTATCCAATTTGTATCGGAATTAAAGCCTCGTAGCAGGTAAATTTGATAGAATTTGAGATTCGTTAAATTGTGAAACAATTTCTATGATTTTTATAGTGGAAAGATTTTCGCGTGTCACTACAACGTCGAGACTAACGATACTAATTTTATTGATTGTTAACGAATATTGGTGCATTTTATTATAACACTTAATTAAATTTTAATTAAATCTTCCAACAAATCAAGCCCAGAACTTGGCCCAAATCCGCAACCCGTCGGACCGTCAACGGACCAAAATGACCCACTTTTGGTCAGCCCGCTCCGTGGCAATTTCGTAAATAAGGGGTGATTGAATTAAAACCCTAATGAGCTGCATATATAAATCAAATTTAGCTACAATTTTTGGCCCCTTCTCTCTCTATTCTCTGCGCCGTTCACTCTTTCTCTCGCTTCTCTCAATCACTCTCTCTTATCTATACTCTGCTTTTTACTTTCTTAACCCAAACAACAAAACCTAGCAGAAAATGAAACCGTCGCCGTCCGAGTCCCGATCTTGGAGCCGTCGTTGGTGTAGCCGCCGACTGTAGATCCTTCATCTCCAGCCGTCTGGTGTCCAGGCGACTCGCCGCCGCCGATGCATGTCGCCAACGTCGGGGCTTCGCCTCTTCCACCGTCATCCTCGAGCCGCCGCCGCTACCGATTGCTCGAGTCTAAGCCGCCGCCATCGTAGCCTGTGACTCGGTCAGTGCCGTCGTTCCCCGTCTGAGTTGAGTCCTCCGACGTCGTGTCTCCGTACGTCGCCGCCACCTCTTGACTTCCGCCGTTCATTTAGGTAAGGGCTTTGCCTTCTTCTTTCTCTCATTTCGTTTTAATCATAGATCTGATCGACCCTTCTTTCTTGCATGTCGTTCCCCTGTGAGTCCTTCTTAGTTGACTCGGTCGGTGCCGTCGTTCCCCTTCTGAGTTCAGTCATCCGACGTCGTCGCCGCCACCTCTTGATTTCCGTCGTTCATTTTGGTAAGGGCTTTACGTTCTTCTTCCTCTCATTTCGTTCTATATTCTTATGGTACTCTGTTTCGTTCTATATTCTTTAATAGATCTTGCTTTGTTGTTGATTGCAGAGACAAACTAAAAGGCTCTGAAGTTCTGAAGTCATCCCTGGGGATTAAGCATCAGTGTTCTTCAGTTGGACAGCTATTCAGATCTCCATCAGCGAAAAGGCAGGAGGTCACACCTGGATCAAGCTGAAGCATCATTTCCAGCCAAGTAATGCTACAAGGTTCGAACACTTAACTGAATTGAGTGCCGTAGTTTGTTCTTGCTTGCTTATGTTCGAAATGATCTAGCCAATTCATGTGCTCAATGTTTCAGCAGATACAATTTTGCATTGATCATTCACTCATGATACACATAGCCCTTCCTTTGTCTTAGGATAATGTTCTCTCCAACCCGTAGCACTAACTAAAAAACACATAGCCCTAGTCCTGTCTCCATCATGTTCTTAAGTGAGTCGTAGAATACTAAGCCACAAATGAGCTGTTAAGAGAAATAGAACTCTGGTTTTGTTTGTTCTCTGATCTATTGATCTTGTCATAGTATTATATCTTTAGAGCATTTGAAAATTCCAGTTCCAGTACTTCTTATGGCATATAACGTTACTGATTCAGCTGCTATTTAGGGATCCCCGACTTTGCAAAGTGTACATCTTCATTGGGAGTGTGTTTGATCCAGACACCAAAGGCCATGTGAGGAAGCTCAAAGAAATGGATCTGATAATCTATTGATCCGAAATTTACTGTTTATGGGTTTGTAATAAATGTTGGATCTGTTTGGTGATGCGTTTGTGTTTGGGTTTGTAATAAAATAAATCTAGGTTTGGGTCTGTTTGGTTCTGGGTTTGGGTCTGTTTGGTTCTGGGTCGGGGTCTGTTTGGCTCCTATTGACATGCTTTTATTTCGTTAGTGGGTTTGCTCCTATTGTTTCTTAATTAGTTAATGGGTTTATGAAAGTTTTTTTAATTTTTATACCTATTACAGTAATCATTCTCCTTTTTAGATTAATATTGTTCTGGTTCCTTTTTAGATTAGGTAAAGTACTGGATGTATAATTAAGTAGTATAAATATTAGGTTTATTTTACCATTTGTCCTCAGCATGAGTTCTTGTTCTCTAGGTTCAGAAATCCTTTCTGTAGTTTGTACTGATAAATAAGTAAACTACGATCTTTTCACAGGAAGGATTTGCTTTCTCCCATTGCACAACTTGCAAAACACATTTTCATGGTTCATCTTTATGAGTAACATGTGTCATATTCCGTCAGATACCACAAACAGGAGTACAAATAGAATGTGTGATAACTAGTCAACAGCTACTGAAAGAAAAACATAGGAAATTCGACAAAATAAGTTCATTAAAAAAATATTGTATAATATAAAAAAATGTCACTAGTCTTCATGATCCATTCTTCAACTTATGAACTTCAAAATCCTCCTAATCTTCAAATGATTTGAGTACCGCATACCATCATCTGCAGTTTCTAGACCCGCCAAATACAAATTAATTGCTCTCCTACGAATGGTTGCATGTTCATATACTTTCGTCATAATATGATCCTTAATGTGATTGTGAGATCCCATTACAAGTCGTAACTGCATTGAAAACAATTGAGTACAGGTTTACAAATCTGAACGCTTTATATAAATGGATGAAATAAAATCATTATGCGAAAAGATATATACCCCGCCGACATTATATTCAAATGGGTGGTCATGGTACGTCATCCATGTGGTTAACCACAAACCGCAATCATACCTACAAAAAATGTATCATACACAATACTTATAAATTTATTTGAAAAATAATAATTATACAAATAGAATGTCCAAAATTACTTACATGTTACACTGTTTAGGAACAAATGATGGAACTTTAATCTCAAAGTCAGCCACTTTCGGCACTGTTTCACTCGACTCTCCCTTAGCGTATAATATGTTGAACAATTCTCCCATGAACTTCACCTAATTTGTACTCCAAAGAGAGAAGTATGATTATGTAGTAGGAGAAAATATAAATCTTAATTAATTATCTAACGATAAAAAACATTAACTTGGTATTGTAAAAACTAACCATATTCCCTACAGCTTTTAGACGAATATCATGACGCGTTACATTTGGCAGTGAATCAACAATCTGGACCTCTTTTTGTCCATTAATATTACAGCCAAATACTAATGTGCGTTGGCATCATTCATGGGCAAATAAACCTACAGCAAAACAAACAATAGAGAAACTGAGTAACTTAACACATTATGTTTGTGAAAATAAATTCTCTAAACAAACCTTTTTGCACTTGTCAGCGGTAAGTAAAAAAACTGTCCTTGTATTCGTCTATAACCTTTTGCGGCGTCCATCCATGCTCCAAGACTAGTTTCTGCATCAACAATGTAAAATACAGTTACTATAATTGTCAACACAACAATATTTAGCGGGTTATTTTCATGTTCTTGATTACCTGAAGAGTTGCTGGTAAAAAACAAACGGGCCTTGTTATATATTTATTACTTGAATATAACTGTTCAAGATTAAGCTGGTATGCTAGACTTGTTATAACCTGCATGGATTGTCAATAATTAAAAAAAAATAGAATAAAAGTTTGAAAAATAAATATTATATCGCTATTTAAGATATTAGTTATGGAACACTTACAAAGTTGTCCACCCACTTTCCAGGAAGTAAAGACCACATCGACCAGCGGTCACAAAAACAATGAGCATTTTGTACCAACACCTCATTAGATAAAAGTCCATCCACAAATATGTAGTACGCAACCTCAAGTTCTGTTTCATTAAGCTCCATATATTCTACTCTTGGAAACTTCATCTCAAACTATTAACAAAAAAAGGATTATTACTAACTATTGTCTACTAAATGAACAAGTGTAAATGTTTAACATCTTTAATTAGCATACCTGGACAAGTGATCCCGGTAAGCACTTGTTGACTATGTCATCTAAATCCTCTTCAAGATCAATAATGTCAACCGCTGGAGTATGAGACACACTTGTTTTGCCCTTGTTGTCTATGACATCTGAATCCTCTTCGAGATCAATTATGTCAACCGCTGGAGTATGAGACACACTAGTTTTCCTAGTTTTTGATTTCATTGTTATAGCCTTGTCATCGCGAAAAGTATACGAATCTTCCAATCTTCTTACTTTGCTAGTACCCTAACAGGTAAGAGTAGATAGAAATAAAAATTACATAATAAAAGAAATTATATTGACAATTCAAATGAATTATATGAGTTCTAACTTAATATCAACAAATAGCAATTCAATGAAACGGATATAGAGATAACCTTTTCTCGGCCAAATAGACTGTGACGAGTTTTGCGTAAATTTACACCATCTTTCTCAAAACTTTTCTTTTCAATTTCAGACCTATAAAACACCAGTGTAAATGAACAAACATACATGATAAACAGAGACCGAATATACATATACCAAAATAAACAGGAGAGCAACAACCACGCGAAAGAAAACTAGAAGACCAATCCAAGAAAAACCAATTGAATAAAGAAAATCAAGTGTTACGTGAATGTCACTGGAGCTAAATTAACTAGATGGGTAAACTACGAGTTAGGCTGCAAGATTTGAGCTTCGTAGAGGAGGATGATGATATGAACGTAGAAACTGCATTTTAGGATCCATGTATTCCACCATCGTAGCAGCAACGAGACTGATTGCATATGCATTAATCTGAGCATTTTAAGGCTTATTGAGAATATTAATGTCAAAGAGAAAACGCGGAGCATTTGAAACAAACTCAGAGGTCATTGGATTTGTAGAACAATTATTCATAAATTAAGAACATTAAGGCCACAATTATTCAGCTGGATTGTAACATGGAACTGCCATGAGGATTTTTTTTTTTTTTATGAATGATTGTGTATTATATATAACAAAGAGAAAAGCAAAAGACAGGGAAATAAGGTCCCCTGCACCCCTGTACAAAGCCAACCTACCCAACTCCATCTAAGAAAACCCACTGCCCACAATAAACCCGATCAGTGACCCCCAAAACCCAGCAGCCTACAACTCTCACTGTCACACCAAAATTACAGAAACTGCCATGAGGATTTGAAACAGCAGTTGGAAGAGAAGGAGGAGCAGCTTACAAAACAATAAGAGGAATGTACAAGTAATATTGAACCGAATGGAAACAACAGTCAGTATTACATGTGACATCTGTTATGGAGTAACGGGAGTAGAGGAATTACCTGAGTGTCGGAGCCATCGTCGAAGGCAGCGGAAGGAAAACTTAAAACGTAATCAAGCACTGAACTCCTCTTGGGTTCACAGGGCTGCCGGCTATTTATATTAACTAAAGTTAACTATGTGGACTAAAAAACAAACTCTTACCTTTTATTAAATCCTTATTCTGGAACAATAGTAATAAATATCACAGTGAATAAAAAAAATTAAAGAAATAATAGAAATTCTAATATCTAAATACAAATTTCCATAAAAAAAATCTATTTATTTGGTCATTAACCAAACCGGAACCCCAACCGAACTTCCTTATTTTTCGACCAAGCAGGTCAGACAAACCAATTTGAGATTACTCATCAGACTCGAACCGCACCAAGAAAACCGAGTTGAGATTCGGCATCCTACAGACCCAAACTGAGATGAGATTAGGTTACAGTTCCGGCGCCACAATCTTCTTCCAACTTGAGATTCGGCTCTGGTTCCAGCGCCGCCATCTCCTTCCAAGTCCAGATTCAGGCTCCGGCTAGGCCATCTTCTTCGGTTCTGGCTCCGGCATTCTGAATAACCATCATCCTGGAAAAAAATATACCAACATAGAAAATGAAGTAACCCAGAAGACAGAGATGAATAATCAATCTGAGTAGCAGATGAAATCTAGGCAGACCTGAAAGCATTCATAGAAGCAAGAACAGCTACCCAGAAGAGAAACCCATTAATCAATAAATCAATCAATCCCAATTAGTTATAACCCAGAAGATAGATACAGAGAGAGAGTAGTGTACCATTCGTTGACAGCTTGATCTTGGTCATCATCTCTAGCTTCAAAGTTTCGATCAATGGATTGTCCAGCTGGGGATCCATATCTGATATCTCTTTCTTTCTTTCTCTCATCTTTTGGAAGAAAGGAAAGAGTATTAGTAGACTAGGAAGGAAACTGACAAAGGAGTTTTGTTAGCTCCGGCGACAGGCTCAGCTCCTCAAACGACGATGCAGATGTATACGACGAAGGGGAACGACGGCACCGACCGAGTCAACTCAGAAGGACTCACAGGGGAATGACATGCAAGAAAGAAGGGTCGAGATAACAAAGATTGAAGCGGCGTTCGTTCGTCGAAATGCAACTCGTTCGTCGAAATCGATGAAGAAAGAAGTGATTGGAGCAGTGTTCGTCGAAATCGCGATCGGCGGTGGTCGGAAAAGAAATGCGATGAATGTGGGATTGAGGAAGGGTCGGTGGGGTGGGGGGTTGAGATGGGGGAAAGAAGAGAAGATTGAGGAAGAGAAGATTGAGGATGGGTCGGCGGTGGGGTGGGGGATTGAGGGTAGAAAGAAGATTGAGGTTGTGATGTTAGTTGTGGGGGGGGGGGGAGAGAGAGGAAGTGGGTAATGGGGGGATAATGATAACGGTTCAGTGGGTCAGTGGGGGAAGTGGGGGGAAGAGAATTGGTCAGTGGGGATAATGATAACGGTTCAGTGGGGGAAGTGGGGGGAAGATAATGGGTTGTTAGGGGGAGAGGGATAACGTCACAAATGGATGGATATTGAGAATGTTTAATTGAAATGAATTAGAATGTTATAGGTTAATTTTGTAATTATGTATAATAATAGGTACTTAAATGTAATATGTTTTGTGTGGAATAGAATAATAATAAAATTAATTAATTTAATCCTATTTAATTCAAAGGCTTGAGATCCGTTGATTGAACGGACGGATGAGATCGCGACACGCAAGCGGGTGCACTTAGTGCACCCACCTAGCCGGGTGCACCGGAGTGTTCACCATGTATACATATATATACATATATGTATACATATATACATATATGTTATACCATATCATAATACTATAATTATGTATACATATAATATATGTATAACATATACATATATATATGTATACATATATACATATATATATATAATTAATATATATATATATATATATATATATATAATATATATATATATGGAAACGACTACAACGCTCCCGGAGCACCAGATGCTCCTATCTGTTTGAACCATTCAAGCAGAATCTCATACGTTCATTTTGGAAGATCTAATCTGAGCCATCCATACATAAATTAATTTTATAATTTAAATAAAATGATTTACAATAACTAAAAGGTCACTCAACATATTTCATATAAATAAATAATCATAACTCTTTATTTATATGTTCAAATTAGTTTTACCCACACCAAATTAAATTATAATCATCATAATTACATCAAATACATATTAAATACAATTATTTTGTAACTTGTTAAATCACTTCACCTTTTTCAAACATCCATCCAATCCATATCTTAGTCAATCAAACTTAACCACCCATCTTACTCACTCATCCCAACTAAGTGTATGATTTTACTCACCCAACTCACCCAAATCCTATCACCTCATGCAACACGATAGAATGGGGGTTTCCAAAACACTAAGAATTCTAGAATTCCATTTCTGCAATCACTCTCAGTTCATTATCGTTTCTCCTCCTCATTCTCTTATCATTTCTTCACCTCTCAACTTCATCCTATTTCGTTTCTGGAAACCGCCCTCCCTGCCGATACTTGCAGTTGAGTCATTTCAGTTTGTTATCAAAAGCCAAAGCTTATTTTGTTTGTCTGACACCAAATTCCTCTTGCAAAAATCTACCCCAATTCACATAACAGATGGATTCAACCCAAATCCAATGGCAGCATAACAGATGGTGACGATAACATCCAAGTGGTTAGATTCGAGGAGAGAATACACCTGAAATTCTAGATAATCCACGACCTGTGTGAAATTTCCCTCTTCGTTGACATGGCCCAGTACTCTCTTCGCTTTCTCTCACTCGTTGCCCTGCCAGAAAGCTTCCCTTGGCTGAACCTTCCTCCAAAACTGCATCTCTCTCGATTTCTTTTGAGAAAACCTTCAGCTTGGGAACTTGAGTCTCGCCTCCCATTCCCCACCTATTCTCTGCTTGGCCGGCCGGCCCAATCTTAACCACGACAATGACAAGCATCGACGGAGAGGGGAGTTTCCACAAACGCAGCGGCTAACGTTTAGATGTGACGAAATGGGGGAGAATGAGGAGAAGAAAGGATAATGACCTGAGAGTGATTGTAGAAAATTGAATTTTAGGGTTCTTGAGAGTTTTGAATAGTGCCCTTATCTCAATTCTCGGGTTTCATGAACGATAGGAGTTGGGTGAGTTTGTTCGAGGGTGTTTGCAAATAAAATCAAACACTCAGGTGAGATGGGTGAGTTTGTTTCCGTTAGATTATGGATGGAGTTTGAAATTGGTGAAGTGATTCAATTTAATTAGCAGATACAGTGACAAAATAATTGTACTTAATATGTATTTGATGTTTTTTTTATGTTCTTATTTGAAAAAAAAATGTATTAGATGTTCTTATGATAATAATAATTTAATTTGGTATGGATAAGACTTATATTGAACATAAAAATAAATAGTCATGATTATTTATTTATATGAACAAAGTTGATTGACCTTTTAGTTAATTTAATTATCATTTATTTAAATATTAAAATTAAATTAGTTATGGATGGCTCAGATTAGATCTTCCAAAATGAACGGATGAGATTCTCTTTGAATGGCTCAAACAGAGGGGAGCAGCTGGTGCTCCAGGAGCGCTGTAGTCGCCACCATAATATATATTTATATATATATATGGTGAACACTCCGGTGCACCCAGCCAGGTGGGTGCACTGAGTGCACCCACTTTCGTGTCGCGATCTCATCCGTCCGTTCAATCAACGGATCTCAAACCTTTGAATTAAATATGATTAAATTAATTAGTTTTATTATTATTCTATTCCACACAGGACATATTACATATTAAATGATTAATATGTCCTCTGTGGAATAGAATAATAATAAAACTAATTAATTTAATCATATTTAATTCAAAGGCTTGAGATCCGTTGATTGAACGGACGGATAAGATCGCGACACGCAAGCGGGTGCACTGGAGTGTTTTCCATATATATATATATATAATGGAAAACACTCTGGTGCACCCGGCTAGGTGGGTGCACTAAGTGCACCCGCTTGCGTGTCGCGATCTCATCCGTCCGTTCAATCCACGGATCTCAAGCCTTTGAATTAAATAGGATTCAAATTAATTAATTTTATTATTATTCTATTCCACACATGACATATTACATAAAAGTACCTATTATTATACATAATTGCAAAACTAAGTTATAACATTCTAAACTGATTTCAAGTTGTCAAACGTTATCTCCCCCCACTAACCCACCCATCATCCCCCACTGACCCTTCCCCCCACTGAAAACCCATCATCATCCAACTCGTAGCACTAACTAACTTGGACCTATCTTGGAGTTCTATCTGGAACCTTTATACACAAGTCAACGCCCAGCAGCCACATCACCATTCTTCTCCTTTCCCTTTCCCTTTCCCTGCAACATTCAACATCTTCAAGCAACCTAACTTAACAGTCATAGCTTTTGTAACTTCACCTATTTATTCCCCTCAACAGCAGGGAGGTTCAGATCTGGTTTCATCTGCAGCTCTTACGCAGCAGAACTTTTCCCACCTCTTCCAGCCTTGAGCTTCATGTTATACCTGCGTCGCCGGAGCCGAGGAAGACGACGTCGCCGGAGCCGAGGAAGGTGACGTCGCCGGAGCCGAGGAAGACGACGTCGCCGGAGCCGAGGAAGACGACGTCGCCGGAGCCGAGGAAGATGACGTCGCCAGAGCCGAGGAAGACGACGTCGCCAGAGTCGAGGAAGACGACGTCGCCAGAGCCGAGGACGACGGCGTCGCCGAACCGAGGACGACGCGTCGCCGAACCGAGGACGACGGCGTCGCCGGAACCGAGGACGACGGCGACGCCGGGAACCGATGACCGTATCACTCGGTTTGCTGGGTTGGGCTGGTCGGATGAGTAATATCAACTCGGTTTGTATGAACTGCTTGGTTCGAAAACAGTAAGAAAATCGGGTTGTGGTTTCGGTTTGGTTAGTAGAATTAAAGTAAGTCATTATTACCTTTTAATTACCAAAATAAAATACAGAATCCGGTAGTTTTATAATGTGTGAATTTGTGATCTTTTAATAAAGAAAAAATCGGGTTGTTTGATTATTGGTTTTAAGTAGTTACCTTTTAATTTGTTACCACTTTGGATAAACACTATTAATTAATTATGGCGAAAAAAGATAGTCCTATTTAATAGGCTTTATTTTGGCTGAATTTAATAAGTTTTTATTTGAAGGGATTGTTATTAGGATTATTATGAGTGATTTTATGATTATTATGAGTGATTTTAGGATTGTTAGTAGCCCTATAATCTTCACTCTTATTTGTTCTAGCTAGAGTTTGACGAAATTCGACCTCGGCCCCTCCAAGTGCCCTTGTAATCCAGGCCAGCTGAGGCCCCCTTTTGTAATTTAAAAACGGTGTTATGCTGCTTCATTGCTACCCTTCCTCTCCCAATTATTTTCATTCTTTTGCCAACAATACACACATGAACTCTCTCCCCAATTGATTTCATCCCAAACAATTTTTTAAGCTAAAATATCTTTCTAATTTTTATTATTATTTTTAGTAGTATAATATATTTTATTTAAATTAGTATTAATTAAAACTGTAATTATGTTAAATAGTAAATATACAATTTTGAGATATTATGATTTATTCTCCCAAAAGATATTAGAATTGATTTTGAAGTGATCAAAAAATTCACCTATTTATTAGCTTCTTATACACATTTTGTATAAAATATTTTGTACGTTTAAAAGTAAAAAACTGTGTGAGATACATGGACATTCATTTAATTTAAAAACCAACAAACCATAACATATGTACAATCTAAAAAAACTTGTTCACTCACTCTTCCTAAAGCAAAGAGGCAGAGATTCTTACTTCAGTAAGTGTGTGTGAAGTAGTATGCCATAGATACGAGCGCATCGTTCCCGCCAAATAACAATTGTGAATATTCCTAATTCAAAATTATTGTTTAGCGATTCATGTAGATTGAAGTCTAACAAACTATAGCATATGAGAGAAAAATCTACCCAAAAAATAAATACTCATTCAAATTATGGTTTGCGAACCAAAATTATGTTTCTATTAGAACCTATGTGATCTACGTGCGGAAACAATGAAACCCTACGAAATCGTCTCAATGTAGGTGAGTTCGTCCATAATTGGGGTAGGTAATGGTATTTAGGTGCAAAGTTTCGAAGCACGATTGTAAATATGTGCTGGACTTCGAGATCAACCATTAATGAACATGCTCGAGCGTTGAAGCTTTGAGAACTACTTTAAAAGTTGTAATCATTTGAAAAATGTAATTTTTATTTTATTTTTGGATATGCTACATCAGTTTACATATGACAATCTTTGGAACATTGAAAGGTTTCATGAGTTACTGCACTTTTACAAGAAAACACTTTGAAAATAACTAATAACCATTAACCAATTTCCTCACCTACTAGTCCGCACGCAATGCCGCACGACTACATCCATTAACTTGAAAAAGTCCCTTAAATGTGGAGCTGTAAAAAAACTGAATACATCCAACCCATAAAATTAGTTGACTTTAAGCCAACATCTCAAAGTTAGTCTAATTTTATTAATATCGCAAACACCTTCAAACTATGTAAACTATGATATAATATACTCATACTATGATGAATAAATTCCCCGATAAACCCCCACGCTGAGAGCCCATCCGCCCAACCAATCTAACCCGTCCAGTTGACAACATTAGCTAAATGTAACATTTCGTAGGTCAATTCAATTGAATGATGACAAATCGTGCAACCACTTCGAGCTACCAGAATACCTCTCTTTCACTTACTTTACATTAATCGCCTAGGTATCTCATCATCTGTATGAGATACCTAGTTGTCACCTAAATTTGTCTCTTGTTCACATTTTGGAATTGGAATTTAGATTTAACATACGTGTGATGACTGTAAATGTTTACGGGTTACGATTTATGGTTTATGATGACTTGAAGTTACTTATATCCAACTTACGGAAAATGATGAACACAAACCACATGAATCCATCAAACTTTGTTAAGAGTTTTATATACCTACTACTGAACGTATTTGTTTGGTTGGTTGTGGAATGTTCATGGGTTTCTCCACCAAGTATTTAGAGGAGACGCATTTCAGGCAGCTTTATCCTCCATACGTTACTAAGCTCTGTTAGTTGAAAAGGTTATTTTATTTTGTTTTATGAAATGCTTTCACTACTAAGAGATCAATGAATTTTTATTTGTTGGGCTTGTGTCGATTGACTGCCTACGTATCCAATTTGTATCGGAATTAAAGCCTCGTAGCAGGTAAATTTGATAGAATTTGAGATTCGTTAAATTGTGAAACAATTTCTATGATTTTTATAGTGGAAAGATTTTCGCGTGTCACTACAACGTCGAGACTAACGATACTAATTTTATTGATTGTTAACGTATATTGGTGCATTTTATTATAACACTTAATTAAATTTTAATTAAATCTTCCAACAAATCAAGCCCAGAACTTGGCCCAAATCCGCAACCCGTCGGACCGTCAACGGACCAAAATGACCCACTTTTGGTCAGCCCGCTCCGTGGCAATTTCGTAAATAAGGGGTGATTGAATTAAAATCCTAATGAGCTGCATATATAAATCAAATTTAGCTACAATTTTCGGGCCTTTCTCTCTATTCTCTGCACCGTTCACTCTTTCTCTCGCTTCTCTCAATCACTCTCTCTTATCTATACTCTGCTTTTTACTTTCTTAACCCAAACAACAAAACCTAGCAGAAAATGAAACCGTCGCCGTCCGAGTCCCAATCTTGGAGCCGTCGTTGGTGTAGCCGCCGACTGTAAATCCTTCATCTCCAGCCGTCTGGTGTCCAGGCGACTCGCCGCCGCCGATGCATGTCACCAACGTCGGGGCTTCGCCTCTTCCACCGTCATCCTCGAGCCGCCGCCGCTACCGATTGCTCGAGTATAAGCCGCCGCCATCGTAGCCTGTGACTCGGTCAGTGCCGTCGTTCCCCGTCTGAGTTGAGTCCTCCGACGTCGTGTCTCCGTACGTCGCCGCCACCTCTTGACTTCCGCCGTTCATTTAGGTAAGGGCTTTGCCTTCTTCTTTCTCTCATTTCGTTTTAATCATAGATCTGATCGACCCTTCTTTCTTGCATGTCGTTCCCCTGTGAGTCCTTCTGAGTTGACTCGGTCGGTGCCGTCGTTCCCCTTCTGAGTTCAGTCATCCGACGTCGTCGCCGCCACCTCTTGATTTCCGTCGTTCATTTTGGTAAGGGCTTTACGTTCTTCTTCCTCTCATTTCGTTCTATATTCTTATGGTACTCTGTTTCGTTCTATATTCTTTAATAGATCTTGCTTTGTTGTTGATTGCAGAGACAAACTAAAAGGCTCTGAAGTTCTGAAGTCATCCCTGGGGATTAAGCATCAGTGTTCTTCAGTTGGACAGCTATTCAGATCTCCATCAGCGAAAAGGCAGGAGGTCACACCTGGATCAAGCTGAAGCATCATTTCCAGCCAAGTAATGCTACAAGGTTCGAACACTTAACTGAATTGAGTGCCGTAGTTTGTTCTTGCTTGCTTATGTTCGAAATGATCTAGCCAATTCATGTGCTCAATGTTTCAGCAGATACAATTTTGCATTGATCATTCACTCATGATACACATAGCCCTTCCTTTGTCTTAGGATAATGTTCTCTCCAACCCGTAGCACTAACTAAAAAACACATAGCCCTAGTCCTGTCTCCATCATGTTCTTAAGTGAGTCGTAGAATACTAAGCCACAAATGAGCTGTTAAGAGAAATAAAACTCTGGTTTTGTTTGTTCTCTGATCTATTGATCTTGTCATAGTATTATATCTTTAGAGCATTTGAAAATTCCAGTTCCAGTACTTCTTATGGCATATAACGTTACTGATTCAGCTGCTATTTAGGGATCCCCGACTTTGCAGAAGTGTACATCTTCATTGGGAGTGTGTTTGATCCAGACACCAAAGACCATGTGAGGAAGCTCAAAGAAATGGATCCGATAATCTATTGATCCGAAATTTACTGTTTATGGGTTTGTAATAAATGTTGGATCTGTTTGGTTCTGTTTGGTGATGCGTTTGTGTTTGGGTTTGTAATAAAATAAATCTGGGTTTTGGTCTGGGTTTGGGTCTGTTTGGTTCTGGGTCGGGGTCTGTTTGGCTCCTATTGACATGCTTTTTATTTCGTTAGTGGGTTTGCTCCTATTGTTTCTTAATTAGTTAATGGGTTTATGAAAGTTTTTTTAATTTTTATACCTATTACAGTAATCATTCTCCTTTTTAGATTAATATTGTTCTGGTTCCTTTTTAGATTAGGTAAAGTACTGGATGTATAATTAAGTAGTATAAATATTAGGTTTAGTTTTACCATTTGTCCTCAGCATGAGTTCTTGTTCTCTAGGTTCAGAAATCCTTTCTGTAGTTTGTACTGATAAATAAGTAAACTACGATCTTTTTCACAGGAAGGATTTGCTTTCTCCCATTGCACAACTTGCAAAACACATTTTTATGGTTCATCTTTATGAGTAACATGTGTCATATTCCGTCAGATACCACAAACAGGAGTACAAATAGAATGTGTGATAACTAGTCAACAGCTACTGAAAGAAAAACATAGGAAATTCGACAAAATAAGTTCATTAAAAAAATATTGTATATTATAAAAAAATGCGACTAGTCTTCATGATCCATTCTTCAACTTATGAACTTCAAAATCCTCCTAATCCTCAAATGATTTGAGTACCGCATACCATCATCTGCAGTTTCTAGACCCGCCAAATACAAATTAATTGCTCTCCTACGAATGGTTGCATGTTCATATACTTTCGTCATAATATGATCCTTAATGTGATTGTGAGATCCCATTACAAGTCGTAATGCAAGTTTCATTCGAGCTAGATTGCTTCGTAACTGCATTGAAAACAATTGAGTACAGGTTTAAAATCTGAACGCTTTATATAAATGGATCAAATAAAATGATTATGCGAAAAGATATATACCCCGCCGACATTATATTCAAATGGGTGGTCATGGTACGTCATCCATGTGGTTAACCACAAACCGCAATCATACCTACAAAAAATGTATCATACACAATACTTATAAATTTATTTGAAAAATAATAATTATACAAATAGAATGTCCAAAATTACTTACATGTTACACTGTTTAGGAACAAATGATGGAACTTTAATCTCAAAGTCAGCCACTTTCGGCACTGTTTCACTCGACTCTCCCTTAGCGTATAATATGTTGAACAATTCTCCCATGAACTTCACCTAATTTGTACTCCAAAGAGAGAAGTATGATTATGTAGTAGGAGAAAATATAAATCTTAATATTAATTATCTAACGATAAAAAACAAACTTGGTATTGTAAAAACTAACCATATTCCCTACAGCTTTTAGACGAATATCATGACGCGTTACATTTGGCAGTGAATCAACAATCTGGACCTCTTTTTTGTCCATTAATATTACAGCCAAATACCAATGTGCGTTGGCATCATTCATGGGCAAATAAACCTACAGCAAAACAAACAATAGAGAAACTGAGTAACTTAACACATTATGTTTGTGAAAATAAATTCTCTAAACAAACCTTTTTGCACTTGTCAGCGGTAAGTAAAAAACTGTCCTTGTATTCGTCTATAACCTTTTGCGGCGTCCATCCATGCTCCAAGACTAGTTTTCTGCATCAACAATGTAAAATACAGTTACTATAATTGTCAACACAACAATATTTAGCGGGTTATTTTCATGTTCTTGATTACCTGAAGAGTTGCTGGTAAAAAACAAACGGGCCTTGTTATATATTTATTACTTGAATATAACTGTTCAAGATTAAGCTGGTATGCTAGACTTGTTATAACCTGCATGGATTGTCAATAATTAAAAAAATAGAATAAAAGTTTGAAAAATAAATACTATACCGCTATTTAAGATATTAGTTATGGAACACTTACAAAGTTGTCCACCCACTTTCCAGGAAGTAAAGACCACATCGACCAGCGGTCACAAAAACAATGAGCATTTTGTACCAACACCTCATTAGATAAAAGTCCATCCACAAATATGTAGTACGCAACCTCAAGTTCTGTTTCATTAAGCTCCATATATTCTACTCTTGGAAACTTCATCTCAAACTATTAACAAAAAAAGGGATTATTACTAACTATTGTCTACTAAATGAACAAGTGTAAATGTTTAACATCTTTAATTAGCATACCTGGACAAGTGATCCCGGTAAGCACTTGTTGACTATGTCATCTAAATCCTCTTCAAGATCAATAATGTCAACCGCTGGAGTATGAGACACACTTGTTTTGCACTTGTTGTCTATGACATCTGAATCCTCTTCGAGATCAATTATGTCAACCGCTGGAGTATGAGACACACTAGTTTTCCTAGTTTTTGATTTCATTGTTGTAGCCTTGTCATCGCGAAAAGTATACGAATCTTCCAATCTTCTTACTTTGCTAGTACCCTAACAGGTAAGAGTAGATAGAAATAAAAATTACATAATAAAAGAAATTATATTGACAATTCAAAACGAATTATATGAGTTCTAACTTAATATCAACAAATAGCAATTCAATGAAACGGATATAGAGATAACCTTTTCTCGGCCAAATAGACTGTGACGAGTTTTGCGTAAATTTACACCATCTTTCTCAAAACTTTTCTTTTCAATTTCAGACCTATAAAACACCAGTGTAAATGAACAAACATACATGATAAACAAAGACCGAATATACATATACCAAAATAAACAGGAGAGCAACAACCACGCGAAAGAAAACTAGAAGACCAATCCAAGAAAAACCAATTGAATAAAGAAAATCAAGTGTTACGTGAATGTCACTGGAGCTAAATTAACTAGATGGGTAAACTACGAGTTAGGCTGCAAGATTTGAGCTTCGTAGAGGAGGATGATGATATGAACGTAGAAACTGCATTTTAGGATCCATGTATTCCACCATCGTAGCAGCAACGAGACTGATTGCATATGCATTAATCTGAGCATTTTAAGGCTTATTGAAATTAATGTCAAAGAGAAAACGCAGAGCATTTGAAACAAACTCAGAGGTCATTGGATTTGTAGAATAATTATTCATAAATTAAGAACATTAAGGCCACAATTATTCAGCTGGATTGTAACATGGAACTGCCATGAGGATTTTTTTTTTTATGAATGATTGTGTATTATATATAACAAAGAGAAAAGCAAAAGACAGGGAAATAAGGTCCCCTGCACCCCTGTACAAAGCCAACCTACCCAACTCCATCTAAGAAAACCCACTGCCCACAATAACCCGATCAGTGACCCCCAAAACCCAGCAGCCTACAACTCTCACTGTCACACCAAAATTACAGAAACTGCCATGAGGATTTGAAACAGCAGTTGGAAGAGAAGGAGGAGCAGCTTACAAAACAATAAGAGGAATGTACAAGTAATATTGAACCGAATGGAAACAACAGTCAGTATTACATGTGACATCTGTTATGGAGTAACGGGACTAGAGGAATTACCTGAGTGTCGGAGCCATCGTCGAAGGCAGCGGAAGGAAAACTTAAAACGTAATCAAGCACTGAACTCCTCTTGGGTTCACAGGGCTGCCGGCTATTTATATTAACTAAAGTTAACTATGTGGACTAAAAAACAAACTCTTACCTTTTATTAAATCCTTATTCTGGAACAATAGTAATAAATATCACAGTGAATAAAAAAAATTAAAGAAATAATAGAAATTCTAATATCTAAATACAAATTCCCGTAAAAAAAAATCTATTTATTTGGTCATTAACCAAACCGGAACCCCAACCGAACTTCCTTATTTTTCGACCAAGCAGGTCAGACAAACCAATTTGAGATTACTCATCAGACTCGAACCGCACCAAGAAAACCGAGTTGAGATTCGGCATCCTACAGACCCAAACTGAGATGAGATTAGGTTACAGTTCCGGTGCCACAATCTTCTTCCAACTTGAGATTCGGCTCTGGTTCCAGCGCCGCCATCTCCTTCCAAGTCCAGATTCAGGCTCCGGCTAGGCCATCTTCTTCAGTTCCGGCTCCGGCATTCTGAATAACCATCATCTTGGAAAAAATATACCAACATAGAAAATGAAGTAACCCAGAAGACAGAGATGAATAATCAATCTGAGTAGCAGATGAAATCTAGGCAGACCTGAAAGCATTCATAGAAGCAAGAACAGCTACCCAGAAGAGAAACCCATTAATCAATAAATCAATCAATCCCAATTAGTTATAACCCAGAAGATAGATACAGAGAGAGAGTAGTGTACCATTCGTTGACAGCTTGATCTTGGCCATCATCTCTAGCTTCGAAGTTTCGATCAATGGATTGTCCAGCTGGGGGATCCATATCTGATATCTCTTTCTTTCTTTCTCTCATCTTTTGGAAGAAAGGAAAGAGTATTAGTAGACTAGGAAGGAAACTGACAAAGGAGTTTTGTTAGCTCCGGCGACAGGCTCAGCTCCTCAAACGACGATGCAGATGTATACGACGAAGGGGAACGACGGCACCGACCGAGTCAACTCAGAAGGACTCACAGGGGAACGACATGCAAGAAAGAAGGGTCGGGATAACAAAGATTGAAGCGGCGTTCGTTCGTCAAAATGCAACTCGTTCGTCGAAATCGATGAAGAAAGAAGTGATTGGAGCAGTGTTCGTCGAAATCGCGATCGGCGGTGGTCGGAAAAGAAATGCGATGAATGTGGGATTGAGGAAGGGTCGGTGGGGTGGGGGGGTTGAGATGGGGGAAATAAGAGAAGATTGAGGAAGAGAAGATTGAGGATGGGTCGGCGGTGGGGTGGGGGATCGAGGGTAGAAAGAAGATTGAGGTTGTGATGTTAGTTGTGGGGGGGGAGAGAATGGGTCAGTGGGGATAATGGGGGGATAATGATAACGGTTCAGTGGGGGAAGTGGGGGAAGAGAATTGGTCAGTGGGGATAATGGGGGGATAATGATAACGGTTCGTTCAGTGGGGGAAGTGGGGGGAAGATAATGGGTGTTTAGGGGGAGAGGGATAACGTCACAAATGGATGGATATTGAGAATGTTTAATTGAAATGAATTAGAATGTTATAGGTTAATTTTGTAATTATGTATAATAATAGGTACTTAAATGTAATATGTTTTGTTTGGAATAGAATAATAATAAAATTAATTAATTTAATCCTATTTAATTCAAAGGCTTGAGATCCGTTGATTGAACGGACGGATGAGATCGCGACACGCAAGCGGGTGCACTTAGTGCACCCACCTAGCCGGGTGCACCGGAGTGTTCATATGTATACATATATACATATATGTATATACACATATATGTATATAATGTATGCTCGATTGTGTCAGTTGTGGTTGCAGGATACATATAATATATATATATATATATATTAATATGCTCGATTGTGTCAGTTGTGGTTGCAGGAGGGTGGTCCTGCCAATGTGGGGTCTCCCTATTAATGATGAAAAGGTGGATGGCCCTGCCAATGTGCGGTCTTCCTATGAAGGAAGAACAGGAGGGTAACCCTAAGACTCACTATATGGCTGTCCCTGTACTTGCAGGTGGTGGTGGCCGGTGGGCTAGCCGTTTACCCTTAAATTGTTTGTGATCTGTGGGATGTTGATTGAAATGAATTGTAAATGTAAACGTGGTATTGGATGAATTGATGCTAAGTGTTTTGTTGAGTGAATTGATGTTGTGTGATTGATATGAGTGAAATTGATGCTATGTGTGACGGTGATTCATAGCGTGTTAGGTGGTTATTGTAATAAGGTTGAAGTCTTGAATGTGAATTGGGAAATGATTGAGGGGAATGAGGATGTCGGAATTCGATGGATTGTGGCTAGGAATCGAGTTAAATGAAATATGTGAAATAGATGAATTATGTAGTTAATTATAGGATTGCATGAACCGGAGAGTCGAAACGGTAAATTGATGTTTTGTTATTGTCGCTGATATGTGGTGTTGAGTTGACTTGTCTGAATAGATGATCGACTTGTGTGAATGTATGGAGGACTTGTGTGAATATATGGTTGATTAGGGGCTAGAATTGGGAATTCATTCCTAAGTGTGCTTAGTTATGTGATTGTATTTTATCTTAGCGTCGTTAGGGCATCATAAGTAGAGTGAGGAGCTGAAACTCAACTTAGAATGGAATTAGGTCTTGCATTAACCTATGAGAGTAAAACTGAATAACTGTATTGTTGTTGCTGTGTGGTGATTGTGCTGATTGATGTGTGATGAGGGGATTGGGATGAAAGATGACGACTAATGAATTTGAACTAGAAATATGAGATAAGATGGGATGGGATGAGTTGAATTTTTGTAATTGTACCTATCGTTGTTGGTTGTGGTTTGGTGTGGATTTGTAACGTGGAATTGGTTAAAGGGATTTGTGAAGTGGAATTGATGTATGGAATTGGTGCATGGAATTAGGAAGTGGAATTGATTGAATGGAATTGGTTAAAAGGAATTGTTTGGTTGATGTGTGTAGTTATTGAGATTTTGATAAAAGAAGTAAAATGATAGAATCGGAAAGAGCAAACGTTACCCCATGAGATGATGTTTCACTCAACGACGAACTAGTGGTTAGGGCCTACTGACGGACTGGTAGATTAGCCTCTTGACGGGGAGTGGAATTATGGAAATTGTGACGTGTTCCCCATGCGACAGGGGAGCACGAGGACACCCCATGCGGTAGGGAGGTGCGTCTGGCCGACGGGGTAGCGGGGGAATAACTTCTTATGACGCCTAATTAACTCACCTAGATAAATGAAGTGTGCATTGATGTGTGTGTGTGTTGTGCTGGTTGAGTTTGTAAGCTGATATGTGATGTGTTGTGGATGGTGTTGGATGGATCTGTAAACTGAACTGTGTTGTTGTGCTGAGATGTGGATTGATGTTCAATAATTTATGAACATGATGATGTTTTGAATTGTGAATTGTTAAAGTGGAAAAATGTACTTGGGTGATAACCAAGACTGCCTAAGGATGCCTGATAACTCACTTAGTAACTGAAAGAAGAAGTGTGGTGTATGTGAATGTGTGGGTATGGGTGTGTGTTTTCATGGTGTATGTGAGATGACTTGTGATGTGATGTTGAACTGTATGATGGTGCTAATGTAAGGTGTTTCCAATGATAAACTGCATGGTTGATATATCTGATGTTGAACTGTATGTATGATGATGTCTGGTTATATATTATTGTGGATTGAGAATGTTTAAATGTGAATTGCACCTATGTGATCACCTAGACTGTTTTAGAGAATTAAAACCGGTAAAGGTTGACTCTGATTCCATTGTTAGTGTTTCGTGAGGAGTCTGGAATCGCTTCTTTGGATAGGTTCGGAACATAATTAAACCCAGTGGGTTCTCTCAATTTCAATAGGAAATTGATCCCCCCAGTTTCTCTTTTGAGGTTTGCGTGGTTAGAGTGAGTAATTTAAAGTTCAGGTGCTTCATTTGTGTGTCGAGTGCCGATGTGTTATTGGCGTGGAGAAGATCTTCGGAGGCTTGGACCAGGAGTTGACCATCTTTTGGATTTATGTTGACTATTTGGGTTGGGATGTTTTGTATCAGTGGTTTTGAACTTCAGGAATGTAAATGTTTCATGGTTTGGTTTAACCGTTGTAATAAGCTTTTTGGATTTTAACAATGGAGGCGCTTCCAATTTACTCTTGATTTATGGTTTAATCGATTTCAATGTTGATTCTCCTTTCATTTTATTGCTAGATCTTCGAGTGATACTTTTAACCGATTTGACCATGGGTTCAACCAGGGTTGGTTCGGGGCGGGTGTTACAAGTGGTATCAGAGTCTAGTTTGCCTCTGCTGCATAGGTGAACTGTTCTTTCTTCTAGGGGATTAGTTACCCTCTTCATGGAAAGAACGGAACACCGATGTAGTACTGGCATTCCAGGGGTTTTCAAAGTTTTAACCGGGTTGGGATTTTGAAAGTGAAAGTGTGTTTTGAAGAGCAAAAGTGATTTGAAGAATTGGTCAACTGAAATTGGTTTGTTCTCGGTCCTCCTAAGCCACGAAGAAAGTCATGGGATGAGAATTTGCAGTGCTAAGCAGTGCTTGAGTGAGAATAGAGTGTCAGGTTAGGAGTGTTGCTTGACCTTTAGAAGTAGAACAAAAGTTAGGATGCTAGTTTGTGGTTGAAGTTTTAGATGTGTGTATTGTGAGAGGGTTGGAAGTAGATTGAGGAGAGGAGTCAGGGATTGTTACAGGAACCTATCTTGTTTGTTGATATGAAAGTTTAAGGGAAGGTTTTGATTTGTGCAAATTTTTTCCTGCTTGTTTTCAACTGTGGTTTGAATGTGATTTTTAATCTATCAAGTGAGTTTTGATTTTCGTTCCATGTTGGAAAAGTTAGAAGGATTTAAGGATTTGAGCTTTTGGGGAATGAGTAATTCTTGGTCCATTCTGTCAGTGTGATATTAGTGTCGAGTCTTGGTATTAGTTCTTTGAGTAATTGGTGTAGCGGATTCGCAGAGCGTGTTAATGATTTGGTATTTTAACTGAGGCGGAGTTGGGTTTTACTAATTTTGGTTTTGGAGTGGTAAATTGTTGTCTTGGTTTCTTGGTTGATTTGAAAGGAGTTTGAAATTGCTTTGCCCTTTTCGAAGTCGAGTAATGAGATTCTGTGGTTTCATTTTGTTCAAACGTTCTTGTTTCGAAAGTCGGTGAGTGTTTTCAATGGTACTGGTGTTTAGGGATTTGAAAGCATTTGAGTATTTTAAACTAAAATAGAGTTTGGTTTTATGAGTTTGATTTTAAATAAAGCATCTTGAATTTTTTTTTTTAGTGGATTGAAAAGGAATTTATTAAAGTTTTGCTTTTTTGAAATTTTTTGCTTAGGTTTTGGAAATCAGTTTGAGGAAGGTTTCTGTAACGATAGAGTTTAGATGTTTAGCTAGTGCTCGAGTTGTTTGGGGGTAGTAGCTGGTAGGTTGAGAGTGGTTGGAGAGCAGAACTTCGAGTGGATTCTGGCTAAGGTGGTAGCGTGTTTGAAGGGTGTAAGGTTCTAGCCAAAGGGATTAGCTAAGTAGTTTCTTGCTTTGTGGAGTTGTGTGTTTTGGCTGTGCTCTTTTGGCATGTTGTGCCTTAGGTGTTCGGTTGTGCGTGTATGTTAGGAGGAAGTTCGAGTTCATGTAGGTGAAGTGTGTTAGAAGGTGTGTGTGTTGCTAGAGTCGTTAAGAGGGAGGTTCGGGTAAGTGATGTGGTGCTTAAGCTGTTGCGTTTTGCTGCAAATTTTGGGTTGCATTGCTAGGATGAGTTGAGTTGTGATTTCGGGGATGACATATTTTGAAGTTGTGATCTTGTACTCCCCGCTTCAACCAAACAATGTTGGGAACTCGATTTTGGATGATAGAACTTGGTAAACATGTTCTTAGGCCCCATTGAGGTGTGAGACGTTATATTTGAGTCGGGTTGAAGTTACAAACGAGTACGTTGAGAATTCATCGGATGATGGCAGACTAACAAGCATTATCCGTCGTGTCTTACACAAACACGTGTGTGGTTCCTACACACGCCTGTTGTATGAGACATGCGTGGGTATCTGTTGGCTGACCATAACAAGGCATTTTTTCTTCATGAGTTTCCGAACTCTCTCTCTCTCTTTCTCCTCGAAAAATCCTTTAACGAACCAAACTCCCCAAACTTCAATCCTTGATTCGGAGCTAAAGAGGTCAGATTGGCTAATCCGTTTCTATGCTAACGTTCCTGGGACGAGAGGAAGAGTATCGCTATCTTTGTTCTAGAGTATTTCGGAATGAGTGCTGCCAGTGGCGACGCGAAGAACTAGTTTTTGGCAGAAGTAACAGAACTGGTTGTTCGAGTTCTAGAAGTTGTCTTAAGCCTCGTCTCTTGTCAGGTGAAGTTTAAGTATATGCTAGGTAAGTATGGTCGATGATGAGAGTTGAAATCTATCTAGAAAGAGATTGTATTGCCTGAAATTGAATGATGATTAAAAGCTGTTAACTGTTCTGTAACTGATGGGGTCTATGTTATGATGAATTGTCGATTGATGGAAGATTGCTAATTGTGTAGTTAGGTGCTGATTGATGCTAAATTCAGTGTGATAGGATTGGGGTGATTGATTAATGATGATGTAAAGTTTGGCCCTAAAATATAGCGATATGGAGGAACGGGTTCTATATATAATATATATATAGGTGGCGACTACAGTGCTCCCGGACACCACTCTGCTCCCTCTGTTTGAACCATTCAAGGAGAATCTCATTCGTTCATTTTGGCAGATCTAATCTAAGCCATCCATACATAAATTAATTTTTTAATTTAAATAAATAGTAATTAAAATAACTAAAAGGTCACTCAACATATTTCATATAAATAAATAATCATAACTCTTTATTTTATGTTCAAATTAAATTTTTTCTAGGCCAAATTAAATTATGATCATCATAAAAACATCAAACACATTTGAGATACAAGTATTTTGTAATTTGTTAAATCACTTCATCCCTTTCAAACATCCATCCATCCATATTTTAATCAACTCTAACTCACCCACCTATCTTACTCACTCATCCTAACTGAGTGTATGGTTTTACTCTAATCAACTCACCCAACTCACCCAAATCCTATCACCTTACAGAACTTACAGAACACGATAGAATGTGATTTCCTAAACACAAAGAACCTAAAATTTCATTTTCTGCAATCACAACTCTCAGTTCATTATCTTTTCTTCTCCTCATTCTATCCCTATTTTCCGACGAGCTCTTTCTGACGGGATATACGATTCCAGCCCTCTCAATAGCATTCGAGCTAAGATATCCACTTTATCTCCAACATTAGAGCTACGCCCCAAGTGATTGAGGTCTTGCCGGATTCTGAGGAGGTTGGTTATCGGCCGATGTCCTCTCTGTCTCCCCCGCCTCTGAATGCTCCTCCTCATTCTCTCATCATTTCTTCATATCTAAACCTCATCTAAGCCTTCTTTTCCTCTGTCTCCAAGTGGTTAGTTATCTTAGTTCCAGCTTCGTTTCTTCTTTTCGATTTCTGCCATTTTTTGTGGTGTGTAATTCTAATGGAGTTTCTTTTAACAGTCGCCCTCATCTCCTTCATCTTCATCTTGATTCACAGTATCAGCTATCTTCTATCTATCCTCTTGCATGAGTTGGTTTATAACAGTCTTTGCGATTGCTCAATTCCTGAAAATTTGGAAATAGTTTAAAGCCTTGTGAGTTTCTTATACCTTCGGGACTCATTAGATTGATGTCAAGGTAAGCACGCCTCCTTTGAGTTCTACAGTTGTAGTTACTCTTGCACACTTGCTACTGGTTCTTAACTTTGTTCTCTCTATGTACAACCTGACCCACCTTCTAAAAAGGCGAGAGTCGGGAAATAGACAGAGCAAAATATTGAAGATGCTATGAAGGATACCATCTTGATTATTTGCCCCCTATGTACAGAGGGTATGACTTCCAACCATGAAGGGTTCATGGAGAAAGTTTGGAGATTGGATATTAGAAAGGTAAATTGCTGCTTTGGATCAACTATAGGAGATTCCATCTTATGAACACGTGGAGCATGGGGATATTCTCCCATTGTTTAATTTTGGTCTTCGCAGCCCTGATCAGGTTTGAGTTTTAGCTTTCTCAAGTTCTCATGTTTATTATGGGTTTCTGCTATCATGCTGATATGGTTTTATATGAAGAGTTATTGATAGATCTTGCCAGCTAATAATGAGTGGTTTATGAAATGAAGCTAGAGTCGATAAAACCTTTCCCACTATGTTGCTTGGTTAATTGAAACTCGATTCTTTTCACTTGCAGCGTGTCTTATGACAATGTGGGATGATATGAGATGTTATAGAGAGGATTTATTGAGGGTTATTATTTGGTTTCATTGACTGCATAATTCAATAAGAACTATCTCTGTTGATTGTTCAATTATATTTGTGTTCTTCTCTTCATCCAAAAAACAAGGTCTTTGATTCTGATTTGATTTTGCTGTTCTCCTCTCCCCCTCCTCTCATGAACTGATATTGGTGGATTTTCCTTTCATCCAAAAACCAAAGTCTTTGATTCTGATTTAATTTTACATGTTCTGCCTTGCCTTCGCTAGCCAAATCTCTTATTCCCCTTTAATTACAATAGCGGGAGTAATACAAGAAGAAGGAAGAGACCCAGAACTCCAACAGCCACCCATCAAATCCCTTGACCAAAGTTGGAACTACAATCTCATACATAGAGAAGCTAGCTTACACTCAGGTATTGACTACTACAATCTCTATTGTTGGATTTTTGGTTTCTCTTTTGAATAGTCTGAGAATTCATATTATGATATGAGTTTTTTCCAAGCCTCTATAAAATGATCTGCTCGATCATGACTATATAAGAATATCCAGTGTTCAAGTTCTTTAGTGTGTGCACTTTGCTTCCAGGACTCTTTATGCTGCCTTTGAGGTTAGCTTTCTAATTTTGTTTTCTCGAGGATTTGAATTGTGTTTTCCTTGATCTTATGCTGCTACTAAAGCGTATATTGCCCGGAAACTTTCTTCTTTATCTTATGGTGGAAGGTTTTTAGGTGGGTTGTTTTGTTGATTTTGAGGATTTGGATTGTTTTTTTCTTCTTCTTGCAGGTGTTTGCATGTTGATTATAAGCATAGTGGAATTGATGTTCAATGTCAGATAAAAGCTCCAACCTTTAATTAATTTGCTTCATGTTTAGTAGCACTCAGTAATTTAATATTCATTTGTGGTTGGTTATTGGATTGGAGTTTGTCTCACCTTAGCTTAGCTTCAAACTGCAATGTGAGTAGTAGAGGGATTGCAGAAGTTAGAACTTAGAACTGTTTGGAAATTTGAAGGGATTGATTGGTTTGTGTGGAGTCTAGATGTGTTTTATTCTTTTCAAGCATCTACAACTTCAGTGTAAACAGGCCTGCAGGAGATAATATGCTTACCATGCAAGCAGCACATTCATCATGGACCAAAGTCTTTAGTTGTTCAAGAGTAAAAGTGTAGTATGGAGATGATGCAGAAAAAAGATTGAAGTCAAAAGCAATGTTGTATAACTTTGGGACAAATTTTCAGAGAATAATTTTAACTTGTTATTCTCAAGTGTTTGATTCATGTCCTGTAACTCATGAAAGCGTTGTAGCAAAGAGATTTTTGTCATAATAACATTATGTGATTAAGGACTTCTTGTCATTTGCTTGATCTTCAAAGCATATGTGTCTCATTCTAATTAAGTGGGGATTGTATTCTTGCCATTGGTTGCACGAATGAGGCATCAGTATTCAAGAGGTTGACTAGCACTTGTCAGTTTGTGTTCCTTTGCACTTTGGCCTTCAAGAACGCTATTGAAACAGAAAAACAACAAGTGATTGTACTTGTAATCCACCCGGTGCCTATAGCGACGATGCTTTCCTGTCATTATCCGACGCCTTGGCAGCCCTTTGCTGTTCTTGTACTTGTAATCCACCCGGCAGTAGATGAACCCATCACCGAACAACCCTTCAACAAAAATTGGAAATCGTCAGTTGCCCACCGCGAAATCAGTCAATCAGATGTAAATCCAAAAAGGGAAGAGGGAAATTGGAGATTGATACTAACTGGGTAAGTGCGATGGTTCTGAGCGGTAGACGTCGACTCCAGGGATGTCTTTGTCGACGGGGGAATAGTGGTCGTTCATCTTCAGATTCAGGTAATGGGTAGCTCTATGCCTTTAAAACAGAATCGGTAACCCACGGCCAAGGCCAGCAGTAGGACAATATATAAAATGGGAATTAAATCCCACACACCCACAATCGCACTAAGCTCGCAATTACAAGTACCCTCTTCGATTCCTCTCCCTCGTCGCCTTGCCGGAAAGCTTACCTGGGCTAAACCATCCTCTCAATCCGCATATCTCTCGATTACTTTCGAGAAAAGCCTCAGCTTGGGAGCTTGAGTCCCGTCTCCTCACCTGGTCTCTGCTCGGCCGGCGGACGCTCGACTGCAATTATAGACAGAGAGGGGGGTTTCCGGAGGATGGGGATGAGGGTGAAAGTCTTAGAAATGGAGGGAGATATCTAAGGTGATAAGTATGGGCGAACTAGTAAAAATGGGTGGGTGGGTTTGTTCTTTACTCAGGTGGCATGAGTGATTAAGATGGGTGGGTGAGTTTGATTGAGTAAAAGTATGGATGGATGATTGAAAGGGATGAAGTAATTTAACAAGTTACAAAATATTTGTATTTCAAATGTGTTTGATGTTTTTATGATGATCATAATTTAATTTGGCCTGAAAAAAACTTAATTTGAACATAAAATAAAGAGTTATGATTATTTATTTATATGAAATATGTTGAGTGACCTTTTAGTTATTTTAATTACTATTTATTTAAATTAAAAAATTAATTTATGTATGGATGGCTCAGATTAGATCTTCCAAAATGAACGAATGAGATTCTCCTTGAATGATTCAAACAGAGGGGAGCATGTGGTGCTCCGGGAGCACCGTAGTCGTTTCCATATATTATATATATATATATATATATATATATATAATATATATATATATATATATGTATACATATGTATGCTCGATTGTGTCAGTTGTGGTTGCAGGAGGGTGGCCCTGCTAATGTGGGGTCGCCCTATTAATGATGAACAGGTGGATGGCCCTGCCAATGTGGGGTCTTCATATGGAGGAAGAACAGGAGGGTAACCATAAGAATCACGACATGGCTATCCCTGTACCGGTGAGCTAGCCATTTACCCTTAAATTGTTTGTGATTTGTAGGATGTTGATTGAAATGAATTATAAATGTAAACGTGGTATTGGATGAATTGATGCTATGTTGTGTTGAGTAAATTGATATTATGATGAATTGGTGTTGTGTGATTGATATGAGTGAAATTGATGCTATGTGTGACGGTGGTTGATAGCGTGTCAGGTGGTTATTGTAATAAGGTTGGAGTCCTGAATGTGAATTGAAAAATGATTGAGGGGAATGAGGATGTCGGAATTCGATGGATTGTGGCTAGGAATCCAGTTAAATGAAATATGCGAAATAGATGGATTATGTAGTTAAATATAGGATTGCATGAACTGGAGAGTCAAAACGATAAATTGATGGCTTGTGATTGTTGCTGATATGTGGTATTGAATTGACTTGTCTGAATGGATGATCGACTTGTGTGAATGTATGGAGGACTTGTGTGAATATATGGTTGACTACGGGCTAGAATTGGGAATTCATTCCTAAGTGTGCTTAGTTATATGATTATATTTTAGCTTAGCATCGTTAGGACACCATGAGTAAAGTGAGGAGCTGAAACTCGACTTAGAATGGAATTAGGTCTTGCATGAACCTATGAGGGTAAAACTGAATAACTATATTGTGGTTGCTGTGTGGTGATTGTGCTGATTGATGTGTGATGTGGGGATTGGGATGAAAGATGATGGCTAATGAATTTGAACTAGAAATGTGAGATAAGATGGGATGGGATGAGTTGAATTTCTGTAATTGTACCTATCGTTGTTGGTTGTGGTTTGGTGTGGATTTGTAACGTGGAATTGGTTGAAGGGATTTGTGAAGTGGAATTGATGTATGGAATTGTTACATGGAATTGGGAAGTGGAATTGATTGAATGGAATTGGTTAAATGGAATTGTTTGGTTGATGTGTGTAGTTGTTGAGATTGTGTTAAAAGAAGTAAAATGATAGAATCGGAAGGAGCCAACATTACCCCATGAGATTATGTTTCACCTACCGACGGATTGGTGGTTAGGGCCTACCGACGGACTGGTAGATTAGCCTCCCAACGGGGAGTTGAATTGTGGAAATTGTGACATGTTCCCCATGCAGTAGGGGAGCAAGAAGAACTCACATGCGGTAGGGAGGTGCGTCTGGCTGGCGGGGTAGCAAGGGAACAACTCCTTATGGTGCCTAATTAACTCACCTAAATAAATGAAGTGTGCATTGATGTGTGTGTGTGTGTGTTGTGCTGTTTGAGTTTGTGAGTCAATATGTGTTATGCTGTGGATGGTGTTGGATAGATCTGTAAACTGAACTGTGTTTTTGTGCTGAGATGTGGATTGATGTTGAATGATTTATGATCATGATGATGTTTTGAATTGTGAATTGTTAAAGTGGAGAACTGTACTTGGGTGATAACCTAGACTGCCTAAGGATGCCTAATAACTCACTTAGTAACTGAAATAAGAAGTGTGGTGTATGTGAATGTGTGAATGGGTGTGGGTGTGTGTTTTGATGGTGTATGTGAGATGACTTGTGATGTGATGTTGAACTGTATGCATGATGGTGCTAAGGTCAAACTGTATGTAAGGTGTTTCCGATGATAAACTATATCGTTGATATATCTGATGTTGAACTGTATGTATGACAATGCCTGGTTATATATTATTGTGGATTGAGAATGTTTAAATGTGAATTGCACCTATGTGATCACCTAGACTGTTTTAGGGAATTAAAACCGGTAAAGGTTGAGTCTGATTCCATTGTTAGTGTTTCGTGAGGAGTTTGGAATCGCTTCTTTGGATAGGTTCGGAACATAATTAAACCCAGTGGGTTCTCTCAATTTCAATAGGAAATTGATCCCCCTAGTTTCTCTTTTCAGGTTCGCGTGGTTAGAGTGAGTTAAAGTTCAAGTGCTTCATTTGTGTGTCGAGTGCCGATGTGTTGTTGGCGTGGAGAAGATCTTCGGAGGCTTGGACCAGGAGTTGACCATCTTTTGGATTTATGTTCACTATTTGGGTTGATTTGTTTTGTATCACTGGTTTTGAACTTCAGGAATGTAAATGTTTCATGGTTTGGTTTTGAACCGTTGTAATAAGTTTTTTGGATTTTAACAATGGAGGCACTTCCAATTTACTCTTAATTTATGTTTTAATCAATTTCAATGTTGATTCTCCTTTCATTTTATTGTTGTATCTTCGAGTGATACTCTTAATTGGTTCGACCATGGGTTCAACCCTGGTCAGTTCGGGGCGGGTGTTACGTTGTGGAAAGTGGATAAGATGTGATGATGATTGATGTCACAATGCGTGATGTTGGAATAGTGTGATGAGCGATGAATTATGAATCAAGAATTTAGATTAGATGATTGATGTGACTGAATGAAATGATAGAACCGGAAGGAGCCTGTACTACCCCCAAATTGTCACATGTAACATCCCCGCCCAACTGAATGATTTTGAACTCAAGTTTGGATTATTGAGATATTGGAAACAATGTTCTTGAGGCCCCATCAAAGCCTGGTATGTTCATAATTGAGTCGGGTTGAAGTTACAAGCGAGTACGTTGAAAATTCGTTGAGGGTGACAGACTATAACACACGGTCGTGTGTTATGAAACATGGTCATGTGTCTTGGTATGACTATAAAATACGGGTTTTGACGGAACTCTTCAACTTCTCTCTCTATCTTTCCTCCCGAAAACCTTTTGATGAACCAAAACCCCCCAAACTTCAAACCTTGATTCCGGGAGCTGAAGAGGTTCGATTGACGATCCGTTTTCGGCTGTGAGTTCCTGGAGACAAGAGGAAGAGAGAGCACATCTAGGTTTCTGGTAATTATGAGTTAGGCTCTGTCAGTAGCGGAAGTAACAAGCTACATTTTGGAGCTGTAAAGCTTGGCTGTTCGGGTTTCTAGAAGTTGTTTAGAGCCTTGTCTTCTTGTTAGGTGAGGATTTAGCGTATGATAGGTAGTTCTGGTTGATGTGAGGAGTTTTAATCTGATCTAGATGAAATTAGGGATTGCATGAAAGTGGAATAGAGTAAAAGATTATATTCTGTGATTGATTGATGGTTGATTGTTGATGATTGTCGATTGAGGAATTGATTGCTAAAATAATTGTTAATTGATGCCCGTTTAATGTAATTCTTAGCTGATGGGATTGGGATAAATGATTAATATGCATGATTAACGGATCAGAATTAGAAGTGAGTGCTAGGAACGACGGGTTTGGGTGATCTTGTGAATTTATATATATTCTATGCTGTTGTCAGTTGTGGTTGGAGGAGGGTGGTCCTGCCAATGTTGGGTTGGCCTATTAATGATAAACAGGTGGATGGCCCTACCAATGTGGGGTCTTCCTATGAAGGATGAACAGGGGGTACCCCTAAGACTAACGACATGGCTATCCCTGTACTTACAGGTGTGGGTGGTCGGTGAGCTAGCCGTTTACCCTTGAATTGGTTATGATGTGTGAATTGTGTTTGTAATTGATTGAAGTGCCAACGTGGAATTAATAGATTTGAGCAAATTGATGTCATGTGTTGAATTGCGTGAAATTGATGTTATGTGTAATGGTGGTCGATAAGGTGATTTGTGGTGTAGACATTCAGAAATAGAATTAGTACATGGAATTAGGTAATAGAATTGGTACATGGAATTGGTAATAGAATTGGTACATGGAACTGGGTAGTGGAATTAGGACATGGAATTGTGAAATGAATTGTTTGAATGGAATTGCATTATTAATGTTTGTGTAAGTCATTTGGTTGGGGTCGGAATGGATGATTGGTTTGTGTTGGATGAGAATGAGGATTTCGGGGTTAAGATTGATTCAATTGAAATGAGTGGATTAATGAATGGATTAAGTGATGTGATTGAATGAATTGATAGAATCAGAAGGAGTTTGTATTGCCCCCTAAATTGTCACCCCTTTTGCGGTTGATGGTGCGGTCACGTCACCTGGAAGAGTGGCGTGATGTGAGTAATGATGTTGATTGTGAGTTGTCCATGAATCCTTATATCGCGGTTTAGGTTGCGTCTTTGGGACCCCCTTCTGCGGTTGGGGGTGCGTCTGTTGTAAGCCGGCAGGGGTGGTACGGGATAACTCCTTATGGCGCCTAATGAACTCACCTAGAAAAGTTAATGAGATGTGTGTGTGTGATGTGTGTATTGGACGTGATTGTGAAATACCTTGTGATGTGTTGTGGACTGTGTTGGATTGATCTATGAACTGAATTGTGTTGTTGTGCTGAGATGTGGGATTGATATGGGATGATTTATGGTCATGATGATGTTATGAATCGTGAATTGTTAATTTGGAGAACGATGTTATGAATTGTGAATTGTTAGTATAGAGAACTACACTTGGGTGATAACCTAGACTACTTAAGGTTGCCTAATAACTCACTTAGTAATCGAAGTAAGAAGTGTAGTGTATGTGAATGTGTGTGTGTGTGTATTGATGGTGACTGCGAGATGGCCTGTGATGTGATGTTGAACTGTATGTGATGACGTTAGTATTAACGTGATTATCAGCCTCATTTAAGCGACATTTCATTGCTTGAGAAACGGTTTTTGAAGTAGTTTAGGGTGTTTTCACTCAATTGCACTATTTCATACCGTTTTGGTTACTTTGGCCCGTTATGGGTCTATTTGATGTGTTTTCTAGTGTCTCTATGATAACACAGGTGTTTACCATCAATTACATAGCCACGAATGTGTTTGGGAAGCAATGGAGACTCGAGGAATGCTCCAAAATCGATCCAGAAACCAAACTGATCAAAGTCAGAACATTCAACTGCCCAACACTTAGATTCTCGGCGAGAAGATGAAGGTTCTCGCCGAAGACATACTGAAGAAGTCAAAGGAAATTCCCATCGAGACTGCCAGACGTGTTCACAAAGAAGTTCTCGGCGAGAACTCCAATGTTCTCACCGAAAACTATTGAAGGAACCTAGACTTGGAGTTTGCACTGAAGTTCTCGGCGAGAAGTCTTAATGTTCTCGCCGAGAACATTTGAAGGATTACATGAAAATTTCCTGTCAAAGAAACAGAGTAGATTTACACATAAGTTCTCGGCGAGAACTTTCAATAGTCTCACCAAAAAGTCTCTTCTTTCCGGTTCAGCTTTGGACAAACCCTATTTAAAGAGGAGTCGACAGACGATGGGGACGATACGAATTATACACACTTATTCCAGGAATTAAACTTCTAGACTTGAGAGCTTGAGAGAGAGTTCAGAGTTTCTCAGAGAGATATTGACACCATCTTCTCCATCAAAGTACTCGGAGCTAGGAGTAGAGATTTTCAGAGATCGGAACTTCGCTAGAGTCGTCAGAATTAAGTTTTTCAGTCCTTATATGTTCTTCCTCTGTATGATGAACTCCTTTGTTGTTTTTGATTCTTTTGTGATAGTCATGAGTAGCTAAACTCATAGAGCTTAGATTAGATGAAACCTAAGTGACCGGGGGCTTTAAAGCGGTCACGGATCGGCGGTAATTATATTCAAATTTAGACAGTTTCTCTTGCATGTTTGATTTGTTCTTCATTGTCTGTGTTTCTTTTCTAGCTTAATCACCTAGATTAGATTCGTGTTAAGCTAAGAATAGTGGCGAATATCCGCCTTACTTTAGAACATCAAATAAATCAATTAACCTATTCATTGGAGTGTTCCTTTCGTGGGAACACTTTAGGGTTAATCTGCTTCTAGAGTAACTCATTAATCACAAGTAATCACACCAGTTAGTTCTCTGTTGCAGAAGTGAACGCACAGATGTTAATTAATCTTAGTAGTTAGATCCGATAGAGCGAAGGTTCGCGGAACTTAGACCTAAGGGTAAGGAGTTATGGTGGTGTCTGAGAACTGACTGAATTAGGATTGAAAACCGCTGGTCTTGTGATTGCCAATGCTCTAGTGATCTTAGGGGGATTCAAAATGTAAGCTTGTCTGTCATCTCGTTAAGTCAAATCAGTCAATCCATCTTTTAATTACATTTCAGTTTCCTTGCTTCTTAGTTTAGAAGTCGTGGAACTCACACCACACACAATCTGTTTAAACTTGAATAATTTTCCAGCTTCTTTGAGTAGTCAATTTGAAGAAATCTCGAGAGATTTGATCTAGTCTACTTTTGTAGGCTAGTTATTTGACCACACGCGAAAAACGTGTTCATTAGTATGCATGATGTTTCTAATGTTGAACTGTATGCATGATGTTTCTAATGCTGAACTGTATGAATGAGGTTTTTGATGTTGAGCTGCATGTATGACGTTTTATATTGTTGTGGATGTGGATCGTGATTGTCGAATCGAGAATTGTACCTATGTGATCACCTAGACTGTTTTAGGGAATTAAATTCTGTATGGTTGTGTCTGGTTCCATTGTTAGTGTTACGTGAGGAGTTTTGAATTGCTTCTTTTGGATAGGTTCAATGCATAGTTAAACCTAGTGGGTTCACTCAATTTCAATAGGAAATTGATCCCCCCTCTTCCCCTTTCAGGTGCGCGTGGTTAGTGAGAGTGAGTTGAAGTTCAGGTGTCACCGGTTGAGTTCAAAGAGTCGCTGATTGGAGCCATGAGGTGAAGATTAACGATTCATTGAAGTTGACTACTTCTTTTTTTTTGTTTCAGTTGACACTTTCGATTAGGGATTTTGTAATCATTGTCAATTTTGGTTTTCAGATTTGTTATCGGTAGGATTTTGGATTTTGAATATTGGAGGCGCTTCTGACTTGCTCTTGGTTTATGTTTTAATTTGATTTTCACTATTGATTCACCTTTTATTTTAAATGTTGTAACTTCGAGTGATGCTCATACCGGTTCAACCATGGGTTTACCCGGGTCGATTCGGTATGGGTGTTACAAGTGGTATTAGAGCCTGGTTAGTTGCTACTGTGTTGGTGCTTCGTCTTTTCTTCTAGAGGACTAATCAACCTCATATGGAGAAAGGATGAAGCATCAACATAGGACCGACTTCCAGGGTTTTTCAAATCGTTTTAAAATGGGTGAGAAGTTTTGAAAGGAAAAGTGTTTTGAAATTGAAAGGAAGTGTTTTGATTGGCAATGTAGATTTCTAAAATGGTCAACTGAAATGTTTTTCGCGTCCTCCTGTAAGGAAGAGAGTGTTTGAGTAGTTAGGAGTGGAAGTAGGAGTAGACTAAGATGTTGGTTGGAGGAGTAGAGGCCCTTTGTAGATTTTGGTTGAGTTAGGTTGAGTGCTTGAGGAGTGTGAAGTTCTAGTCGGAGGTGTTAGCTTAGTAAGTTCTTGCTTTGTGTGAGTTGTGTTTTTGTTGTGTTCTGGTTGTGCTCTTGTGGTTGGTTGTGTCGTAGGGTTCGGTTGTGCGTGAGTGTTAGGTAGAAGTTCAGGTTAGTGGGAGAGAAGTGTTCTTAGAAGGTGTGTGTTGCTAGAGCCGTTAAGAGGGAGTTTCGAGTAAGTGATGTGGTGATTAAACTGCTGCGTTTTGCTGAATTTTTTGTGTTGCATTGCTAGGTTCAGTTGGGTTGTGATTTCAGGGACGAATTCTTTAGAAGTTGTGGAGACTTGTAACATCCTGCCCAACCGAAATATTTGGAACTCGAGTTTGGATAATTGAGACATTGGAAACAATGCTCTTGAGGCCCCATCGAAGTCCGGGATGTTCATAACTGAGTCGTGTTGAAGTTATAAGCGAGTACGTTGAAAATTCGTTGAGGGTGGCAGACTATAACACACGGCCGTGTGTTATAGGCACATGCCGTGTGTCTTCATAACACACGACGTGTGTTATAAAACAAGGCCGTGTGTCTTGGTCTGACTATAAAAGGCAGGTTTTGACGAAATTCTTCAACTTCTCTCTGTCTTTCCTCCCGAAAACTCTTTTGGCGAACCAAAACCCCCCAAACTTCAAACCTTGATTCCGGGAGATGCAGAGGTCCGATTGACGATCTGTTTTTGCCTGTGCGTTCCTGGAAACGAGATTAAGACATCGTACATCTCAGTTTATGTTATTTCGGAGTTAGGCTCTGTCAGTGGCTGAAGGAAGAAGCTACGTTTCAGAGCTGTACAACTTGGTTGTTCGGGTTTCTAGAAGTTGTTTAGCGCTTCGTCTTCTTGTCAGGTGACGATTTAGCGTACGATAGGTAGTTCTGATTGTTGTGAGGAGTTGTAATCTGATCTAGATGGAATTAGAGATTGCATGAAATTGGAAGAGAGTAAAAGATGATAATTGTTATGTGATTGATTGATGGTTGATTGTTGATGATTGTCGATTGTTGATGATTGTCGATTGAGGAATTGATTGCCGAAATGATTGTTGATTGATGCCCGTTTAGTGTAATGATTTGATGATTGGAATATGCATGATTAACGGATCCGAGTTAGAAGTGAGTGCTAGGAACGACGGGTTTGGGTGATCTTGTGAATTTATATATTTCGCTGTTGTTGTCAGTTATGGTTGGAGGAGGGTGGTCCCGCCAATTTGAGGTCGCCATATTAATGATAAACAGGTGGATGGCCCTGCCAATGTGGGGTCGTCCTATGAAGGATGAACATGGGGGTAACCCTAAGACTCACGACATGGATATCCCTATACTTGGAGGTGGGGGTGGCCAGTGAGCTAGTCGTTTACCCTTGAATTGGTTGTAATGTGTGAATTGTGTTTGTAATTGATTGAAGTGCCAACGTGGAATTAATTGATTTGCGCAAGTTGATTTCATGTGTTGAATTGGGTGAAATTGATGGGTAATAAAATTAGTACATGGAATTGGGTAATAGAATTGGTACATCGAATTAGGTAATAGAATTGGTACATGGAATTGGGTAATAGAATGGGTACATGGAATCGGATAATGGAATTGGTACATGGAACTAGGTAGTGGAATTGTGAAATGAATTGGTTGAATGGAATTGCATTATTAATGTGTGTGTAATTCATGTGGTTGTGGTCGAACTCGATGACTGGTTTGTGTTGGATGAGAATGAGTATATCGGGTTGGGATTGATGCAATTGAAATGAGTGGATTAATGAATGGATCAAGTGGTGTGATATAATTGAATGAATTGATAGAATCGGAAGAAGCCTGTACTGGCCCCTAAATTTTCACCCCTTCTGTGGTTGGTGGTGCGGTCACGTCACCTGGAAGAGTGGCGTGATGTGAGTAATGATGTTGATTGTGAGTTGGCCATGAATCCTTATACTGCGGTTTAGGATGTGTCTTTGGGCCCCCCTTCTGCTGTTGGGTGTGCGTATGTTGTAAGACGGTAGGGGTGGTACGGGATAACTCCTTATGGCGCCTAATGAACTCACCTAGCAAAGTTAATGAGATGTGTGTGTGATGTGTGTATTGGACGTGATTGTGAAATGCCTTGTGATGTGCTGTGAACTGTGTTGGATTGATATGTGAAGTGAATTGTGTTGTTTTGCTGAGATGTGGGATTGATATGGGATGATTTATGGTCATGATGATGTTATGAATTGTGAATTGTTAATTTGGAGAACGATGTTATGAATTATGAATTGTTAGTATAGAGAAATGCACTTGGGTGATAACCTAGACTACTTAAGGGTTCCTAATAACTCACTTAGTAATTGAAGTAAGAAGTGTAGTGTATGTGAATGTGTGTGTGTGTGTGTATTGATGGTTACTGCGAGATGGTTTGTGATGTGATGTTGAACTGTATGCATGATATTTCTAATGTTGAACTGTATGCATGATGTTTCTAATGCTGAATTGTATGAATGTGGTTTCTGATGTTGAGCTGCATGTATGATGTTTTATATTGTTGTGGATGTGGTTCATGATTGTCGAATCGAGAACTGAGGCACAAATGATAAGATGGAAGGTAGAAGAATAGTTGCCAACTCTTCTTTCAAGCGTGTGTAAGAATAGGTCCCAGGCAACGGCGCCAATTTGACAGATTGTAAAATAGTGGTTCAAATAACTATCCCACAAAAGTAGGATATCTCGTAGTCCACGGGTGTCTTCTGTCACGTTTACTCAAAGAAGTTAGTAACTATTCAATTTAAACATGCTATATGGTGTGAGTTCCACGATATTTCTACAATTGTCATGCAAGGAATGAAATAACTGATTAAAACTAACAGATTGATTGATTAATTTAAATTATGAGACGAGAGCTTATGTAACATCCCGTTTCCAGGTTCGTTGTTCGGTGGAAATGGTTGAAATTTTGGAAACTATGGAGCTAATGCTGTGTTCTGTTAATCTGCAGTTCTGGGGAAGACAACGAGCGTTACCCATGGGGTAACGGTCGCAATCTGCTTGACGACAACGTGCATTACCTTGTTGGTAACGATCGTTGTCTGTTAAGGACAACAGCCGTTACCTTAAGCGTAACGGTCGTTATCTCAGTTTGAATATAAATAGAACAGTCGACTGCACAGTTGAAAAACTGCTCATTTCTTTTTTCACCACTTTCAAGAACAGCGAGTATCAAGGGAGGGGATTTGGAGCTCGGTGAATTGGTATAGCAAGGGATTGTGAGATAAGGTTCAAGGTTGGTCTAGGTGAATCGCCTGGGGTTTGATTTAGGTAAATCCTCTACGTTCAAGCAGATTCAAGCTCTAGCGGCTTGGGTTCTACAGTTTGGGGGTTTTGGCTTTCTTCTCTGTTCATTTCTAATGATCGAGGTGGCTTGGAATCTTGTGTAGGAAGTTTGGGGTGTTGTGCTTGTGGTTGGAGGCTATCTCATTACCGGTTGGATTTCAGAGTCACCCAAGGAAACTGTGAGGGGTTTTTCATCAAAATGTTGTCATTTCTTGCTATGATGTATACCCGAGCTTAATTAATATTATTGTACATTGTTATTGACTTACACCTACGTGTGTAATTTGGGCTAGGTTGTTAGATTACCTTGATTGATTTCGGTAGGGTTTACATGCATGATTAGACTAATCTCATAGGTTGGAATTAGGTGTAAGCGCGGGTGATCCAATTATGGATTGTGTAATCCCTTAGGTTATAAAGGGCTACAAAGGGGTCTTAATGACCGGGAACATGGCCTATATCACACCGAGATGGTTAGTAGACCTTACATGCTTTATTTCTTCTATAGGATCAGGATAGGTGATGACACGCTTTTGGCATGTTTTCTCAAATAACTAATCTACAGAAGTAGACTAGATCAAATCTCTCAAGGTTTCTTCAAATTGACTGCTCAAAGAAGATGACAATTTACTCAAGTTTAACATGTTGTGCGTGGTGTGAGTTCCATGACTTATAATATAATAAAGCAGGAAAGTAAAAGACAGAAAGATTAAAAAGGTTGACTAACGAGAAGATAGACGAGCTAGACTCGAATCCCCCTAAGATCACCAGAGCATTGGCAATCACAAGACCAGCGGTTTTCAATTCTAATTCATTCAGTTCTCAGACACCACCATAACTCCTGACCCTTAGGTTTAAGACTGGCGAACGTTCGCTCTATCGGATCTAACTACCACGATTAATTAACCGCCCGTGCGTTCACTTCTGCAACGGAGAACTAACTGGTGCAATTGATTAAGTTTGGTGAGTTACTCTTGAAGCGGATTAACCCTAACTGGTTCCTACGAAAGGCACACTCCAATGAATAGGTTAATTGGTTGAATTGATGTTCTAAAGTAAGGCGAACGTTCGCTCTATCCTTATCTTAACAAGAGACTAATCTGTTAGTAACAATATAAGATCCATTCAGAACCCTCTCCCAACAACTTGAGTTATTGGGATGCAACGGTTCTTGACATGGTATCAGAGCCTTTGATGACCGAGAGGTCAAGGTATCGAATCTTGATAGCCCCCAATATAACAATTTATTTTTTATAAGGCTTGGTGGACCTTTGCAAACTTCAATCCCCTTTCATGGGCTTTCGTTTGAGGGGGCGTGTTAGTAAACAATATAAGATCCATTCAGAACCCTCTCCCAACAATTCGAGTTATTGAGATGCAACGGTTCTTGACATAATCTAGGTAATGAAGAAAGACAAGTTTAATGTTTTAAAGCAAGGAAGCTGTCTAGCGACTAAACCTAACTTAACACAAACCTAATCTAAACGATCAACCAGAAAAGAAACATAAACAACGAATCTAATCTAGGTGTCAGTTAGACAAGAAACACAAGAAACAAATAAGCACAAAACAACCACGCAAGAGAAACTGTCTGAACTTGAATCTAATTACCGCCGATCCGTGACCGTTTTAAAGTCCCGGGTCACTTAGGGTTCATCTAATCTAAAGCTCTACGAGTTTAGCTACTCTTATTCAATACAAGAGAATCGAAGACAAACAAAGAATACATCTCAGGTAGGAAGAACAGAGAAGAACTGTAAAACTTAATTTGACGACTCCGTGAAGCTTCAATCTCTTGAATCTTCAACTCCTAGCCCCGAGCTCTCCGAGATGGAAGGATGGCGTCACGATCCCTTCCCCGCTCTTTGAACTCTCTCTCTAACTCTCTAAGTCTGAAAATTAATCCGAGATTGAATGTCCAAAATCTGGCTTCGAAAAGTCTATTAATACCCCAAAAACCCTTTCCTTGTTGGAAAAGGCTGAAATTTCCCGTCTGGGGAGCTTACACGGCGTGTAAGCTCTAAAACGCAGCACTTTGAGTTTTTCTTCAAATCCGGTCCGTTCCTTGTGGTTTGGCCTTCTTGCTTCGACCCGGATCACTCCAATGAGCCTAGAATCACATGTCACTCAATGCTCCACTCCCGGTTTGATTTCCCAACGTCGATTATTAGCTAAAATACATAAAAAATGTGCAAAACGATGTAAAACGGCCCTGAAGGCCGAAAAGAGAATAAACTCACTTAAAATCACCCAAACGATATAAAATCATCACAAAATGTCGCTTAAATGAGGCTGATAATCACGTCAAATCGAGTTTTATCAAATACCCCACACTTAAGCTTTTGCTTGTCCTCAAGCAAACTGAACTAGAACACACCCAAATTCACAGAAAATGACAAGATAGATTAAACCAGTGTTATTAGAACCGGACCGAACCAGCCAGTTCGACCACAAAAACTGGGAACCGACTCTCAGCCCGGTCCAGTCTGCCCCTTAAACACCGACTGAATTGAGCTTTGAGCGGTTCATACACAGTCACCGGAGAAAATTAAAAAAAAAACTTCTGTCGACTGTCTATCAGGAAATTAAAATCAAAGCACTTCAGTCTTTAGTCCTCCCGCCGTCTTCTTCTACTTATTCCACCGGCCGCCTTCTTCTTCATCTTCCATCGGCCGTCTTCTTCTTCATCTTCCACCGGCCGTCTTCTTTTTCTTCTTCTTCCATCGTTCATCTCTTCTTCTTCTTCCATCGTCCGTCTCTTCTTCTTCTTCCACGGGCCAGCAGCCCTTTCGATTAGATTTCACTAAAAATTAGGGTTCGAGCAGGGGAGTTTGGTTTTGGCCGATTGAAATAGGGAGGAGGAAGCTTATGTAATCGGAGAAGGAGGAAACTTGTTTCATTGAAAATGATTGAAGATGGAAAGAGAAAGAAGAAGAAGAGAATGGAAAAGAAAAAGAGGATTAGGCGGTGCATAGGAGAAGAAGAGAAGAGGATTTAGGGTTTTGATAATTATGAATATATATAGGTAGGATTATTACATTTTCATACCAAACTATTGATCAATGACTAATAAAATACATAACTTTTTAAAATTACTATGACCGGTTCTTCGTACTGGTTTTTACGGTCTGATCCCGGTCGGGCCTCAAACCCTTAAACCTCTCACTGGAACGGTTCGATGTCCGGTCCGGTCTTAACAACATTGGATTAAACTGATATTCAATTCCTAACGATTTGGTTTAGACTGTTCCACGTAGAAACTTAACCTACACATGTGTTACACCCCAATTTTTTTTTTATCGTTCTTAGCAAAGAGGGGGGGACACAAGTTCTTCCGAGGTTACTCTTAAGGGTTAGTTCGAGTTGGTCGTTGGTAGGATCTAATTTGGAAAGGCGAATCAAACCAATCAGACCAAGTTAACAGCTAGCTGGGTAATACTGATTAATGAATGACTTGTAGCCTGGCTGGTTTTGGAACCAGACCAGCACTCAGCCAACCCAAGTTCGAATCCCAGCCTTGACATTTCATTTTATTTATTTTTTTTAAAAAATCCACCCAGCACCAAAACTACGTCGTTTTGGGTCATCTTCTTCCTTGGCCATCATTTCAATGACCAGCAATTTTTCCGGCGACCGGAATCACTCCGGTGACTCTTCCCAATAGCCAAGAGGCATGTTTCTAGTCTATTCGGGACAAGGAACCCCACTAGAACGTGAAGAAACACGTGGGAATCGAGATTGGAGCTTGAGTCCATTCAGAAACGGATAAAATGGATAAGGAGTTGATCCCACTTTGGCGGAAATCTCGGAAAAATCGACGACTTTTCAGAGTGCCACCCAACCCGTGAACTTTATCTCTTTTAGCTCCAATCGACTCCCTGAAGCCTATAAAACCCGGCTCTTTCTTCGAATCAAAGCGTATCTCTTCCAAAAGCCATCTCTCCGTCACTCTGTCACCATCTCCGACAAAAGATGGGTTTAAGGGTTCCAGGCATCGTCGTTCTAAACTGAAACTCTCTATCAGCTCGTCTCAAACTCCTAAAACTAACCCCTTTCTCAGAATTGAGTTTTCATTCACCAAAATCATTTAATCCCCTCGTCGGAGGTTGGCAGAACTGCAAGTGCAGGAATAGGGAACAGGTAAATTACCTTAGCAGTCCCTCCTTCTTTTTCCTTTGTTATTTCGGCCCTTGAAGTTTTTCCTCATGACAGTTTGATCCTTAATTGTCAACTTTTGGCATTTAACCTCTTTCAGCTTTGACAGTTTGATCCAGGAAGTTGCGCAGCCGTTAACTACCTATCTTCGAGTCGACTCTTTAGGTGGGTTGGTTTAAGGGGGTAAATTTCTTGGATTAAATAATTCCTCAATTTAAATAGGTATTTGGTAATATTTGTCACTAACCAAATATTGTGATAATTCCCAATTAATCGTTTGACGGGAACCGGATCAATGAGTAAGGTAGTCGGGCCTTATTTTGGACTCGTGCATGCTTAAATTAAGGCCCTTATAATTCTCATGGTGATTTACTGCTAACCGAGTACTAACCCATCTGAGTTGGTTTTCCCGATAGGTTATATTATTCAGAGTAATGAGTGACGTGGATCCTCATTAATTCTGGTTTATAAAGTTATGATGCCTAAGGTTAGAGGGACTTAAGTAGTCCGAGTGACTCCCCTACTTACCTGGAAATTAAGACGGAAAGTCTTGGTTTTGACAACAAGGTGTCATTTCTACGGAAAGTTCTATCTTTCCAGAACCATTTGTTTTATACCTAATAGTGTTTGATTCGGTTATGGTTAAATCATGATGTTATCTGATGATGTTTGGCACCTAGTGTATACAGGTGGAAAGTAGAGCCTCGCTAGCTAGTCCTCCGCCGGGAACATTGATGGATACGGGTTCCTACCGGGTGATGGAAGTTGGGTATTGTTAGCCCCAACCGAATCACGGTAGATGAGTACGGATAGCCCCAACCGGATGATGGGAGTTGGGTATTGTTAGCCCCAATCGATTCATGGTAGTCGGGAAGAATGGCGACTCTTGTGAAGTCCCTATTATAGGCTCATAAGTAAGCCTTATCGATGATGGCGTAGAGGTTAGCTAGGCGTGAAGAGGGGATGCCCTATTCGATGTTAATTGTGGTGTTGTTGTGAACTAATGGTTATATGATTTTCCGCTGTTCGACCATGAAATTGAGGACCATGCTAGTTTGGTCATATGCACCTCTTTACTTTTAACATTCCTTTATACTTTAATGTTAAGGACTGACCCCTGAACCACCCACCAGGTCACTTCGCAGCTAATCAAGAGTAAGCGGTGCAGAAGGAGCCTCAGAAATCATGTCGGGAGACTCTCAGTGAGTGGTCAAGGATGTTGGACTAGTGTTTCTGATGTGATCCTGGCCACCAAGCCCGGCCTGGACACAACTGATGCCGACCCGGCCCCAGCGCTGATGCCGGGCCGAGAGTACACCGGCCCCAGACCTACACCAGCACCACCCCCGGAGCCTAGGAGAGCCGAAGCCCCCAGATCCAGAAGACACCCCTGGGAGGATGCTGATCCTCAACCAGGCACCAAGGCCAGCTCCTACTGAAGCCAAGATCAGACTGATGTCCCGACAGGAGCTGATGCTGACGCCGAGCCCCGACCCGGACCCCGGGCCAAGCCTAGCACCCAGCCTAGGTCCCATGCCGACCCCCACGGGCCCCCGGAGGAAAGACCTGCCTGAAGACATCCCTAAGGTACCCTGGGAAGAAGGCTCAAAGCGGAACTCAAAAGGCCTGGACAGAATTGAAGAAGGCCCCAAGCTAAGCCTGCCACAGGCACAGGGCCTATGCCAACGTCCGTCAGAGGAGCACTTTTGGCCCAGCGAACAATTGACCCATGCCTTTTGGGATTTTCCAAAGACACTGGATTAATTATGGCCCCAGGATTACTCTCCAACAAACGGAACTCAATTCGGAAGAGTATCAAGGGAGATAGGGCTAGGACAAGTCCTAGTAGGGCATGGATTGAGCCCTAAAGAGTACGACTCGGATGCTGATCCGAGGAAGCCCATGCCAGGAGCTGTGATCAGGCCACCACCTGAGCCTGATCCAAGAGGAGAAGAAGGATAGCCCATATTTGGAGAAGAGCCAAGAGGTCAGCCCATGACCGAGCAGCCACGGATCAAAGCTGGACTGATACTAAGCAAAGCTGGATTTCTGGACAGATTCGTAGCCCGACAAAGAGTGACGAATATGGGCTACTTGGAGACAGAATTTGGGCTGATGTCCAACATGAAAGTTGTATTCCATGGAGTCTACTAGTGATCTGCAAAAGATCAGAATTTTACGATTTTTTTTAGTATTTATTTGGCTAATATTTCCAGAACCCGTTTAGGCTGTTTTTAGGGAAACTTGGCTCCCAAGATAGGAGTTCTTGTTTAAGTAGGATTCTTTTCCCTTGTGGGATTGGAGTCCGAATTTTACCTCCTTTTTTAGTCTAGATTAGTATTAGTTAAATTCCTCTTTAGTATTCTAAATAGGACTCTTTTTATTATTTATTTATTAGTTATTTAGGAGGATTAGGAGAGCTTGTTCCCTAACTCATCCCTATAAATAGAGGCCTTCGCCTCTCTTGTAAACACACCTTGAAATTAATAAACTCTTAAACTTTGGTTTTCTCTTAGCATGAAATTGCTATTCTCTTCTTGACTTTCATGGAATTGACTGTCGTTTAGACCAGCTTATCGTCTAGGGTATCCTCCCCTTGAAGTGGCACCTTCGACTTGATACTTCTGGTTCCTAGCTCCTTTAAAGCTAGCGGGTCAAAGTCCGATATCCATCCCTGGTTCTGACGGTTTCTTCCTCGTTGCACGATCATCAACTTGAGGTGGTTAGGGTCGTCTACCCACGGTTGCGGCGGTTCACATTAGTTTCTATTTATGTGGAGTGTGTTTTGAAATTGTGTGCTTCGTTTGTAATAACTACAACTCATGTGTTGGTTTTGCCCATGCTTTGGGGCCCGCTTTGCGTTTTTTGCCTTTGAAAGGTTGTCAACGACTTTGGTAGTGTGTTTTCTCCTACTTTAAGCAATAATTGTTATTTTCAAAAGTTTTAAAGTTTGGGACGTTACATTTTGGTATTAGAGCCGGTCTTCCCTCTGTTTCTTGGTTACCCAGGAGATACGAAAGTCGGTCGGATTTTGAAATCAAGAGTGTTAAGAACAAAATTGGATTTTTAAGCCACATTTTTTCGGTTTAAAAAAAAAAGAGGATTGAGTCAGATAGTCCTTCTGAAGGGCTTCAGATTCAATGTTTTAATAGTTTCAAAACACTTCACAAAATATGATTCCCTCGTTACGGTGCTAACTTGAGAATGTTCTATGTCTCAACAGAGCCAGTTACGACCAACATCCTCAGGAGCCCCGACAGCCTCCGCCTCCTCCACCCGTGCGACCAGCAAGGGTGGCACCTAACTCCAAAGCTTTTCGAGACCTGGGGGTGGAAGACATCTTTTACGACGATCGAGACCCTATCGTTGTTGAGCGATGGTTAGGAAAGGTTATTCGCACACTTCAGGAGATGCGAGCTGCCGATGAGGATAAGGTCCTCCTAACCTTAAACCTCCTTCAGGGCACCGCATATCACTGGTGGCTCACGTAACCCGCTAGCCAGCAGGACCCACCAGAGATCACGTGGGAAGAATTTCTACGAGCCTTCAGGGAGCGCTTCCTTCCACCATCTTATCATGAGGATAAAATGCAAGATTTCCTCACCATCAAACAGGAGTGGGGAAGTGAGGATCGGGAATTGTGGCTGACTACACATCTCGGTTCGAACAGCTGTTATCTTATGGAGGACCCCTCTATCAAGACCCGGTAACCCATCGAGATTACTATCTCAATGGATTAAGGCCTCGACTCTACAAGTCCTTGTGCACCATCGCCTGGAAGGATCGTTGGGAAGCCTACCATGCGGCGATGAACTTGGAAAGGCCCAACTAGCGAATTCTAGAACAAAAGGTTGCGAGCAAGGAATCGGGAAAGAGGAAGGTGGTTGGGTCACGAGAGGAGTCACCACGGACCTCTCGCTCAAAGAAAAATAAGGCTAGGACCTCTAACCAGGGTTACGCTTACCCCCCTCCAAGGCCAATCAGGAGCGCCCCCTCTCCAGAAGCCCCACCCAGCTGCAATTTTTGTGGAAGACCACATCTCGGTGAGTGCAAACCTCGCACCAACATCTGCTTCGGATGCGGAGAGCAGGGACATTACAAGCATGAATGTCCTAATAGAGTAGTTCAAGGAAGGGCTACGTCGGAGCCAACCGTTAATGGCAGAAGGGCACCATCAGGAATCCGATCTGGAAGCAGGTGAGATCGAGGTCACAATAATGAAGGAGGGCATGACCGCCAAGACCAAAGCCAGGCGTCTCGAGTTGGAGGACAACCCAGGCTCTTTGCTGTGCAGAGGGAGGAGGCCAGCGCAGCTCCTGATGTGGTTACTGGTATGGTTACGATTTTCGGTCAGCCAACTTTTGCTTTAATGGATTCTGGGTCTATGCATTCGTTTATTTCCAGTATGTTTGCTCATAAACTAGGAATAGAACCCACTCCTCTAGGTCAAAATTAGGAGAGCGAACGCTGGTCGGTAATACCTTGATCGTCGATTCAGTTTTTCGAAGTTGCGTTATCGTAATAGCTGGATACGAAATGATAGTAGACTTAATCCTCCTCCCTTTCTACGAGATCGACGTAATCCTGGGTATGGATTGGTTGTCTCGAAATCACGCGAAGCTGGACTGCTTCAACAAGGAAGTAAGCTTTAAGGTAGAAGGCCGAGGCATCGCGCTGTTCAAGGGAATTCGGAGGCCCGTTCCTGGAGCTCTTATTTCGGCTACTCGAGCTTTCACCTTAATTTGAGAAGGATGTGAAGCTTATTTGGCACACGTGGTGGAAGCACCAACCGTAGAGCTTAAGGACGTACCTGTAGCAAGGGAGTTTCCTGAAGTTTTCCTAGAAGAATTTCCAGGTCTTCCGCCCTTAAGAGAGGTAGAGTTTGACATCGAGGTGGTTCCCGGAACCGCACCAATTTAATTCCACCTTATCGGATGGCTCCTGTGGAGCTGAAGGAATTGAAGGAGCAGCTTCAACAGCTACTTGACAAGGGATTCATCCGACCCAGCGTTTCACCCTGTGGAGCTCCAGTGTTATTCGTAAAGAAGGAGGATGGAAGTTTGAGGTTGTGCGTCGACTATCAGAAGTTAAATAAGGTGACCATCAAAAATTGATACCCACTACCAAGGATAGATGATTTGTTGGACCAACTTCAAGGGGCAACGATTTTCTCGAAGATCGACTTGAGGTCTGGATATCATCAACTACGGGTAGTCGAAGCTTCGATTCCAAAAACTACTTTCCGGACTCGCTATGGTCATTACGCATTCTTGGTAATGCCGTTTGGGCTAACCAACGCACCTGCTGCATTCATGGCCCTCATGAATGGAGTGCTGCACAAGTACTTAGATAAATTCATCATAGTCTTCATAGATGATATCCTTATTTACTCAAAGAATCGAGAGGACCATGAGGAACACCTAAGGACCGTCCTATAACGGCTGAAGGAGGAACGACTCTACGCAAAATTCTCCAAGTGTGGATTTTGGTTGAGGGAGGTCCTATTCTTGGGCCACCTCATCTCCGACAAAGGTGTAGAAGTACACCCGAGAAAGATCGAAGTCGTAGTTAAGTAAGCACCCCCAAAGAATGTGTCTGAGGTACGAAGCTTCCTGGGCCTTGCAGGGTACTATCGGAAGTTCGTGGAAGGATTCTCACGCATTGCTCGAGCAATGACTCAGCTGCTTCACAAGGGAACAACACTCATCTGGGATGAGAAGTGTCAAGAAGCGTTTGATGAACCAAAAAGGAAGCTGACCTCCGCGCCTGTCCTCACTCTTCCACAAAGTGGGGAAGAGTACTCGGTTTATAGTGACGCGTCACACCAAGGCTTGGGATGCGTACTAATGCAAGGAAAGCGGGTTATTGCCTATGCCTCTTGACAACTACGCCCGCATGAGGTCAATTACCCCACCCATGACTTGGAGTTAGCAGTCGTGGTATTCGCCTTGAAGTTATGGAGACACTACCTTTACGGCGAAACGTTCACCATTTTTACGGATCACAAGAGCTTGCAACATCTAACCGAGCAAAAGGAGTTGAATATGAGACAAAGGAGGTGGATCGAATTGCTCAATGATTATGACTATATAATCAAATATCATCCCGGGAAGGCCAATTTGGTTGCAGATGCCTTAAGTAGGAAAAAGGATAGAACACTACCAGAACTCACAGCACTTCGGGCTCTGAACGTTGAACTTCACGTAGAGGGAGTCACAGCTCTCTTAGCAAATTTGAAGATTCGTCTGTTACTCTATGACAAGATCAAGGAGAAGCAGGAGGATGACCCAGAAATAAGGAAACTCAAGGAACGGCTCAAATAAGAAAAGGCTTCAAGATTTCTTCTGGTTAACGACTTACTAACTTGTCAAGGACGGGCTTGTGTCCCAAACGTAGACAAACTTCGTCAAGACATACTCGATGAAGCCCACTCGGCACCTTAAGCAATGCACCCGGGAGCTACCAAGATGTACCAAACCTTGAAGAAGCACTATTGGTGGTCTGGCATGAAAAAAGAAGTAGCGGAGCACGTTCATCGTTGCCTTGAATGTCAGATGATTAAGGCAGAACATCAGGCCCCAGCTATCCAGCATTTACCTCTGGAGATTTCTGAGTGGACGTGGGAGAAGATTACCATGGATTTTCTGTACGGGCTACCAAGGACTCTTAAGGGACACGATGGCGCTTAGGTCATAGTGGATATATTCTCGAAAGCGACCCACTTCATTCCCAACAAATTCAAGCCCAGACCGGATGAGCTGGCAGAGTTGTACATTCGAGAAATTGTGCGGTTGCACGGAGTTCCGGTCAGCATTGTGTCAGATCGAGACCCTAGCTTTACCTCTCGATTCTGGGTGAGTCTTCAGAAGGCCTTAGGCACAAAAGTGCACTTCTCCACGGCGTATCACCCCCAAACTGACGGCCAATCGGAGAGGACCATTCAAACATTGGAGGATCTCCTTCGCGCTTGTGCCCTAACCATGAAGGGATCATGGGATGAACATCTGATGTTGATAGAATTTGCTTACAACAATTAGTATCATAGTTCGATAAAAGCTGCGCCTTATGAAGTACTCTACGGGAGGAAATGTCGAACCCTGTTATACTGAGACGCAGAGGGAGTAAGGCAACTGGAAGGGCCTGAGATTATTCAGAAGACGGTGGAAAAAGTCGAGGAAATACGACGGAATCTTAAAGCTGCTCAAGACCGTCAGAAAGGTAACGCAGAAAGGCCTGGGCCACCGCGTTTATACGAAGTAGGAGAGCGAGTATTTCTGCGGGTGTCTCCGTGGAAGGGAGTCATGCGATTTGGAAAGAAAGGAAAATTAAGTCCCCGATACATCGGCCCGTATGAGATACTAGAACGTATCGGTCCACTACCGTACCGGCTGGCGTTACCTCCTAGCTTATCTCGAATACACGATGTATTCCATGTAAGCATGCTTCGAGCTTACAGATCTAGCCCGGATCACGTACTCAAATTGGACGACATTGAGTTATCCGACGACTTAACCTATGAGGAGGTTCCGGTGCAGATAGTAGATCGAGAAGAGAAGGATCTACGGAAGAAAAAGATTCCTATGGTTAAGGTCGTATGGAGGAATCAGGGAACGGAAGCTGCAACCTGGGAAACGGAAAAGAGTATGAGGGAGAAGTACCATGAGCTCTTCTTGGACTAAACCAGGTTGGTAACCTTTACTCGTCTAAGCTATAAATCCCTTTTTCCTCATAAATTCATTAACTAGAATTTTGGGGATGAAATTTCCTGAAGGAAGGGAGAAATGTTACACCCCAAATTTTTTTTATCGTTCTTAGCAAAGAGCAAAGAGGGGGGGTACGAGTTCTTTCGGGGTTACTCTTAAGGCTTAGTTCGAGTTGGTCGTTGGTAGGATCTAATTTAGAAAGGTGAATCAAACCAATCAGACCGAGTTAACAGCTAGCTGGGTAATACTAATTAATGAATGACCTGTAGCTTGGCTGGTTTTGGAACCAGACCAGCACTCAGCCAACCCAGGTTCGAATCCCAAACTTGACATTTTTTTTTTAAATCCACCCAGCACCAAAACTACGTCGTTTTGGGTCATCTTTTTCCTTGGCCATCAGATCAATGACCAGCAATTTTTCCGGCGACCGGAATCACTCCGGTGACTCTTCCCAATAGCCAAGAGGCATGTTTCTAGTCTATTAGGGACAAGGAACCCCACCAGAACATGAAGAAACACGTGGGAATCGAGATTGGAGCTTGAGTCCATTCAGAAACGAACAAAACAGATAAGGAGTTGATCCCACTTCGGCGGAAATCTCAGAAAATCGACGACTTTTCAGAGTGCCACCCAACCCGTGAACCTTATCTCTTTCGGCTCCAATCGACTCCCTAAAACCCGGATCTTTCTTCGAATCAAAGCGTATCTCTTCCAGAAGCCATCTCTCCGTCACTCTGTCACCATCTCCGACCAAAGATGGGTTTAAGGGTTCCAGGCATCGTCGGTCTAAACTGAAACCCTCTATCATCTCGTCTCAAACTCCTAAAACTAACCCCTTTCTCAGAATTGAGTTTTCATTAACCAAAATCATTTAATCCCCCCGTCGGAGGTTGGCAGAACTGCAGGTGCAGGAATAGGGAACAGGTAAATTACCTGTGCAGTCCCTCCTTCTTTTTCCTTTGTTATTTCGGCCCTTGAAGTTTTTCCTCATGACCGTTTGATCCTTAACTGTCAACTTTTGGCATTTAACCTTTTTCGACTTTGACAGTTTGATCCAGGAAGTTGCGCAGCCGTTAACTACCTATCTTCGAGTCGACTCTTTAGGTGGGTTGGTTTAAGGGGGTAAATTCCTTGGATTAATTAATTCCTCAATTTAAATAGCTATTTGGTTAAACTTTGTCACTAACCAAATATTGTGATAATTCCGAATTAATCATTTGACGGGAACCGGATCAATGAGTAAGGTACTCGGGCCTTATTTTGGACTCGTGCATGCTTAAATTAAGGCCCTTATAATTCTCGTGGTGATTTACTGCTAACCGAGTACTAACCCATCTGAATTGGTTTTCCCGATAGGTTAGATTATTCAGAGTAATGAGTGACGTGGATACTCATTAATTCTGGTTTATAAAGTTATGATGCCTAAGGTTAGAGGGACTTAAGTAGTCTGAGTGACTCCCCTACTTACCTGCAAATTCGTTTCAAGCATCATATAAGAATACTCCTTCCTTTTGAACAAATCTAGCAATGCTGTCCTTGTAAGCTGTCGTTCTTGAAGGAGGAAAATATTCCTCTACGAAATCTTGCGCCAGATTATGCCAGTTTGTGTAGTGACCGGGTGGCTTGCTGTTAAGCCACTTGGCGGTGCCTCAGAGTGAGAATGGGAAGGCTCGTAAGCATAAGGTGTTCTTATCAAGATTTCCACTCTTAACAGTCTTGCACATGGAGAGGAAGTCCGCCAAATGTGTGCATGGGTTATCATGCGGCTCCTCTTCGAACTGAACATCCCTAGAGATCATTCCCAGGAAGGGGATCTTGATCTCATAGTCAGGATCGTCATCGTTGCGCGGCACAACTGATGAGCTGTAAAACAGTGTTCAAATACTACTAAGCTAAAAGCTAAGCAGATCGTATTCCACAGGTCTCTTCTAATCGTCTACTAAAATATGATGGCAATTTACAGGTTTAAACACTTTGCGCGTGGTGTGAGTTCCACGAATTCTAATCTAATAAAGCAGGAAGTAAAAGAAATGAAACTGAAAAAATTTGAAAGATTGTTTAACTTAACAAGACGACAGACAAGCTAAGATTTTGAATCCCCTTAAGATCACTAGGACATTCGCGATCACAAGACCATCGGTTGTCAATCCCGAATCATTAAGTTCTCAGACACCACAATAACTCCTGACCCTTAGGTTTAAGACTGGTGAACGTTCGCTCTATCCGATCTAACTCCCAATATTAATTGACCTCCCATGCATTCTCTTCTGCAACAGAAAACTAACTGGCGCATTTACTAGTGATTAATGAGTTACTCTGGCAGTGGATTAACCCTAAATGGTTCCTACAAAGAGAAATTATTCCAATGAAGAGGTTAACTGTTGATTTGGTGTTTTGAAGTGAGGCGAACGTTCGCTACTATCCTCAGCTTAACTAGAATCTTAACTAGGTGGCCAAACCAGAAAAAGAAACACAAAGCAATGAAGAACAAACCAACCATGCAAGAGAAACCGATTGAAACTGGATTTAATTACCACCGATCCGTGACCGCTTTAAAGCCCCAAGTCACTTAGGGTTCATCTAGTCTAAGCTCTATGAGTTTGGCTACTCATATTCAATACAAAAGGATCAAAGACAAACAAGGAATACATCTCAGGTAGGAAGAACAAAGAAGAACTGTAAAACCTAATTTGATGACTCCGTGAAGCTTCAATCTCCTGAATCTTCAACTACTAGCTCTGAGCTCTCCGAGATGGAAGGATGGCGTCACGATCTCTTCCTGGCTCCTCGAACTCTCTAAACTCTCCCCTGAACTTTTAAAAGTCTGGAAATTAATCCAAAGAAAAGTCTCTCTTTATTGTGGCCGCCGATTCTGTATTTGTAGATTTTGAATCCCAGCCGAAAAGAGAATTAATTTTCGGTGGAAACTTTGGAGTTTTCACCGAAGACTTTAGGTGAAACACCGGCTGAGTCTTCTGTCTTTAACTGACCAGCTTGTGCCTTAGTTTTCGACCGAGGACTTGGGAGGTTTTGACGAGGACTGATTTCTCCCAGTTGACAGTAATATTGTCTGCACACTTTTTGGCGAAGACTTTGGAGTTTTTGCCGAAAACTCTAGTTAATGACCGGGCAGTGCTTCCTTCTGACTTGGTTGACTTCTGGATCGATTCCGGCCACTCCTTAAGGTTCCTTTGCTTCCAAAGCTCATTCTTGGCCACGTATTTGACGGCAAAAACATGTGCATTCTCAAAAGCACTAGAAAACCATCAAATAGACCCATAACGAGCCAAAGTAACCAAACGACAGAAATTAGAGCAATTAGGTGAAAACAACCTAAACTACCCCAAAACTTGAGATTCAAGCAAGGAAATGTAGCTTAAATGAGGCTGATAAACACATAAAATCGAGTGTCATCAAATACCCCACACTTAAGCCTTTGCTTGTCCTCAAGCAAACTGCACTAGAACGCGCTCAGATTCACAAATGACGAGATCGATCAAGTCAAGGAGCAATCAATCACAATGAATTACATGTCAACAAAACAACCTGGTCTCACTAATTATCTACACATAACAAGTAGTAAACACAAATCATGCAGGAATCTGACCGAACCGATTAGACTTCTCACACAGATAATATTTGGTACAAAGGAACTCTCGCACTTTGTATTTAGGGACGTGTTTATGCTCTCAATCACTTTCTCGACCGAAGTATGTCATATGATTGCAATTCGACCACAATCTCAACCACTTTGACAACACGAGTAACTAGTCAAAAGGACTTTTGCAAGGGACCTGTAACGATTCCTACACTACAAGGGTTTATAATGAGATGGATGATGGGATGAATGATGGAATTGGCTTTGGTGCGGTGCAGCTTTCGACTAACTTCCCTCGATTCTAGCCTATGGCTTCCTACCGTCTAACCATACACGGGTGGAATAGTGTACGTTCGCCCTATGATACCCTCAAGCAACCTAGCACTTTAAATAAATATTTTTTTTCTTTTTGATTTTTCTTTCTTACTTTTCTTTACATTTTCTTTTGACTTCGTTCTTCCATATGTAGGGAGAAGAACGTTAATGAAATATACTATAAACTTTGAAACTTTGAACTTTTTTTATGTTTTTCTAAATTTTTCTCTTTTTTTTCTTTGTGCCGATTTTCTTTTAGTTGCTAGAGGGGTTTACACGTCTGGACATAATAGCTAAGACCACCTGTTTAATGGCTATAGGCAAGTTACCACAGACCGACTTCCGGTAGGCTAATCTAGAACTACAACCACAAAGGATCAACGGGGTGATGAAAAATGGGGATTAGCTGTAATGTACAAAGAACTGAAAGAAGGGCCAAGCTCAAGGGTTTACACCTAATGGATTTAACGTTAGGTTGGCTATCTGGCTTAAGTAGGTTCAACTAGGTGCCTCTATCCTCCTAGAACTCGTGTCATCGTCTGCTCTCGAATAGGTCTCATGCAAATTCTAACTCATTCAAAGTACGAGAAAGCCACTCAAAAAGGATTTAAATTGCAAGTTTATGTGCAATGGATCAAAAGCTCACAGTTGGTTTGCTAGTCAGCTTTGGTCATTATCATACAATCAAAGTGAAATACTACAAGCGTGATAAAACTTTTTGTTCTGACCAGGAAATTTAGCATCAATGCAGCAACTTGGTTACAGGTTCTAGGTTAAGCAGTCTAAGCATCATTATGAGAAATTGAAAACTAACTTAACATCACAAGTCAAGAACTGAGCAATTCTATGATGGAGGAACTGGAATGCACCACGAAAATCACACAGAAAGGCAATCAAGATCATGCAAGGTTCTCTAGCATCCTACCCCACACTTAGACGGTTCTGTATCTTCACAGGACGAAACTAGAGTAGAGAGAAACGAAGAACCTGGAACGAGATGGTCGATGTAGGGGAGGAACACGGAGAGGCCGGAGCGGAGCGGAGTAGCTACTCAAGTTCCTACAACAACAAAAACAACAAAAGATCAAAAGGATACCGGGACAAGTGTCCCAGATCTACACAGAAAAAGATGGATCGGGATCCGAAAAGAAGAAATAGAAAGAAAAATAAAAGGGAACGATATGACCTGATCACTGTCCCTCAGGTGGGGGTGGTGGTGGTGCAATGCCAATGTGCTCATTCACTTACAGCCTCCAGGCCAGCTCTGCTTGGTGCCGATTGTTTTGCTCGGTCATGAACTGCTGCATGAGTAGCCATCTAGCATCTTGTGTCTTCTCGTGCTCTATCCTGTCCTTCTGCCATTAATGGGAACTGGAGGAGTAGTCCTGTTGCCACTGGTCTATGCGAGCTAGTCGCTTACTGTGAGGGCCGGAGGACTGTGGAGCAGGCACCAGTGTGGGAAAATTTGAGCCCAAAACTGGTGTGTAGAAGTCGAGGACACGCACGACGGCGAGTTCTGCTCCGATGTAATCGACCTCTGCGCTGGGAAGGCTGGGGTCCCACTTGTCATGGATCTTTAGTGTGCATCCTCTTGGTACTTGTGCGCTTATGAAAGAACCGGGCTAGCCACCACCCTGGGTGAAGGCGGTCGAGCTCTTCGACGGCATTGAAGAGGATGAACTCTTCTAGAGAGATGTGGTGGCAAACTTGCTACAATAACAAAGAGAACGAGTCCAAACATAATGAAGGAATTTGAAAAGGGGGTGAGCGATGTTACGTACCATGGCACAGCTGGGGTCGGGTTCGGGTTCACCAGAGATGAAGTGCCATACGTCCGAATATGGGTAATGTGTCACCGAGTTCATCTCCTCAAAATCGTGGGAAGCATCTATGAGGGTGGCATTGGGGTCGAAGAGGAGGGCGAACTCATCGAGGGTCTGGTCGTACTGGACACCACTAAGACGGAAGCGTATGCACTTCAGGAGCCGATGAGGTTTTTGGGTGGTCATCTCAAACGAGCTCCAGAATTCCTGGATGGCGACCAGAGGGCAGGTGGAGCCGGATGTGGTCATAGCGCTCAGACCGGATAGCTTGAGGGCATGGGTGATGCTGGCGTACCATCCCAGGTGATGACTCTTGATGCTGTCTAGAGAGAGGATAGCCACCTTGGCGGGAGAAATGTCCTTGATCTTGTCGTAGGTCACCCGGTGTGCAGGTGGAAGGGCGGAAAAGAACGGATGAGGGCCCTCGGAGGGAATGGGAGCTGCAGGGATTGAGGCAGGGACCTCCGGGGTCACGACTCTCGGGGCGGAAGAGGAGGGGATTGGAGCTCTGTCCAATCTGGCCTTTGTTCGTTGCTCGCTATCGGCACCAGTAGTCTTAAACTTACCAGGGTTCCTTGAAGAAACGGTGGCTGAAAATGAACGTACGAGGAGGAATCGGTGAAAAACTTAGAAAACGATGTTGCGGATGGAACCGAAGCTAGAGTGCTCCGATTCGGGTGATCTAAGCGTCAAAATGTGCGGGGGAAAGAGGGGAAGCAAGAGGCGGTGATGGCGGACAGAATTGGGTGGTGGAGCGATGTTTAGATCGGCGATGGTGGGGGTTACCGAAAACACGGCAGAGCAAAAAAAAGAATTGGGTTTGTTCGGCCGAAAATCGTTAATAAAAGGGGAGAGATTATTTGGATTTTTCTGAATTTTTTCGGTGAAAAGAATGAAAGTTTTCACCGAAGAAAAATTTGAAAATTGTCTGCCGGATTTTTAAGAAAAGTTTACGGTGAAAAGTGTGAACTTTTCTTCCGAAAAGTATATAAAAAACTGGTCAAAATTCACAGGAGGTTTCAAAGAGAAGTTTTCGCCGAAAGAAGTGCAATTTTCGTCGAAAACTCTGACTTGCAGTTTTAACAAAATTTTCTAAAATTCCGGCAAACTTTGAAAAATCAAAACGAAATCAACAGAGGTCGGAAAAATCCCAAATGAATTAGAACTGACCCGAGGACACACGACACACACAAAGAAAAATAAAAGATCATACAAAAGACACTTTTGGATCCCCCGAACCGACTCTAAAACGAGATTGAGTAAAAAATTCAAAAACTGACTCCAGCCGTGGGTTGCCTCCCACGAAGCGCTCTTGCTTAACGTTCTTGAGCTGGACGATACCTGAATGGTGGTTATGAGGTCGAGTTGAAGTGGTGAACGTCGATCAGGGAAGCGATAAACCTTGGAGATACCACTTGAGCCTATGGCCATTTACCACAAAGGGTACTTGATCGGGACCTTTTATTTCGACAGCTCCTAGCGGTGTCTGCTTAATGACTATATAGGGACCGGACCATCGGGACTTCAACTTCCTAGGAAAGAGCATTAGGTGTGAGCTGTACAGAAGGACCTGGTCTCCGGCGTAGAACGTCTTATGTTCTATCAAATGAGAATTGTGAATCTGCTTGGTTGTTCTTAATAAAGCCTTGTGCTCTCGTAGGCATTGAGGCGGTGTTCCTCAAGTTCATCTAGCTGCATAAACCTTTTATCTCCTGCAAACTCGGGATGCAGGTTCAGATCTTTAATAGCCCAAAATGCCTTGTGCTCAAGCTCGACCCGTAGATGGCATGCCTTGCCATAAACGAGCCGATACGGTGAAGTACCGATAGGAGTCTTGAAAGTAGTTCGGTACGCCCAGAAGGCCTCATCGAGCTTAGATGACCAGTCCTTTCGAGACCGGCCAACTGTTCTATTAAGAATTCGCTTGAGCTCACGGGTAGTCACTTCCGCTTGATCGTTAGCTTGAGGATGATAAGCGGTGGACATCCGATGGGTGACGCCGAAACGCTTGCATACCTGATCAAAGTGTCCATGGAAGTGGGTGCCCCTATCGCTTATAATGAAGCGTGGGGCGCCAAAACCGTGAAAAGACGTTGAAGGAACTTCCCTACCACTCTCAAATCATTAGTGGGTAAGGCTTCCGCTTCAGCCCACTTAGAAACATAATCAACGGCTACAAGGATATACTTGTTTCCGTTGGAGGGTCTGAAAGGTCCCATGAAATCAATCCCCCAAACATCAAAAACTTGAACAGTTAAGGAAATATTTTGAGGAATCTCATTACGGTTAGAAATGTTATCTGACCTCTGGCATGCATCACAATGGCGGCCAAATTCGTCACAGTCACGGAATATAGTCGACCAAATGAATCCGGCTTCCAGCACCTTCCGTGCGGTTCGATTCCCTCCGAAATGGCCCTCATGGCATTGTCGCATGATGTCGGATGCTTCGTCCAGTGAGACACATCTTCTGATCATTCCATCGATTCCGATTCAGAATAATAAGGGGTCATCCCTGAAGTATAATTTGGACATCTTGATCAGCCTTCTTCTCATGTTGTGGTCGAACTCTTCTGGAATAGTACCGAAGGGCGAGGTAGTTGGTTGTGGCCACGTACCATGGTTCATTTGATGTGGTCGCATTACTCAAGGTCTGAGCGTGATGGATTTCCCACGGTTCAATGGTTACGCTATTTACCTGTTCTTGGTATTCAAGACGTAACAACTCATCAGGAAAAGAATCATTGATAAGAGAGGTAGAAGACTTACCTGGTTGAGATTCTTCGAGTCGAGACAGGTGGTCGGCTGCTACGTTTTCTGCTCCCTTCTTGTCCTTGATCTCTATGTCGAATTCTTGAAGTAAGAGCACCCAACGAATCAGCCAGGGCTTTGTGTCTTGTTTTGCCAATAGGTGGCGCAGCGCAGCATGATCAGTATAAACTATGGTATGTGAGAGCACCAGATACTGTCTGAATTTTTTGAACGACAACACAATTGCTAGGAGCTCCTTTTCCGTTGTGGTGTAGTTGCGTGGAGCATCATTAAAAGTCTTGCTAGCGAAATAGATTGGATGGAATCTCTTTTCCTTCCTCTATCCCAGAACGGCCCCAACTGCGAAGTCGCTAGCATCACACATGATTTCAAAAGGAAGGCTCCAATCTGGTGCCGTGAGGATAGGTGCGGTGGTGAGTCGGGTCTTCAAAATCTTGAAGGCTTCAATACATGCCTTGTTAAACACGAACGGTGTATCCTTCTCCAAGAGCTTGGTCACAGGGAGAGTTATTTTGGAGAAGTCCTCAATGAACCGGTAGAACCTTGCGTGACCAAGGAAGCTACGAACAGTCTTGACGGAGGAAGGTGGCGGAAGACTAGCAATTGTTTCAAGCTTGGTGCGGTCAACTTCTATTCCAAGTCTAGATATCTTATGGCCAAGTACAATACCTTCAGTTACCATGAAATGGCATTTCTCCCAACTTAGAGCTAGATTTGTCTCTTTGCATCGAGCTAGTACCTTGTCCAAGTTAGCTAGGCATTGAGAGAATGAATCACCATAAACAGAGAAATCGTCCATGAACACCTCCACGACGTTCTCTACTAAATCCCCAAAGATAGCAAGCATGCATCTCTAAAAAGTGGCTGGAGCATTGCACAATCCATAGGGAATACAACGATAAGCAAAGGTACCAACTGGGCAAGTAAAGGTCATTTTCTCTTGGTCGTCGAGCTCTATCGAAATCTGGAAGTATCCAGACATCCCATCTAAGAAACAGTAATATTCATGGCCAGCTAACCTTTCAAGCATCTAATCAATGAATAGTAATGGGAAGTGATACTTCTTGGTTGCATCATTGAGGCGTCTATAATCAATGCAGACTCTCCATCCTGTGACGGTACGGGTAGGAATAAGCTCGCCCTTCTAGTTAGGTGATGAACGTTGTAATGCGTGCAATCAAATAACTACTAAGCTAAAAGCTAAGCAGATCGTATTCCACGGGTCTTCTAATAATCGTCTACTCAAATGTAAAGGCAGACTACTCAGGTTTAACACGTTGCGTGTGGTGTGAGTTCCACGACTTCTATTCTAGAAAATGCAAGAAAATTAAAAAGAAAAATGAAAGACAGATTGAAAGATTGGTTGACTTAACAAAGACGACAGACAAGCTTAGACTTCGAATCCCCTTTAGTTTGCCAGAGCATTGGCAATCAATAGATCAGTGGATTTCAATTCTCGTTCAATCAATTCTAAGACACCACCATAACTCCTGACCCTTAGGTTTAAGACTGGCGAACGTTCGCTTCTTGCGACGACTAAACTAACTAGTGGAATTACTAACGATTTATGAGTTACTCTTGAAAACCATCAAATAGATCCGAAACGGGTCAAAGTAACACAAATGGCACGAGATAGAGTAGTTGAGTGAATATTCGCTATTCTACCCTAAAAACCATGTCTTAAGCCAAGAAATGTCACTTAAATGAGGCTGATAATCACGTCAAATTGAGTGTCATCATTAGGAATCACCGTGATGCCTCCGTTCTTTGGAACGACTTGAATCGGGCTAACCCAAGGGCTATCGGCGATGGGATAGATAATCCCGAGGTCAAGGAGCTTCAGGACTTCCTTCTTCACGCCATCTTGCATCATCGGGTTCAACCGGCGATGTGGTTGTCTCACCAGTTTTAACTCCTCATCTACCACTATCCGGTGTTTGCAGAACATCTCGAAGATTCCCCGGATGTCGGATAGTTGCCAGGCTATGGCCTAGATGTTTTTCTTCAGTAGCTTGACTAGTTGCTTCTTCTGCCCGGATGATAGTGTGGAACTGATGATAACTGGCAGCTGACACTCTTTCCATAAGAATGCATACTCTAGATGATCTAGAAGTTCCTTTAGTGTGAGCTCTGGTGGCTGCTCATACGAGGTGGTGATCCGGTTGGGTCAGCGCTCAAGAGGTGTTGGCGTAGGAGTGATTGCAGATGCCAATTTCTGGTCGGCGAGTTCCTCTTGCCATTGGAGCTGTTCTGGATCATCCGATGTGTCCTCCATACCTAAAATCAAACAAAACTCTAGCGGGTCGCTAGATAAGGCATTAATAATAAAACTGGTCGAAGCCAGCTCCAAAGCATCAATCAAAAAACATTTATCATCTTGCGCAGCGGAATACTTCATATTGTCCTTGAGGCAGAATGTTACACTATCACCTCCGACCATCAAAGTCAACGAGCCTTGTTTGCAATTGATATTTGCGCCAGTTGTTGTCAGAAATGGTCATCCTAGGATGAGAGTGACATCCACCTCTCGGGTATCTAGAACAACAAAATCTGCCATAATGGTAAAAGGACCGCAACGAACAGCTACATCTTCTATAACTTCCCTAGGAAATTTGACAGTTCTATCAGCTAGTACTAGGTGTAAGCTAATGGGTTTTAATTTACCTCTGTTTTAAAAAACCTTCTCTCTCTCTTTTTCTCCAAACCACTTTCGAAAAAAATCAAAACCGGAACCCCCCTTTTTTCGCTTTTGTCGCCGCCACCACCTTTTGTTCACCCCACCGTCGTCGCTCACCACAACAGGTCCCCTCCGCCGCTCAAGCCTCTCCCCCCTCCTGAGTTGATTGCAACCTAGATCTTCCGAATCAGAGCACTATAGCTCCGGTTCCACCCGAAACAAGTTTTTCAAGTTTTTTGTCGATTCTCCGACTTCCACCCGTTTTCTCGAGTCATGTCTTCGAGGTTAGTTGTTGCGCCTTCAATTTTGAATCTTTTGGCTTGATGAATTTCAGATTTTGTCAAGTTTGACCTTGGTTGACTTTTTGGTCTACCTCGGTTTGCATGCCTGCTATTTTGGTGTGTTTTTGCTCAGCTCTTGGAATCTTTATGATCTAGATTTACCTTGTGAGTGCTTTTGCATGATCTTGTGCTGATATTTTGTCTTCTGCTCTGCCATTCATCACATTGCGTCTGTTTTGTTTACTTGGTGTTGAATGTCGATTTTTCCCCTGCATGGTGGCCATTTTTCTGCTAATCATTTAGCCCGTCTCGCCTGCCATGTGCTTTTTGAATATGATCAATTGAATGATTTTCTTACCCCCACTTGTTCCCCTCCGTTCTTCACGAAACTGAGGATTCAAACTAAGTGTGGGGTGGGATTCCTGGCATCTAATTTTGGTCTGCTCTGAGTTTCGTATTGCAGGAATCGAAAGCGTTTCAAGACCACCGGTGCAGATAGAGAGAAACGAACTAAGGCTCGACAGGACAAGGCTCAGTCCTCTCAACCACCCACACATTCTACCCCAAGAACCGTGACACCAGACTTCATTCCACTAGACGCACCAACTCCGGTGATCCCTACCGCGAGTGCTCTAGCCACTACCACCGAGGCCCTACATCCATTCATCGCTGCCCTTCCCCCGAACCAACTGGAGGTCTACATGAAGAACAAGGACATCCCTCCGGCCAAGGTGGCAACCCTCTCCTTGGACAGTCTCAAGAACCACAATCCGGATTGGCACTCCAACATCAACCAAGTCCTTGAACAAACTGGCTTGCGATCCTTGACCACTTTCGGCTTCCCCTATCCTCTGGTCTCCCTTCAAGATTTCTGGAGCTCATTTCAGCGCCACACACCAATACCCAGCAGCAGCCAGAAATTTGTATCCTTCCGCCTCGGTGGTGTTCGATATGAGAAGACCATCCACGATTTCGCCCACCTACTCGACCCCCATGCCATCGTCCAGGACGCCGCCCTTTGGTTCTCAAATGTCTAATCCATAACACATGAACCATACCCCGAAATATGGAGGTTCATCTCTAGTCAACCCGAGGCCAAGCCTATCATCAACCCCACGGTAGGTGACATCGCTCACCCCCTCTTTAAATTCCTTCATTATGTATGGACGCAATCTATGTGTTATGGCAGCAAGGCGGGATGTCACCATGTCTCTCTGGAGGAGCCCATACTATTCCGTGCTATAGAAGAGGAGGTTCATTTTCACCCCGGATGGTGGCTTGCAAGATTCTTCCACAAGCGCACGACCACCAAGAAACTCCCCACTGAACTTCCTGGTGGTCCCTTCATTTCCTGTCTGATCGACACCCTCCAGATCGGCGACAAATGGGGCCCCGATATTCCTCGCGTCCAGATTGAGCACATAGGTGCTGAGCTCGCCATACCACGGGACCTCGACCTTTCGAGCAGTATCGACGATTACAGACTAGTACCTCACAGCTCACAGAAGGCACCTCCACAACCAGTTGCAATTCCAGTGCCTCACGCTCCTCTTCTAGAGTTACCTCCTCCGCCTCAACCATAGATACCCAACGAGATTGGCGAGAGACTGGCCCGCATTGAGCAATGGCAACTAGACTACTCCACCAGTTCGCTCCAATGGCAGAAGGACCAAGTGGAGCTTGAGCGGACACAAGATGCTCGATGGCTCCTCCTACAACAGCATCTGACCAACCAGGATTCTCGTTACTAGGCTGAGCTCGCATGGCGACGACAGATTGAGCAGCAGCTCAGCATTTCACCACCAACTCCACCTCCACCCCCACCTGAAGGACGGTGATTGGGTCGTTTCCACCCCTTTCCTTTGTTTTTATTTCTTCTTTTTGGATTTCGATCCAACTTTTTTATGTGTGGATCTGGGACACTTGTCCCGGTTTCCTTTTGATGTTTTGGTTGTTTTTGTTTTATAGGTCTCTTTTGGTCATTACTCCGCTCCACTACACGCTCTCCGAGCCCTTCCATTACACCAACCACTTGATTCTAGGTTCTCCGCAACTCTCAATCTCACATTTGTCTTGTGAGGACACAGGACGATATAAGTGTGGGATAGGATGTTAGAGAACCATGCATGATCTTGATTACCCCTAATTGTGTTTCGTGGTGCCTTTCCAGTTTCTCTTGCTTTAGAATTGCTCTGTTCTTGATTCTTGATGTTAAGTGGTTGTTCAATATGTCATAATGATGCTTAGACTGCTCAACCTAGAACCTGCACACCAACTTGTCTAATTTGATGTTAAATGGCCCAGTCAGAACAGAATTTTTGAAAATCACACTTGTAGTTTGTCTCTCTGATTGCATGAAATTGACCGAATCCGATTAGCAAGTCAACTGTGAGCTTTTGATCCATTGCACATAACTTGCAATTTCAATTCTTTTGAGTGGTTTTCTGTTTTCTTGAATGAGTTAGAATTTGCATGAGACCTATTGGAGACCACACGATGAAACGAGTTCTAGAAGGATAGGCGCACCTAGAATTCAGCTACTTAAGCCAGATAGCCAACCCAACAATGAATCCCTTAGGTTTAAACCCTTGAGCTTGGCCCTTCTTTCTGTTCGTTCTACGTTACAACCAATCCCCAATCTTTCATTCGCCATTGATCCCCTGTGGTAGTAGTCTAGATTAGCCTACCGGAAGTCGGTTTGTGGTAACTTTCCTATAGCCATTAAACAGGTGGTCTTAGCTATTATGTCCAAACGTGTAAACCCCTCTAGCAACTAAAAGAACTTCATACAAAATAATAAATAAAAAAGGGAAATAGTAGAAAATCAGAAACTTTGAAACATCCAAAAGTTCAAAGTTTTAAAGTTTATAGTAGAGTTCAATAACTCTCTTCTTCCTACATATGGAAGAACGAAGTCAAAATAAAATGTAAAGAAAAATTCAGAAAAAGAAAGGAGAAAAATACAGATTAAAGTGCTAGGTTGCTTGAGGGTATCATAGGACAAGCGTACACTATTCCACCCATGTTTGGATAGACGGTAGGGAGCCATAGGCTAGATTCGAGGGAAGTTAGTCAAAAGCTACGCCGCACCAAAGCCATCATCATACATTCCCATCATCCATCTCATTATAAGCCCTTGTAGTGTAAAATTCATTACAGTCCAAAGCAGGGAAGTCCTTCTTGACTAGTTACTCGTGTTGTCACAGTGGTGGAGATGTGGTCAAACTGCAAACCTATGACAGAATTCAGTGACAGAAAATGATTGAGACCAGAAACACGTCCTTAAACACAAAGAGCAAGAGTTCCCCTTGTACCAAATATTATCTGTGTGAGGAGTCTGATCGGTCAGGTCAAATTCATGCATCATTGGTGATTGCTTCTTGTCGTGTGCAGTTTTTAGTGAGACCGGGTTGTTTGGTTGATCGGTATGCATTTCAGGTTTCTTGTTCTAGAAGTAGCTGTCTAATAATTCATTGTGTATGCTTGAACTTCAATTTAATCGATCCTATCATCTGTGAACATGAGCCCTTTCTATTCAAATTGCTTGAGGACAAGCAAAAGCTTAAGTGTGGTGTAACATCCCCGCCCAACCGAACGGGTTAGAACTCAAGTTTGGGTGACTAAAGTGCCGGAAACGGTACTTAAGAGGGTCTCTTGAGGTCTGGGACGTTTGGGTGTGTGCCGGGTTGAAGTTGCAAAAGAGGGGAATAGTGTACAGTACCAAAAGTGCTGATTTTGGGTCCTAATGTGCGCAGGCGCACATTTAGAAGTGCCAGGCGCACTTTTCAATTAATTCAGCAAACTTTCGGCAGAATATTCAAAATGTGCGCCTTTTAGGGGTCAATGTGCGCCGGCGCACATTTTGACAACCCAGGCGCACATTTCGTGCATAAAAGGACGGAAATTGCACAGAAATCCGTATTTTCGTTTCCCTTTCTCTCTCCCCGAAAACCATTGACGAACTTGGAGCGAGCAACCTTCGAAGGGTGATTCCGGGAGCTGTAGAGGTCGGAATTGAGTTCCGTTTGTTGCTATGGATTCGTAGCGACGAGGAGAAGAGATCGCTAACCTCTATTTTGGGTTTCTGGGTGTAGGTCGTGAGCAGTAAGGAAGGGTAGAGCTACGAGTTTGGTGGTTGGAAATCGAGTTTCTGGGGAACTAGAAGACGATTAGAGCCTCGTCTTCTATTCCAGGTGAGGGCCTAGCGTTGTGTAGGTAGATTGGACAGCGTGAGGAGTTTCAATTGGACTTAGAACAAAACCTAGGTCATGCATGAAAATGATGAGCGTAAAAGGGGATAAGCTGTTCTGTGAATGTACTTGATTGCCATTGATGATTGCCGTGATTGATTGTTGTTGTTGATTGCTATGATTTGGGGTTGGTTGTGAACTGAAGTGAATTAAGTAATGGATTGACGTAGGAATGAGAACTAGGATGGTTGGGAAATGAGTGCGGGTGCTATGATATTATGAATTGTTGGTTGTGGATGCAGGAGAGTTGCCCTGCCAATGTGGGGTCGCTCTGAATAAGGGGAACAGGTGGGTGACCCCTAGACTCATGACATGGCCTCCCCTGTACTTGCAGGTGGGGGTGGCCGGTGAGCTAGCCGGTTCCCCTTTGGTTGATTGTAAGTGTGTATTGTGGTTGTGGCTGGAGAGTGGAACCAAGGGATGTACTGAGAACTGTGTACTGTGATATGAATGTGGATGATGTGAATTGTGCCTTGTGAGAATGAGCTGTGATGAGTTGGATTTGTGGTGTTGGTATTTGAATGTCAAAGTAGAACCTGAAGGAGCCCACACTACCCCACCCGAAATACTATTGTGATCGAGTCCGATTCACTGGGGTGAATCCCATGACGGGAGGTCATGGTTGTTGATATCTCCGAAATGGAAGGATCCCAATGGGATGCGTCGTGATAGCTCCGTGGAGGAAGGATCCCTAAGGGGATGCGTCGTGTTATCTCCCTATGAGGGAAAGATCCTGCGGGATGTGTGTCGAGGATGTGGCCGGCGGTGGTGGTGTGGACAACTCCTTGGCGCCTAATAACTCACCTAGATATTATGAATGTGTGTGTTCGTGTGCTTGTGGTTGTGGTAGTGACTTGATTGATGGATGTGATGTGATGATGCTGTGTGTGTGCTGTGGATTGAAGTATTACTTCTGTGTGATTCCATCGATATGAATTGTGCTTGAGAACGAGAACTGACCAACGTGATCACCTAGACTGCTTTTAGGGAATTAAAACATGGAAAGGGGGGTTGGGTTGGTTCCATTGTTGAATGTCTTGTGCGGAGTTGGGACCGCTCCATAGAGTAGGACAACGTGTAGGTAGGCCCAGTGGGTTCACTCAATTTCAATAGGAAATTGATCCCTTTCTCCCTTTCAGGATCTCGTGGCTAGAGAGAGTGGTGTGGTGACAGAGTTGAGGGTGGATTCCGAGAAGTGCTGGGCTGAAGCTATGAGGTGAAGACTGGTGCCTACTTGGAGTTGACCCATTTTTATATTTCAGTTGACTTGGGACATTTTGGGGGTTTTACCTGGATTTATGTATTTTTCTGATTATGTTGGATTTTATGAGTTTATGATGGATTTGGAGTTGCAAACCGTTTATGTTTTCTTGGTCTATGGAGGCCTCTCACTTGAACTCTTATTTAAAGCTTGGATTTTGTTTGTTTCTTCTGTCGTTTTTCACTGGGTAATACTCGATACCGGTTCAACCTCGGGTTTGACCGAGCCGATTCGGGTTGGGTGTTACAAATGGTATCAGAGCCTGGTTTGTCGCTGCTGTACCGGTTGATTATCTTCTCTCTTTGGGGAGTAATTAACCCCGTTGGGAGGGAGGATGAGACATCGGTACGGGACCGACATTCCAAGGGTTTTTGTCAAACTGTTTTAAATGGGTGGGATGTTTGAAATCAAGTGGTGAATTGAGTTGTTTGAAGTTCCTTGAGCGGTCAACTGAAATGTTTAATGTCCTCCGGTAGTGAGAACCAGTCGATGGGAAGTCACTCCGTGGGCCACTCCGAGCATGGAGCAGTGGGGCGTCGGTTTCGGCCGTCGGATTTGAAGGGTTGGAACTTCAGTGAGTTCGCCGGGGAGGCGGCTGATCCGGCTGTGGCTGAGCGATGGATTAAGGAGTGCAACTTCAAGTTCTTGAGGGCTGGATTTGAGGATGAGATGAGGTTGCAAGCCATGACCTTCTTGCTAAAGGGGCATGCCTTGGAGTGGTGGGAGTCCTTGCCGGAGAGTCAGGTGTACCCGCCTGAGCTGGGGTTTGAGGAGTTCTTGGGGATGTTCCGTGACCAGTTTTGTCCGGATATTTGGAGGGAGGCAAAGACCAAGGAGTTTCTTGAGCTGGTGCAGGGTGAGAAGTCGGTTCTGCAGTACTATATGGAGTTCACCAACCTCTCCCAATGGTACGATGAGCTTGCTAACCGAGAGCAAAAGTTGATTCGTCGGTTCAAGAGGGGCCTGAGGTGGGAGATTCAGGAGGGGGTCACATCTGGTGACATGGGGAGTTTGGTGGCGGTGAAAGGGGCTGCTATGGAGAGGGAGTTGTTAGAGCTGGGAAAGAAGGAGGAGAAGAAGAGGAAGGCGTCGACTCAGCCTTCTCCCTCGGTTACTCATAGTCACCCGGCAAAGAAAGTTCAGTCTGTCTTCTCAGGCCAGCGGAGTGTGCAGTCTGCCCCGTCTCGTCGAGCTTTGGTGTGTTTCACTTGTGGCCGTCCGGGTCATAAGAGCGCAGAGTGCAGAGGAGGAGGATCAGTGCAGAGGGGAGGAGTACCATCGGGACTTCCTGTGTGTGGCACTTGCGGGAAGCCTCACTATGGTGCATGCCACATGCTGAGGACGGCATCTGTGACTTGTTACACTTGTGGGCAGCCGGGTCATAGGAGTAACTTCTGCCCGAGGAGGAGTGCTGCACCAGCCCAGTCGGTGGGATCAGTGCAGGGGCCTAGGGCTCCATCTAGGAGCTATGGAGGCAGAGGTGGAGGCAGTATGGGGCGAGGGGTTGCGAGTGCTGGTCGAGGGACGGGAGCTAATGCCACACCTGTTGGAGCTGGAGGGGAGCAAGGGAGGCTTTACGCTCTCACTAGGGGTGCGGCGGAGAACGCGAACGACGTGGTGACCGGTATGATCTCCATCTTTGATCTTTCCGTTTACGCTTTGTTTGATTCGGGGTCAACCCATTCTTTTGTATCTGAGAAATGTTTGAGTAGTTTGGGTGTGGTAGCTAGTAGTTTGGGTGTTAGTTGGGGCGTCAGAACTCCTTTGGGGACTTCTGTTCGGGTGGATAGAGTGTGTAGAGGGTGTAGAGTGCTAGTGGGAGGTGTAGAGTTCTTGGCTGATTTGGTGGTGCTTCCTTTCAATGAATTCGACGTTATTCTCGGCATGGATTGGTTGGCTAGGCATGGGGCCTTGCTTGACTGCCAGAAGAAGGAGGTGTTGCTTCAGGTGGGGGGTGTTGGTCAAGTGGTGTTCAAGGGTGTTAGGAAGAGAGAATCCGCACCTATGGGAGTAATTTCAGCAATGCAAGCCTTCTCTCTGATCCAAGAAGGGTGTGAGGCTTTATTGGTGCAGGTGTCAGTTGAGCAGAATGAGGAGTTGGAGAAGGTACCGGTGGCTCGGGAGTTTGCGGATGTGTTTGAGGAACTACCCGGAGCACCGATCGAGCGTGAGGTGGAGTTCAATATAGAGCTGGTTCCTGGAACTGCTCCAATCTCTATTCCACCTTATCGCATGGCACCGGCGGAGTTGAAGGAGTTGAAGGAGCAATTGCAGGAGCTCTTGGATAAGGGGTTCATCCGCCCAAGCGTATCACCGTGGGGGGCACCGGTGTTGTTTGTGAAGAAGAAGGATGGGTCGATGCGGATGTGTATTGACTATAGGCGGTTGAACAAGGCGACGATCAAGAATCGTTACCCACTTCCAAGGATAGACGATCTCTTCGATCAATTGCAAGGGGCTGAAGTGTTCTCGAAGATAGACTTGAGGTCGGGTTATCACCAGTTGAAGGTGGAGGAAGGATCGGTGCCAATGACAGCCTTTAGACCCGCTATGGACACTATGAGTTTCTGGTGATGCCGTTTGGTCTCACCAATGCTCCCGCCGCGTTCATGGCTCTCATGAACAAGGTTTTCCATGAATATTTGGATAAGTTCGTGATAGTGTTCATCGATGATATCCTCATTTATTCTAAGACTAGGGAGGAGCATGAGGAGCACTTGAGGATTGTTTTTCATAGGTTGAGGGAGCAGCAACTATTTGCCAAGTTCTCGAAGTGTGCCTTTTGGTTGGAAGAAGTATTGTTTCTTGGGCATGTGGTTTCTAAAAGAGGCGTGGAGGTTGACCCAAAGAAGATTGAAGCGGTGGTTAATTGGTCTCCACCTAAGGATGTGTCACAACTGAGGAGCTTCTTGGGGTTAGCTGGTTACTATCGAAGGTTTGTAGAGGGGTTCTCTACCATAGCGTCTCCTTTACATAAGTTGTTGAGGAAGGAGTCGAGGTATGAGTGGAGCGAGGAATGTCAAAGAAGCTTTGAGGAGTTGAAGAAGAAGTTGACCTCAGCTCCGGTGTTGACTTTGCCAGTAGAGGGTGGAGAGTATGTGGTGTTTAGTGATGCGTCTTTGCAAGGGTTGGGCTGTGTGTTGATGCAGAATGGGAAGGTTGTCGCTTATGCCTCCCGACAGCTTAGGGTGCACGAGGTGAACTACCCAACCCATGATTTGGAGTTAGCTGCGGTGGTGTTCGCCTTGAAGTTGTGGAGGCATTATTTGTATGGTGAGACGTTTAAGATCATGACCGATCACAAGAGTCTTAAGCACCTTATGGATCAAAAGGAGTTGAATGGTAGGCAACGGCGTTGGGTGGAGCTCTTGAAGGATTATGACTGTACCATTGACTACCATCCTGGTAAAGCTAATGTGGTTGCGGATGCTTTAAGTCGAAAGGAGTTGGTGGATCTTAGAGCTTTAAGGGTAGAGATGCAGTTAGATGATGTGGGAAGTTTGCTTGCCAAGCTCAACATTAGGCCTATGCTGAATGATAGGATTGGTGAGGAGCAGCTCAAGGATGCTACTCTGGTGGTTATTCGAGGGGAAGTTGAAAAAGGCATGGATAATGGATTTGAGGTAGTTGGCGGATTGTTGAGATGTAAGGGTCGAGTGTGCGTACCGGAAGTGGAGGAATTGAGGAAGGGGATTTTGGAGGAGGCTCATTCCTCGATGTATGCTATGCATCCCGGGATGACAAAGATGTACAATGACCTGAAGTTAAGTTTTTGGTGGCCAGGAATGAAGAAGGATGTGGCGCGTTATGTAGCGACTTGTTTGGTTTGTCAGAAGGCTAAGGCGGAGCATAGAGCTCCGGGTGGGTTACTTCAGTCCCTACCTATTCCGGAGTGGAAGTTTGCGGACATCACCATGGATTTTGTATCGGGTTTCCCGCCGACTAGAGAGGGAAAGGATGCCGTGTGGGTAATAGTCGATCGTTTGACGAAAGTAGCGCATTTCATACCCATTCGATTTAAGCCTAGTGTGGAGGTGTTGGCAAAGTTATATATAGAAGAGGTGGTAAGGTTGCATGGGGTTCCTCAATCCATCGTCTCTGATCGGGATCCGAGTTTCACGTCTCATTTTTGGGAGGGGCTGCATACAGCTTTGGGAACTAAGCTCAAGTTCTCGACGGCGTATCATCCCAGACGGATGGGCAATCGGAGAGAACGATCCTTACTTTGGAGGAGTTGTTGAGAAGCTGTGCTATGGAGTTTCAAACCCCTTGGACTGAATTGCTACCTTTGATTGAGTTCGCCTATAAAACTCGTATCATAGTAGTTTGAAGTCCGCTCCTTTTGAGGCCTTGTATGGGAGGAAGTGTAGGACGCCATTGTGTTGGGATGAGGAAGGTGCGAGGGTGTTGTCGGGTCCTCAAGTTGTGCAGGAGACGGCTGATCGGGTTAAGGTTATCAAGGAGAGATTGAGAGCGGCTCAAGATAGGCAAAAAGCGTATGCCGACGGTCGTGCTAGAGAGCTGAGTTTCAATGTTGGAGAGAAGGTATTCTTGAAGGTGTCGCCGTGGAAAGGGCTGATGCGTTTCGGTAGAAAAGGGAAGTTGGCGCCTCGGTACATCGGTCCTTACGAGATCCTCGCTAAGTCGGGTCCGGTGGCTTATGTGTTGGCCTTGCCGAGGGAGTTGGAACGGATACACAATGTGTTCCATGTGAGCGTGCTTAGGCGGTATCATGGGGACCCTTCTCATGTAATTCAGCCGGAAGAGGTGGAGATTGAGCAAGACTTAACTTATGAGGAGAAGCCAGTCGCGATCGTGGATAGGCAAGTCCGGGTCTTGAGGAATAAGCAGATTCCGCAGCTCAAGGTGGTATGGAGGAACCATGAGAGCGAGTCGGCTACTTGGGAGACTGAGGAGAGTATGAGGCGGCGGTATCCGGAGTTAGTGGAAGTGTATGATTCAGGTATTAATTTCCCTTGATGTATGCGTTTGTGTTTGCTTGTGGTGGTGTTGGTTCCAAGAGGGTCTAGGGTGTGTTCGGTGTCATTTTGCTAGGATGAGTTAGGGATGATTTCGGGGACGAAATCCTTGAAGTTGTGGAGACTTGTAACATCCCCGCCCAACCGAACGGGTTAGAACTCAAGTTTGGGTGACTAAAGTGCCGGAAACGGTACTTAAGAGGGTCTCTTGAGGTCTGGGACGTTTGGGTGTGTGCCGGGTTGAAGTTGCAAAAGAGGGGAATAGTGTACAGTACCAAAAGTGCTGATTTTGGGTCCTAATGTGCGCAGGCGCACATTTAGAAGTGCCAGGCGCACTTTTCAATTAATTCAGCAAACTTTCGGCAGAATATTCAAAATGTGCGCCTTTTAGGGGTCAATGTGCGCCGGCGCACATTTTGACAACCCAGGCGCACATTTCGTGCATAAAAGGACGGAAATTGCACAGAAATCCGTATTTTCGTTTCCCTTTCTCTCTCCCCGAAAACCATTGACGAACTTGGAGCGAGCAACCTTCGAAGGGTGATTCCGGGAGCTGTAGAGGTCGGAATTGAGTTCCGTTTGTTGCTATGGATTCGTAGCGACGAGGAGAAGAGATCGCTAACCTCTATTTTGGGTTTCTGGGTGTAGGTCGTGAGCAGTAAGGAAGGGTAGAGCTACGAGTTTGGTGGTTGGAAATCGAGTTTCTGGGGAACTAGAAGACGATTAGAGCCTCGTCTTCTATTCCAGGTGAGGGCCTAGCGTTGTGTAGGTAGATTGGACAGCGTGAGGAGTTTCAATTGGACTTAGAACAAAACCTAGGTCATGCATGAAAATGATGAGCGTAAAAGGGGATAAGCTGTTCTGTGAATGTACTTGATTGCCATTGATGATTGCCGTGATTGATTGTTGTTGTTGATTGCTATGATTTGGGGTTGGTTGTGAACTGAAGTGAATTAAGTAATGGATTGACGTAGGAATGAGAACTAGGATGGTTGGGAAATGAGTGCGGGTGCTATGATATTATGAATTGTTGGTTGTGGATGCAGGAGAGTTGCCCTGCCAATGTGGGGTCGCTCTGAATAAGGGGAACAGGTGGGTGACCCCTAGACTCATGACATGGCCTCCCCTGTACTTGCAGGTGGGGGTGGCCGGTGAGCTAGCCGGTTCCCCTTTGGTTGATTGTAAGTGTGTATTGTGGTTGTGGCTGGAGAGTGGAACCAAGGGATGTACTGAGAACTGTGTACTGTGATATGAATGTGGATGATGTGAATTGTGCCTTGTGAGAATGAGCTGTGATGAGTTGGATTTGTGGTGTTGGTATTTGAATGTCAAAGTAGAACCTGAAGGAGCCCACACTACCCCACCCGAAATACTATTGTGATCGAGTCCGATTCACTGGGGTGAATCCCATGACGGGAGGTCATGGTTGTTGATATCTCCGAAATGGAAGGATCCCAATGGGATGCGTCGTGATAGCTCCGTGGAGGAAGGATCCCTAAGGGGATGCGTCGTGTTATCTCCCTATGAGGGAAAGATCCTGCGGGATGTGTGTCGAGGATGTGGCCGGCGGTGGTGGTGTGGACAACTCCTTGGCGCCTAATAACTCACCTAGATATTATGAATGTGTGTGTTCGTGTGCTTGTGGTTGTGGTAGTGACTTGATTGATGGATGTGATGTGATGATGCTGTGTGTGTGCTGTGGATTGAAGTATTACTTCTGTGTGATTCCATCGATATGAATTGTGCTTGAGAACGAGAACTGACCAACGTGATCACCTAGACTGCTTTTAGGGAATTAAAACATGGAAAGGGGGGTTGGGTTGGTTCCATTGTTGAATGTCTTGTGCGGAGTTGGGACCGCTCCATAGAGTAGGACAACGTGTAGGTAGGCCCAGTGGGTTCACTCAATTTCAATAGGAAATTGATCCCTTTCTCCCTTTCAGGATCTCGTGGCTAGAGAGAGTGGTGTGGTGACAGAGTTGAGGGTGGATTCGAGAAGTGCTGGGCTGAAGCTATGAGGTGAAGACTGGTGCCTACTTGGAGTTGACCCATTTTTATATTTCAGTTGACTTGGGACATTTTGGGGGTTTTACCTGGATTTATGTATTTTTCTGATTATGTTGGATTTTATGAGTTTATGATGGATTTGGAGTTGCAAACCGTTTATGTTTTCTTGGTCTATGGAGGCCTCTCACTTGAACTCTTATTTAAAGCTTGGATTTTGTTTGTTTCTTCTGTCGTTTTTCACTGGGTAATACTCGATACCGGTTCAACCTCGGGTTTGACCGAGCCGATTCGGGTTGGGTGTTACATGTGGGGTATTTGATGACACTCAATTTGACGTGATTTTCAGCCCCATTTAAGCGACATTTCTTTGCTGAAGACATGGTTTTTAGGGAAAAATTGCGAATATTCACTCAACTGCTCTATCTCGTGCCATTTTGTTTACTTTGGCCCATTTCGTAGAAAACTCCTCAGTATTTTCGTAGAAAACTATCAATCAAATTTGCACAGAGGAAGATAGGAGAAATACCGAGAATTCTACTTAGAGTTTTTGGCAAAAACTTTCTATGTTTTCACCGAAAACTGTCTCCTTTTCCCAGCCGGATACGGACAGCCTTTAAATACAATCGCCGACCACAATTTTAGACACACTTTTTGGACAAAAAATCCAAGATTTAGAATTAGAGAGAAAGAGTGGAGAGATTTTGAAGAGCCAGGGAGAGATCGTGACACCATCCTTCCATCTCGGAGAGCTCAGTGCTAGGAGTTGAAGAACCAGAAGATTGAAGCTTCACGGATTTGTCGAAATTAGGTTTTACAGTTCTTCTCTGTCTTTCCTACCTGAGATGTACTCCTTGTTTGTCTTTGATTCTCCTGTATTGAATATGAGTAGCTAAAACTCGTAGAGCATAGATTAGATTAACCCTAAGTGACCCAGGGCTTTAAAGCAGTCACGGATCGGCGGGGATTAGATTCGAAGTTCAGTCAGTTTCTCTTTCATGTTTGGTTTGTTCTTTGTTGGCCGTGTTTCTTGTCTGGTTTGGCCACCTAGATTAGATTCTTGTTAAGCCGAGGATAGTAGCGAACGTTCGCCTCACTTTAAAACACCAAATCAACAATTAACCTATTCATTGGAGTGTGCCTTTCATAGGAACCAGTTAGGGTTAATCTGCTTCAAGAGTAACTCACGAATCACTAGTAATTACACCAGTTAGTTCCTCTGTCACAAGAAGCGAAAGCTGGGGCTGTTAATTAATCTTCGTAGTTAGATCGGATAGAGCGAACGTTTGGCAGTCTTAAACCTAAGTGTAAGGAGTTATGGTGGTTGATGAGCTGTAAAACAATGATCAAATACTACCAAGCTAGAAGCAAGATAGATCGTATTCCACAGGTCTCTTCTAATCGTCTACTCAAATATGAAGGCAATTTATTCAAGTTTAAACACGTTGTGCGTGGTGTGAGTTCCACGACTTCTAGGCTAAGATGCAGGAAAATTAAAATGAAATTAAAAGACAGAATGATTGGTTGGTTTAGAAAGACGACATACAAGCTTAGATTTCGAATCCCCCTTAGATCACCAAGGCAACAACAATCACAAGACCAGTGGTTTTCAATTCTTATTCAATCAATTTCTATACACCACCATAAATCCTTACCCTTAGGTTTAAGACTGGCGAACGTTCGCTTTATCGGATCTAACTACCAAGATTAATTAGCCGCCCGAGTACGGTCGCTTCTTGCGACGACAAAACTAACTGGGGCAATTACTAGTAATTAATGAGTTACTCTTGAAGCGGATTAACCCTAACTGGTTCTTACGAAAGGCACACTCCAATGAATATGTTAATTGGTTGAATTGATGTTCTAAAGTGAGGTGAACGTTCACTACTATCCTCAGCTTAACAAGAATCTAATCTAGGTGATCAAGAAAGACAAGTTTTAATGTTTTAAAGCAAGGAAGCTGTCTGGCGACAAACCCTAACTCAACACAAACCTAATCTAGGCGATCAACTAGAAAAGAAACATAAACAATTAAGAACAAAACAACCATGCAAAGAGAAATTGATTGAACTTTGAATCTAATTACCGCCAATCTGTGACCATTTTAAAGCCCCGGGTCACTTACGGTTCATCTAATCTAAGCTCTACAAGTTTAGCTACTCATATCTGACAAACAAGAATCAAAGACGATAGAAGGATTCATCTTAAACCAAGGAAGAATAGAAAAAGATCTGAAAAACCTAATTTTGGATGATCCGTGAATCTTCGATCTTGAGAATCTTCAATTCCTAGCTCCGAGTGTCTTCCGGGATGGATTGATGGCGTCACGATCTCTCTGATAGCTCCGAAAATACTCTCTCAACTCTCCTCAAGTCATGGCTGATCTCTCAAGATTGAATATATCCTAATCTGGCTTTGAAAAGTCCATTAATAGCCCCATAAACCCTTTACAAGTTGGAAAAGGAACAATTTTCCCGTCTGGGGAGCTTACACGGCGTGTAAGCTCACAGTGCATTTAGCTTACACGGTGTGTAAGCTACAAAATGCAGCACTTTGAGCTGGGCAGAATTCCAACTTGTTTCGATCATTCCCGCTCTGTTTGAACTCCGATTTGGTCCTTGTTTGAAGCACTGGACTCGTTAGAGAGTCCTCTATAATGGGGTAACCTGGGGGATCAACATAAAAGCTCACAAAAGGGTAAAAATAGCCAAGAAATGGACAATATACGCACTAGGAGCCTAAAATTACATAATAAGCACATTTTCACCAAATACTCATCAAAATGGCATCAAAAGGGCATGAAATGTCGCTTAAATGGGGCTGAAAATCACGTCAAATCGAGTGTCATTAGTGGTGTTTAGAAATTGAGTGAATGAGAATTGAAAACCGATGGTCTTGTGATCGCCAATGTTCTTATGATCTTAGGGGGATTCGAAATCTTAGCTTGTCTGTCGTCTGCCTAAGTCAATCAACCAATCATTCTGCATTCTAATTTCATTTTAGTTTTCTTGCATCGTAGTATAAAAGTCGTGGAACTCACACCACACACGAATTGTTTAATCCTGAATAGAATTGCCAACATATTTGAGTAACCAAGTAGAAGAGGCCCGTGGAATACGATCTACCCTTCTTTGATCGATTCCGGGTCACTTCCTCGGGGTACCAATGCCTTAGACACGTCAGTGGTTACATCATTTGACCGCAAAAACCTGTGCTATCACAAAAACACTAGAAAACCATCAAATAGACCCGAAATGGGCCAAAGTAACCAATATGGCACGAGATAGAGGAGTTGAGTGAATATTCGCTATTTTGTCCTAAAAACCATGTCTTAAGCAAAGAAATGTCGCTTAAATGGGGCTGAAAATCACGTCAAATCGAGTGTCATCAATTATTTTATCATGATTGATTCAGGATTTCATTATTGTAATGTGATGTATGTTTGATTTGTTGAGTCGAGTTTGTAGCGCCTTGGTAGAGTTGCATGGCTTAGACCTGTGGTTTATTCGTGTCGTCTTGGGTGGGGTGTTACAACGGGTATCAGAGCCTGGTTTGTTTTCTGCTACATAGTTGTGCTACCAACTTTCTGAAGGCGTCATGAACCTTATAGGGAGAGTTGGTATTCCACTTCCGTGTTAGCTCTAGACATTCCAAGGGGCTAGTTTCCGCTTTGCTTCTATGTGAAAATGAATTTAGGGAAAAAGGGATTTGAGCTTAAAGGTTTTAAAGTGAGTCCATTTCAAATTTGGTAGCTGAACGTCCTACTCTCCTATAGTGACCCAGATAGCGCGACGAGAAGCTAGAATGTTGTTGTTAACCTACCTACTCCGGGGTTAGACTTTTGGTGACTCATTAAGATGGGAGGCATCACCTTCCACGGGAAACCTAGGATTCGCAGCTGACTCTGAAGTGGTTTAGGGAGAACGAGCATGCATTCACTTTCATTGGAGCTACTGATGAGCAGAAGTTGAGGTACTCAATCTTCTTGCTGAGAGAAGATGCTAAGGAGCGGTGGAGTAATTTGGCAGCTGTGGAGGATGATCCTTTTGCCATCGGGTTTGAGGGTTTCAAGGAGGTGTTTAAGAGTGATAACATGCCTCCTATCTGGCAAAGGGCTAAGAGGTTGGAGTTTCAGGACCTGCAGTAGGGTAGCTGGACTATAGCTGAGTACTACAGAGAGTTTGTGCGTTTGAGCACATGGTATCAAGGAGCTCCAGAGTTCAAGGAGGAGGAGATGAAGCAGTAGTTCCTGGAGGGCTTGAAGGCTTCAATATAAGCCAGTGTCACCTCAAATGACATGGGTAAAATTGCAGACATCAAGGTTGCTACTCTCCGGGCTGACATGCTGGATAATAAGTGCAGGGAAGAGCGCCAAACTTGACAGGAACAGAAGAAGAGAAAGGCTTCTACTTCGGCAGGTTTGGTTGGTCTTGTTCATTAGAGGAGGAGGGAGTTTGCTGGAGCTGCAAGCTAGAAACTAGGAGGTCTGCTCTACCCGTGCCACAGCCACACACAGATTTGCGGACCGGCGGGCGGGTGCCTTGTAGGAAGTGTGGTGTGGTGCACCTAGGAGTCTGTTGTGGAAATGGCGGTTTCTACTGGTGTGGCGAGCCGGGCCATTTCAAGAGGGAGTTCCCGAATAGGTTTGTTGCTATTGAGAGAGTGGTGTCTGAGGACACGGTGCAACAGAGTAGAGCTTCGGCTGGGAGTGGGTTTAGAGGTGGTTTCATTAGAGGTGGAGAGCCGACGACTGGCACCAATACTCAAGCCTTGGGTGCCAGTTCGGTGCAAGGAGGTAACACAGAGGTGTAGGCTAGAGTCTTTATTATGACTAGAGCCGAGGCAGAGGCAGCTCCGGACATGGTGACTAGTATGGTTTCACTCCTTAAGCATACTCCTTACGCTTTTTTTTATACGAGTTCCACCCATTTTTTTGTATCTACTAGTGTAGTAGCTTTGTTTGGGGTTACATTTAGTAGGTTGGGTACGGTGTTTGGTGTGCGTATTCCGATTGGGAGAACTCTTGTTGTGGATTCTGTTTTGCGGGGTTTAGGTTTGCAGATAGTTGAAAGGGTGTTTGAAGCTGACTTGATGATGCTACCTTTTGATGAGTTTGATATCATCTTGGGGATGGATTGGCTGGCCATATATGGAGCTGTGGTAGATTGAAGGAACAAGGAAGTCAAGTTGCTGCCTAGCACAAGGGATGAAGTTGTTCTTAAGGGCTTGAGGATTGTTGGGAAATGCAGGATGTCGTTCTTGTCAGCTTTGAAAGCTCACAGGCTAATGCAGAAGGGATGTCAAGCATTTTTGGCACAAGTGATCTTGGAATCGAGCTCGAAATTGGAGGATGTAAGAGTAGTGTGGGAGTTTCAAGACGTCTTTCCTGAGAATTTACCAAATGTGCCGCCGAAAAGGGAGGTAGTTTTTTATATTGAGTTGGTACCTGGTACTGCGCCTATCTCAATACTGCCTTACCGAATGGCACTAGTTGAGTTGAAAGAACATAAGGAGCAGTTGCAGGAGCTTCTAGATCCAGGGTTCATTCATCCGAGCGTGTCTCCATGGGGAGTGTCGGTTCTGTTTTTGAAGAAGAAGGATGGGAGCACTAGGATGTGCATTGATTACAGGCGTTTGAATCAGGTTTCTGTCAAGAACATGTACCCTCTTCCAAGGATCAACCACCTGTTTGATCAATTGCAAGGAGCTTCGATATTTTCTAAGATAGACTTAAGGTCAGGATATCATCAATTGAAGGTGGTTGAAGGAGCAATCCCAAAGATAGCTTTCCGGAGGTATGGGTATTATGAATTCCTGGTTATGCCTTTTGGTTTGACGAATGGTCCTGCTGCATTTATGGCCATGATGAACAAGGTATTCAATGATTACCTCAAAAAATTTGTCATTGTGGTCATATATGATATCTTGGTGTATTCTAAGTCATAGGAGGAGCACGATGAGCATCTAAGGCTAGTGCTGGCAAAGTTAAGGGAGGAAAAATTGTTTGCTAAGTTTTCCAAGTGTGAGTTCTGGTTAAGAGAGGTTCTTTTCCTCGGTCATTTGATCTCGGGCAAGGGGATTGAAGTAGATCCCTCAAAAATTGAGGTCGTTGTGAAGTGGGCGCCTCCTCAGAATATGGCTGACATGAGAACCTTCCTTGGGTTTGCTGGCTACTATAGCGGTTTGTGGATGGGGTTTCCAAGTTAATAGGGCCTACCCACAAGTTTCTTAGAAAGAAAAGCAAGTTCATTTGAAGATAGGCTTGTCAGGTGAGCTTTGACGAGTTAAAGGAGTGATGTGCAAGATTTAACTCACAACATTCAAGGTCGTATTCCACGAGGTCCTCTCATAAGCTAATACTCACAAGGTTCATGAACGGTCTAAACATTTGAATTGAGATTTGGTTTTGAATGAGAACAAATCAAAAGCATAAACAAACAAGGCAAAACTAACAAGTAAAGTTGAGGATCAAACAAGAGAGAAGGGAGTTTAGCTTAGCAAGGGGTTTCTTCAAGCTCAAGGTTCATGAAAGCTGGATTGAATCTCAAGCAACAATGTGTCTTAGCTAATGACCATGCAATTCGCTCAAGTAGAATCAAAGAACTCTCGCACAATTGACTCTCTACTCCTAGACCAAATGCACCATGCTTTCGCTATGTGAACAAAGGGAATGGAGTGCCTTAGCTAGCTCAATGAAATGCTCAACACTTGATCTCTATGCTAACATTCATCTAACACAAGGTAAATGATGCAAGACACTCTCATGCCAATCATATAACACTAGTCTAGCAATCAAAAGGGTCTTTCAACCTTCAAATGATAGAAAACTAAATGCACACCAAGTGTTCGATAAAATGACAACAAGGAAAACAAGCTCAAATGGTGGCAATTGCACAATCCAATCTCTCAAATCATTCAATTACAATCCAAACACCTTAGATCAACATCAATCAATCATTCTCATGTATTGAAAGACATAAACAATACCAAAAGAACAAGTCAAGCTCTCATGGAAAACAAGCACAAGGTCTAGGATCATCATCTTACACAAATGGCTATGAGAAACTCAGTCCATACAATCAATCATCTATCCCAGCTTGATCCATCCCCCACTAAACTAAACCTAAGCTTAGCCTAGCATAACCATGGAAAAAACCTGAAATTGAGTAGAGGAGACCATCCTTGTTTCCATGGATGATCTTGCAACTTGCCTCTTCAAGCTTCAATCCAAGCTATGGAGGACTTCACTTAGCTCTTTGATCTTCAAGTTGATCAACAATGAGAGGGGAGGATGATCGGTTAAGAGGAGAGGCTGATGATCGGCGATGATGAATTGAGAGAGAGATGTCGAGTGTCGTGTGTGAATTAAAATGAACCCCCCTGATTTTCGCCAATTGCCGCTTTAAATAGTACCGCCGGAAACACCTGAATTTTTTGGCGAAAACTTCTTCAGTTTTTGTCGAAAATTCCTTTGCAAATCACCGAGCAGCTTTGGCATTTCTTCATAGGTTTTCGGCGAAAACTCTGGAAGTTTTCGCTGAAAAATTCTTCACAAATCCAATGTCAGCCTCCTGTAATTCTTCTGCTTGTGAACGCCGAGGGTTTTCGGCGAGAACTTAGAGTTCTCGCCGAAAACTTCTTCAGGGGAAGGATGCATTTTTCTCAATTTTGCAACGGCCATATATCCTCCGTCCTAGCTCCGATTGACCTCCCGTTTGATCCTACGTGCTCCTTGTCACCAGTACTTCAATGCCAAATCCTGAAAATGCAAAGAAAACAACTCCAATAGATACGGAATTGGCCTCAAAGTGGCAACCGGACAACAAAAGAGCACTTTGCATAAAACTTCGATAAAAGCATATTTAATCATGGCAAAATGAGATCAAACATTCGAGATCCTTAAGCTAATCGAGGGCTTAAAATGCACTAAATAACGTCACATCAAATTCCCCTACGACTAAGCTTTGCTTGTCCTCAAGCAAATGAATTAGAAAACATCCAAGTTCACAAATGACAAGATCGGTCCCATTGAGATTCAAGCAATAACAATTTGACCTAAACTGTTCCACGAACAAACTTAACCTACACATGCAAGAACGTCAACCAAACAAGTCCAGACCTCACTATTCTCTGCACACTCCAAGTAGTGGTTAATTGGGACACAGCAAAACTGACCACGACAACACCAACTCTAATCAAAAGGACTTGAACTTGGGAAATGGAACGGATTAGGAGGGCGTAGGAAAATTTTGGAAAGTGGTGAGTGATCGTGATATGGCTATCAACCCGACTTCGTCCGCCTCTAGATCCACACTTTACAAGCTCCAGCTAGAATCACTACAACAAGGGCCACATTGAGAACTCTTTTTTTTTCTGCTGCATACTAGTGCTCGATCCAACACTTCACTTAGGTGTTGAACCTGCCTAGCTCACAGCCTTTGCCTTTGCTAGTGCTCAACCCGACACTTCAATCAGGTGCCGAGCTTGCCTAGCTTTTCTTTTGGCACTTCAAGAGTTTCAGCACTTGAACATTTTCTTTTGAGCATTTTCTTCACATATTAGCCACTTGATCCTTAGCCCCTTACAACTTCCACACAAGATTTCGATTTGGATTCCGTCTAATCTCAAGCCACAATCACGAGGGATCAAAAAGGGTGATGAAAAACATGGAATATGGTGAAAATGTGTAGGATCCAACAAACAGGCCAAGGCTCAACGGGTTTTCCTAAAGGAAATTGATTCGGGTAAGCTTTTTGGCCGAATGTGGTGAAAGTCTAATTGCCTTTATCATCTTAGACCGGTGTTTTCGAGCGGTACAAAAACACGTATCAAACCAATCAACCAACATACAAGAGTGATAACATCTCAGATCTAGCCTAGACTCATTTGATATTAGTGCCAACATGCTGGTTATAGGTTCTAAGTGGGACAGTCTAAACGTCATCGCGAAAGCTTGAAGTCAATTAAACACCAAAAGTCAAGAACCGAATGATTCTACGATAGAGGAATTTGACATTCAATCAAGATCATGCAAATTATAAAAGCATAGCATTGGACTTTTACCGACAAATATTCACACCAAACCTCAAACTCCCCCTACGACTAACATGAGCATTGCCCTCAATGATCAAGAGAGAGAAGGTAAGGTGGAACGAAATTACCGCGTTGGTAGAGAAGAACATAGGACGCCAAAGTAGAGGAAGAGTCCCATGACGCTCATTGTGAAGAGTGATCCTCCTAAGTGCTTGCCAACATCTTATTCAACTAACTAAAACAACACAAAAACATAAAAGCGAAAAGGTAAGGATAACATGGGTTGCCTCCCAAGAAGCGCTTCTTTAGCGTCTCTAGCTAGACGAAACCTAGAGTACTCAAGGCATAACCAAGGATAAAACCTCGACCGCACCAATAGCATCATGAACAACATAATGTTTAAGTCGATGGCCATTCACCATAAAAGGTTCGACTTGAGAGGGAGAAATTACCTCGACGGTGCCATAAGGAAATACTTGAGTTACCGTGAATGGTCCGGACCAACGAGATCTCAACTTCCCGGGAAAACGTCTGAGCCAAGAGTTGTATAGGAGGACTTGATCACCAACTCTGAAATCCTTGCCCGGTTTCAATCGGGAGTCATGAATAAGCTTCGTCTTTTCCTTGTATAGCTTAGCACTCTCATATGCATGATGGTGATACTCCTCAAGCTCATGTACCTGAAACTTACGCTCTTCTCCTGCGAGACTCATATCAAGGTTTAGAAATTCCAACGCCCAAAGAGATCGGTGCTCAAGCTCTACCGGCAAATGGCAAGCTTTACCATAGACCATCCTATAGGGAGTAGTGCCTATAGGGGTCTTGTAAGCCGTGCAATAGGTCCATAGAGCATCATCAAGCTTCGTCGACCAATCTTTTCGTGATTGGTCGACCGTTTTCTCCAAAATTCTCTTAAGTTCCATATTTGTCACCTCGGCTTGGCCACTAGTTTGAGGGTGATACGAGGTAGACATCTGATGAGTGACACCGAAATGGCGGCACACTCTATCGAATTGTCCTTGAAAGTGAGTACCTCGATCACTAATGATAGCACGAGGGGTACCAAAAAGGGTGAACAACTTAACAAGAAACTTCCCTACAACTCGGGCATCATTGGTAGGCAAAGCTTGTGCCTCCGCCCATTTAGACACATAATCAACCGCAACTAATATATACTTGTTACCATGCGAAGGAGGAAACGGTCCCATGAAATCAATACCCCAAATATCGAATATTTCTACCACTAACGAAACATTTTGAGGCATTTCATCACGGGAAGAAATGTTACCTGAACGTTGACACGCATCGCAAGACTTGACAAAATCTTGACAATCTCGAAAGATTGAGGGCCAAAAGAATTCGGACTCAAGTACCTTGCGAGCCGTGCGATTTGCCCCATGATGCCCACCCGTAGGACCGGAGTGGCAATGTAGTATGATGTCCTTCGCTTCTCCATGGTTAACACATCTTCTAATCATACCATCCGAGCCAACTCGAAAAACAAAAGGATCATCCCAATAGTAATGCTTCAAATCCGCAAAGAACTTCCTTTTGTCTTGCGTAGAGAGGCCCTCCTTCAAGTATCCACTAGCAAGATAGTTAGCTAAATCCGCGAACCAAGGTTCCTCGAACTCCAAAGTCGCTAAAGCGAATAATAGTTCATCAGGGAAGTTGTCGTTGATCTCTTCATTACCATTGTGTACCATTTCATCTTCTTTCAAACGAGGCAAGTGATCGGCGGCTACATTCTCGGATCCCTTCTTATCCCGAATTTCAATGTCAAACTCTTGCAACAAAAGAACCCATCGAATCAATCTTGGTTTAGCATCGGTCTTAGATAGAAGGTACCTCAAAGCTTGGTGGTCCGTGAAGACAATAGTGTGAGAAAGCACCAAGTAGGACCTAAACTTATCAAAAGCAAACACTATGGCCAAGAGCTCCTTCTCCGTAGTTGTATAGTTCCTTGAGCTTCATTGAGAGTCTTACTTGCATAGTATATCGGATTGAATCTCTTGTCGATTCGTTGGCCTAGAACCGCTCCAATAGCGTAATCACTAGCATCGCACATCAACTCAAATGACTTTGACCAATCCGGAACAATGAGTATAGGATCATTTGTGAGCTTACCCTTGAGGAATTCAAAGGCTCGCATGCATTCATCATCAAATCGAAATTCCACATCCTGCTCGAGAAGTCGAGTCATAGGAGTAGTTATCTTGGAGAAGTCTTTAATGAAGCGTCTATAGAAACCGACATGCCCCAAGAAAATTCTCACGGCCTTCACGAAGGAAGGTGGAAGAAGTTGAGAGATGGTCTCTAGCTTTGCCTTATCAACCTCAATGCCTTTTGAGAGATCTTGTGACCAAGAACAATCCCCTCATTGACCATGAAATGGCACTTCTCCCAACTTAATGTGAGATTGGTCTCTTCACAACGATGCAACACCTTCTCAAGGTTCCTCAAACAAAGATCAAACGAGTCCCCAAAGACCGAGAAATCATCCATGAACACTTCCATGATATCTTCCACAAAATCATCAAAGATGGCAAGCATACATCGTTGGAAGGTAGCGGGAGCGTTGCACAATCCAAATGGAATTCGGCGATAAGCAAACGTACCAAAAGGGCATGTGAATGTGGTCTTCTCGATGTCCTCCGGAGCAATCGATATTTGGAAGTAACCGGACATGCCATCTAAGAAGCAATAGTACTCGTGACCGGAGAGACGCTCGAGCATTTGATCCATGAAAGGTAGAGGAAAATGATCCTTCCTAGTGGCCTCATTGAGTTGACGATAATCTATGCAAACAGCCACCCGGTGATCATCCTTGTCGGGATGAGCTCGTTCTTGTCATTAGCTACCACCGTGATCCCTCCTTTCTTGGGAATAACTTGCACGGGACTAACCCAAGGGCTATCCGAGATAGGAAAGATAATCTCCACATCCATGAGCTTAATAACCTTTTTTTTCACGACCTCCTTCATGTTAGGATTTAACCTTCTTTGTGGTTGCACAACCGGCTTGAAATCTTCTTCCATAAGGATCTGATGTGAGCAAAAGGTGGGACTTATACCTCGAATATCCGAGATGCTCCATGCAATAGCTCTCATGTACTTCTTTAGGAGCTCCACTAGACGGTCCTTTTGCTCAGGATGGAGTTTAGAATTGATGATGACCGGTAGCTTAGAATTTGGCATGAGAAAAGCATACTCCAAATGTGTGGGAAGAGGCTTTAGCTCAAGAGTAGGTGGTTCTTCATAGGAGGTCTTCACCCTTTCCACCTTCGGGAGAGTAACAAAAACCGTTTCACTCTCCAACTTGTCTCTCCCTTCATCAAGGTAAGCCACTTGAGCTTTTAACTCCGGGGTATCTAAATGTTCCTGCACATCCATTCTAAGGCAAACATCCAAAGAATCTCGACACACGAAGTTAGAAATACTACACACACTAGCCGAAGCAATAGTATCGCAAGAATACTCTAAATCATCTTGTGCGTGAGCAAACTTCATGCCATCGGCTATGCAAAATGTGACACTCTCTTGTCCTACTCTCAATGTCAATTTCCCATTATGCACATTGATTAAAGCACGAGAAGTAGCAAGAAATGGTCTACCAAATATCAATGAGACGTCCACATCATTGGTATCTATGACTGCAAAATCAACTAGGAAAACAAAAGGGCCTACTTTAACTAGCACATCATCAACAATTCCCCTAGGACTCTTGGTCGACTTGTCCGCAAGTTGAATGTACATGTGAGTAGGACGAAGATTAGACAACCCTAACTTCTCAAATATGCAATAAGGGATGACATTGATACTAGCACCTAGATCCGCACGACCATTAGCAAGAGAGATATTACCTATAGCACAAGGGATAGTAAAAGTACTCGGATCCTTAAGCTTTTCCGGTGGGCTCTTGAAGAGAACGGTGGAGCATTCCTCATTGAGGTGGACTAGAGATATGTCCGGTAACTTCCTCTTGTTGGTGTAGAGTTCCTTCATGAACTTAGCATATTGAGGCATCATAGTCATAACTTCGGGAAACGGAAGAGAGAATTGCATTTGACTAAGCCACTCCACAAACTTCTTGAAAACCTTCTCTAGGCCATCCTTCTTCAATCGAGATGGGTATGGAAGCTTAGGCTTGTAAGGAGGTACAACCGGTGCGGGAGGAGAGACCGATGATGTACTCTATTTAGCCTTACTAGGTTCCTTGGAAACCTTAGTACTCACATCACCCGTAGGAGGTTCGACTTCAACCTCAACTTCATCCGAAGGGTCCTTAGTATCATCATCATCAACCATTTGATTAGGAGCTTGTACCTTTTGGGAGTCAATTGGGGAGGAGGTTGCATCTTGCAAAGGTTTTCCACTTCTCAAGGTGATGAACCCCCGGTGCCCTGGACCCGACCAGACCTGCCCTTTACTCGGAGCCAAGTCAAAACCTTCAAGACAAGGGTCACCGCCTATATAGGAGATTGGAGTCGAGCCAAGCATGAAGAACTGGACCAGAGGTTCATCAGAGAAGGATGCACCGTGCTGACCCTTGATGACCGACGGAAATGCCATGAGCAAGACAGGTTGGCTTCCGAAGGACACTGCCCGGGCCCCGGAGCGCACGGACAACCAGCCCCTACAGCGGACAACCAAGCTCATCACTCAGAACCTGGCGGACAAGTTGATGCCAGAAGAATCAGGAGGTCAAAAGCCTGGAGGAAAACCTCACTTGTCCGAGGAAATGATGCCCAGTAAGCCAGAACCGCCCGGCATCACCAAAACCCTAGTATCGGGTCCGGAGCACTTGATGCCGAGCCGGTCACCAGCGCCGAAGGACGCCATCCGGCCACCCGGTCACCCGGAACCCACGGTAATTACAGAAATGCCACCGCACGAGTTCCGGGCACTTTTCCTAGCCGCGTCCGGAGTCCAGCCCGCGTCCGGCGGTTTTTCCTAGTCCCACCCGGCCAAGGACACCCGGCGTGCCCTAATCCGCCCGGATTAGGGTTTTTCCTAAATTCTGCCGGTTTAGGATTTTAATCTCGGACAACTTAGTTATTTTTAATATTTTCCTCGGCCTACATTTTAGGAATATTTTAGTTTTTTCCTTTTTAGAGTTGGAGATGGCTTAGGCCACCCTTGAGCTATAAATAGAGGCCTCGGCCATCATTGTAAGACACGTTGATTGATAATTGAAATTTCAGAACATTGTTCTTTTTTCCTTCAAGTCTTTGCTCGTTGTTGCTTAGCTTAAGGTTTGGTTTATCATCAAAGGTTATCACCCTTTGTTTGTGGCACCAATTCGACTGAATACCTTGGGGTTCCTAAGTCTATACTTAGTGGATTTCAAGTGTTCTCCGCGGTTTCAAAGGTTAGGATTCGTGGAGCTGGTAGTATAGTTTTGGGTGTTGAGTCGATCCCTTCCTAGAGGAGGCGGTTCGCATCAGCTGGTATCAGAGCACGGTTCAACTCTTGGACCAACAATCTATCCCAGTTTTCAGGTTCTTCTACTTGAATTCATATCTTTTAGCTTTCGTTGTTTTCAGTTTCAGAAAAACCCTAAAAAAAAAATCGTGCATTGTGTTTGTTCTATTCTTCTACCTTTCTTTAAGTTTTTGTTGTGAGAAAAAGCTGTGGCCGATCAAAGAAAAGAAAAAGAAAAGAAAAGAAAAATCAAAGGTCTAGAAAAATTGACCTATCTAAAAAAAGCAAGGCCACGTTCACAATCAAGGTAGTAGATTAAGTTCAAGAAGAGGGGTTTTTCATAAGTTTAGCTTCTAGCTTTCGCACTACTAGCTTTCTTGGTAGAACACCCAAATTTGTTTGTCTTGTCATCCCACGCCCTAGCTCAAGATTCTGGCCCCTAGAAATCCGAAACCCTAGGTATAAGGTCTTGTTAGTGTCATTGGTAGACTTAGACTGCATAGCTTCGAAGAAACTTGCAACTACTTGAATTGAGATTGTCTTTGTTTTGAAAATTTCAAAGAAAACCCTAATTTGAGTGACTTGAAAAAAAAAAAAAAATTCATACACGAGTGGTAAGAAAAAGATTGTGTGAGGTTCTTTAGAGAGATTTTGGGAGGTTCTTTGTTCGTGACTAATCATGGCAGATGAGAGGTTCAATGCTTTTGATGCCCGGTTGACCGCCATGGCTGAAAACATGGCCCGAATCGCCGAGCAGTTTGGAGCCGCGAATGGAGAAGGCCCCCGGCGGCCAAGGAGGAATGAGCAGGAGGAAGATGATGATGTGAGCAGCTTGAAGCTCAACGTGCCTAAATTTACTGGCAAAACCAACCCCGACGACTACATTGATTGGGAGAGGAGCATGGAGGATTTCTTTGAGTGCCATAACTATTCCGAAAGGAAAAAGGTAACCCTAGCCACAATTGAGTTTACTGACTATGCTGCCTTGTGGTGGGCTCAACTCAGGAATCAGATCAGGAAAGAGGAAGAGGACCCCGTCCTTAGTTGGAGGAGTCTCAAAAGAAAGATGAGGAGAAAGTTTGTACCCAGCAGCTACAACCGAGACTTGCACACCAAGCTTCGATCATTGAAGCAAGGGAGCATGACGGTTGAGGAATACAACAAGGAGATGGAGATCCTGGTTGCACGGCTTGACCTGAGTGAGGATGAAGATGCCAAGATAGCACGTTTTACCGGAGGATTGCAAAGGGAGATTCTACACCAAGTCAACATTCTCAATTTTGCTGACTATGACGACTTGATAAACGTGGCTATTAGGGTTGAGAAGGAACTGAAGAACGGTCTTGGAAGAAGGACTACCCCGCCGCCACCGATCAGTGCCCCGGTGAGAGGAGACCGAAGCGCCGGACACACCCCATACCGGCCAAACCCTAACCGGAGCGCCGGATCGAGACCAAACCCTAACCAAGGGTCGACATCAAGGGTAAACCCTAATCTCGGTTCAAAAATCCCTACTACTAATGCTCGGCCAAGTGCCATTGTGTGTTTTAAGTGTCAAGGTAGGGGTCACATGGCAAGGGACTGCCCTAACACCCGAACCATGGTGCTTAGAGAGGGAGAAGTTGTGACGGACGACGAGGAGGAACCAATTATTGAAGAATTGGAGGGAGAGTCCAGTGAAGGAGAAGAAGTTGACATAGAAGGTTTAGAAAAATTTTCAGCCTTCAGCAGTCGAGTGATCACCCCAGTACTGCCCCAGCACTGCCCCAGCACAGCGCCCAGCACTGCCCCGGCCCAGCGCCCAGCACTACCCCAGCACAGCGCCCAGCACTGCCCCGGCCCAGCGCCCAGCACTACCCCGGCCCTGCACCCCGCGCTGCCCCGGCACAGCACCCAGTACTGCCCCGGCCTAGCACCGGCCCTGCCCCGGCCTAGCATCACGACTGCCCCGGACATCCTGTCCGCGCCGAATGATGTCGATCGGCCCACCTTGGGTCTTTTGAACATTCCCTCGGCCAGTTTTGGCCTGAAGAAAGCCGGAGGGCTCTTTGACGACCTGAAGCCAAGCGCCGGCCCCGACGACCACCCGGCGCCCCCGACGGTCATGAATCCGACGGCCACCCGCCCCCGGGTTCAATTTTCAGCAGTCTCCCGACGGATCCTTAGTGCACAACCTAAAGAAGATGGATGGGAACAAAGGGACAACCTGTTCCATACCAGGTGTGTGATTCTAAATAAGGTTTGCAATTTGGTTATTGACGGTGGAAGTTGTACAAATGCAGTGAGTTGGGAACTTGTCAAGGGTTTGGGAATTACTACTCACTTACATCCTAAGCCCTATCGACTGCATTGGCTAAGCAATACGGGAGAGTTGAAGGTCAATAAACAAGCACACATTCCTTTGAGCGTTGGAAGATACAAGGACGTGGTGCTCTGTGATGTAGTTCCCATGGAAGCTGCCCATGTCTTACTTGGAAGACCGTGGCAATTTGACAGATATTCACAACATGATGGGAGGACCAACAAGTATCAACTTCTACATGGAGACACCACATTCAAGCTAAAGCCACTATCACCTACCGAGATACTCAGGGATCAAATAGAGAGAAAGGTGAGCCGAGAGAAAAAAGAGAGAGAGCTCAAGAAAAGAGAGATGAGAGAAGAAAAGAGTGAACCCTCAAAAGAAAAAGGTGCAAAAACAGAATCAAGCTCAAAAACAGAATTTCATGATCCTAAGGATCAAAGAGCTCAAAAGAGAAAGGGTGAGTGGAGAGAAAACCTGTTAGCTAAACCTAGTGAGATCAAACAAACCCTAGTATCTAGGAAATCCCTCGTGGTCATTCTTTACAAAGAATGTTTGATCTCTAACCCTAACACTTCTCTCCCTAGTGATGTGTCTTCACTCTTGCAGGATTTCAAAGATGTTTTCCCCAAAGACATCCCTAGTGGATTACCCCCAATCCGAGGTATTGAGCATCAAATCGACCTTGTACCGGGAGCATCACTCCCTAACAAAGCTGCCTATCGGACCAATCCAGAGGAAACAAAAGAAATCCAACAACAAATTGAAGACTTAATGGACAAGGGATATGTAAGGGAGAGCATGAGCCCATGTGCTGTTCCTGTCATCCTTGTGCCTAAGAAGGAAGGAACTTGGAGGATGTGTGTCGACTGCCGAGCCATCAATAACATCACAGTTAAGTACCGACACCCCATCCCTAGGTTAGATGATATGCTTGATGAATTGCATGGTTCAACAATTTTTTCTAAAATAGATTTGAGATCAGGCTATCACCAAATCCGAATGAAGGAAGGTGATGAATGGAAAACTGCCTTTAAAACTAAACTAGGATTATATGAATGGATGGTTATGCCCTTTGGATTGACTAATGCACCTAGTACCTTCATGAGGTTAATGAATCAAGTCCTTAGGCCATTCATAGGAAAATTTGTAGTAGTTTATTTCGATGACATCCTAATCTACTCAAAAACCCTAGAAGATCACCTAGGACACTTGAAATCTGTCCTCGAAACCCTAAGGCAAGAACAACTATATGCAAATATGGAGAAGTGCACTTTTTGCACCGATCATCTTGTGTTTCTTGGTTTTGTTGTTAGCTCTACAGGAATTAGAGTTGATGAGGACAAGATCGAAGCAATCAAGTCGTGGCCAACCCCAAAGAACATCACTGATGTCCGAAGTTTCCATGGGCTTGCAAGCTTTTATAGAAGATTTGTAAGGGACTTTAGCACCATAGCTGCCCCTCTCACGGCTGTCATTAAAAAGAATGTTCCTTTCCATTGGGGAGCACCGCAAGAGGCAGCCTTTGAAAACCTCAAGAAGAAACTCACCGAAGCCCCCTTACTTAAGCTACCCGATTTCTCAAAACCTTTTGAAATCGAGTGTGATGCTTCGGGAGTAGGAATTGGAGCCGTATTGATGCAAGAAGGAAGACCTATCGCCTATTTCAGTGAAAAATTGAGTGGTGCCACCCTCAATTACCCCACCTACGACCAAGAATTGTATGCCCTAGTCCGAGCCTTGAAGACTTGGCAACATTATTTGTGGCCCAAGGAGTTCATAATCCGCACCGATCATGAATCTCTCAAATACCTGAAGGCTCAACACAAATTGAACAAAAGACATGCAAGGTGGGTGGAGTTCATTGAATCTTTTCCTTACATCATCCACTACAAGCAAGGTAAGGAGAATGTGGTAGCCGATGCCCTTTCTCGGAGGTATGCTCTAATCACTACTTTGAGTTCTAAGTTCCTTGGTTTTGAGCATATCAAGGATTTGTATGTGACTGACCCCGACTTTAAAGATATTTTTGAGTCTTGCACACATGTAGGGTTTGAGGATTACTATAGACAAAATGGGTACCTGTTCAAAGGACCTAAGCTATGCTACCCGAGCCATTCAAGCCGAACCCTAGTCATAAGAGAAGCACATGGAGGAGGTCTCATGGGTCACTTTGGAGTTGCCAAAACCCTAGCTTGCCTTAAAGAGCACTTCTACTGGCCTAGGATGCGGAAAGAAGTAGAGAAGATCATCAACCAATGTGCCAAATGCCAACGAGCTAAGTCACACCTTCAACCCTTTGGTTTATATACTCCTTTGCCTATCCCCGAACACCCTTGGGTAGACATATCTATGGATTTTGTTCTAGGATTACCTAAGTCTAGGAAAGGCAAAGATTCCATTTTTGTGGTTGTAGATAGGTTTTCAAAAATGGCTCATTTCATTGCATGCCATAAGGTTGATGATGCATCCCATATAGCTGACTTATTCTTTGGAGAGATAGTTAGACTCCACGGCATTCCTAAGACCATAGTTTCTGACCGAGACTCAAAATTCCTAAGCTACTTTTGGAAAACTTTGTGGGCTAAACTAGGAACCAAACTTATGTTTTCCACAACCTGCCACCCTCAAACAGATGGCCAAACAGAGGTTGTCAACCGGTCTCTTTCCCAAATGCTTAGAGCCATCATTAAGTCCAACCTTAGGACTTGGGAGGACTGTTTACCCCATGTAGAGTTTGCCTACAACCGATCGGTCCACTCAGCCACCCAATACTCCCCCTTTGAATTGGTCTATGGTTTTAACCCTCTAACTCCATTGGATTTATCACCATTGCCTATACATGAGTTTTTGGATGCAGATGGACACACCAAGGCTGAGTATGTTCGGAAGCTTCATGAGAAAGCCAAAGCCAACATTGAGAGGAGAACAGCTCAATACCTAAGAAATGCAAACCGAGGGAGAAAGGAGAAAATCTTCCAACCTGGCGACCAAGTGTGGATTCACTTCAGAAAGGATAGGTTTCCTGAACAAAGAAGATCCAAGTTGCTACCAAGAGGAGACGGACCCTACACTGTCCTTGAGAGGATAAACAACAATGCTTATGTTTTAGATTTGCCTAACACCTATGGTGTGAGTGCTACTTTTAATGTTGCTGACTTAACTCCTTTCTATGATGATGATTTTGTAGAAACAGATTCGAGGACGAATCCTTCTCAAGAAGAGGGGAATGATGAACCCCCGGTGCCCTGGACCCGACCAGACCTGCCCTTTACTCGGAGCCAAGTCAAAACCTTCAAGACAAGGGTCACCGCCTATATAGGAGATTGGAGTCGAGCCAAGCATGAAGAACTGGACCAGAGGTTCATCAGAGAAGGATGCACCGTGCTGACCCTTGATGACCGACGAAAATCCCATGAGCAAGACAGGTTGGCTTTCGAAGGACACTGCCCGGGCCCCGGAGCGCACGGACAACCAGCCCCTACAGCGGACAACCAAGCTCATCACTCAGAACCTGGCGGACAAGTTGATGCCAGAAGAATCAGGAGGTCAAAAGCCTGGAGGAAAACCTCACTTGTCCGAGGAAATGCTGCCCAGTAAGCCAGAACCGCCCGGCATCACCAAAACCCTAGTATCGGGTCCGGAGCACTTGATGCCGAGCCGGTCACCAGCACCGAAGGACGCCATCCGGCCACCCGGTCACCCGGAACCCACGGTAATTACAGAAATGCCACCGCACGGGTTCCGGGCACTTTTCCTAGCCGCATCCGGAGTCCAGCCCGCGTCCGGCGGTTTTTCCTAGTCCCACCCGGCCAAGGACACCCGGCGTGCCCTAATCCGCCCGGATTAGGGTTTTTCCTAAATTCTGCCGGTTTAGGATTTTAATCTCGGACAACTTAGTTATTTTTAATATTTTCCTCGGCCTACATTTTAGGAATATTTTAGTTTTTTCCTTTTTAGAGTTGGAGATGGCTTAGGCCACCCTTGAGCTATAAATAGAGGCCTCGGCCATCATTGTAAGACACGTTGATTGATAATTGAAATTTCAGAACATTGTTCTTTTTTCCTTCAAGTCTTTGCTCGTTGTTGCTTAGCTTAAGGTTTGGTTTATCATCAAAGGTTATCACCCTTTGTTTGTGGCACCAATTCGACTGAATACCTTGGGGTTCCTAAGTCTATACTTAGTGGATTTCAAGTGTTCTCCGCGGTTTCAAAGGTTAGGATTCGTGGAGCTGGTAGTATAGTTTTGGGTGTTGAGTCGATCCCTTCCTAGAGGAGGCGGTTCGCATCACAAGGTCACTACCTTGCAATGCTCCGGACCTTTGGGATTGACCTCGGTATTGGAGGGTAAAGTGCCCGAGGGTCGTTCCGAGAGTGTCTTAGCAATATGGCCCATTTGATTCTCCAAATTTGCAATTGAAGCTTGTTGATTCTTGATAAGTTGAATCATTGTCGCATTGGTGTCTTCTTCAGAAATTGAAGAACCGGCCTCTTTGTTGTGAGGTGGTTTGTTGAATCCGGGTGGTCCATCACCTTTATGGTTGTACATTCCCGGTGGGGTAGGACCTTGGGGACCTTGATTTGGTTGTCCACCTTGATTCCATTGATTTCCTCCTTGGTTCCCTTGACCTTGGTTACCTCCTTGAGTCCATTGGCTACCTTGGCTTAGGTTACCTCCTTGAGGCCATTGGTTGCCTTGATTGTACCCTCTATAACCTTGGAATCATCCTTGATTACCTTGGTTGCAACCCTTGTTATAACCACCACCTTGATTACCTTGTCCTTGGTACCCTTGGTTAGACTTGTTGTACCCACCTCCTTGGTTCAAAGGACGGTTGTAGTTACCCCCTTGATAGTTCCCTTGGGGGTTGAAATTACCATGGAATCCTTGACCTTGTGCGAAGCTCACCTCCTCATTGTGGTCGCCTTGGCCAAGCTCAAGAGTGGCGAAGGGACAAGCACTCACATCATGACCTTCGCCCCCGCAGCATTCACAACAATATATTGAAGCCACCGGTGGATTACCCAAATGAGATGATGGAACCTTAGAGGGATGCTTAGGCATGCTAAGATTTCTTACTTGAGAGGCCATGGCATCAATCTTGGACATGAGGAGAGAAAACATGGGGTCATCTTCATCACGATGTCCCGGTAACTTAGGCTTCTTCCCATAGCTAGACGAATCCTTTGGTGCATCAACACTTATGGCTCTAGAGTCGTAGTGAGTGTCACTTCCATACTTGGACCTAGGAGGTTGTTGTCGAGACCAACTCCTTTTCTTGTTGGCCATCTCCGCGAAGAGTTCCAGAGCATCTTCGGGAGTGAGCATCCTTAAATCACCTCCGGCGGCATGGTTGATCATCCTTGTATTCTCAAAATCAAGGGACCTAGCAAAGATATCCGCCAAGCTCCCCATTCGGCGAAGTTGTGATGAGGACAAGACCGAAGAAGGGCTTGGAACCTATTCCAAGTCTCATGGAAGAGCTCTCCCTTGTGTTGTGTGAAGTGGTTGATACGATCTCGGATTGCATCCGTCATATAAGGAGGAAAGAACTCTTCGAGAAAAGCTTCGGCTAGTCCCTCCCATGTAGTGAATGTTCTACTAGGTTCGTTCTCCAACCAAACTTGGCTCTACCTTTAAGGGAGAAAGGAAAGAGTTAGAGTCGCACACAATCCGGATGAACCTGATCGTTTTTCACCGTATCACATATCTCGAGGAAATCCTTCAAGTGTCTAGACGGGCACTCTCCATCTGTAGTAACCAAATTTTTTCCGGCTTCTCGAATTATTTCCACGTTTTTTGCCTACTTTTATCTATCGAAATTTGGCCATATTTACTCATATTTAAGAAAAAATGACAAAAATCATCTCTCTTGCGCTCCTGGAGTTATCTCGAAATTTATGAACTATTTTGAAATATTTCTTTAGCTATAAAAAATTGTATTATAGAGCTATCTCGTTTAATATAATTATCGAGGAGAATTTTGAAACTAATTGAATCTCTAAATTTTGGCTTTAGGCCTATTTCCTAATAATTATGGGTTGGGCTTTGAACCCATTATGAGTCTTAAGAAAAATTAAGTACTTAAAATTACAGAAAATTGAAATTATTATTACAATAGTGAAATAAAAATAAAAATAACAAAGTGCCCTCTTTAAACTCTCTCATCTTCCTATAAAAAAGAGTGGTTCATCCCAACAAAGGGGAGGGGACACAGAACAGAAAACACCACCCTCCCCCTGATGGCTTCGGCCTTCTTCTTCTTCAAGCTTTCCTCTTCTTCTCAAAAGTGGCATGACCCCCTCCTTTCACCACTTCTTCACCTACAACAAACAAAGCAAAGAGACAGAAGTAGAGAGAAAAGAAGCAACAAGAAGCTGTGTGGTCAGAAATTGATAGGAATAGCTGAGTTTTGAACTTTGTCTTCGAAACTCAACGATTTCTATCAATATTCCTTCCATACAAAGAGCCATTTTCTCAAGCTTGTTTATTTATTTGCCTATCAATACTTTGCTCATCCATCTATTTAACAGTACACTTAACATCTGATCACTGTTTTAAGCTTTTACTTATGATAATGAATTGTATCCTTGGTTGAGTTTTGTATGATTGTTGTTTCATCTATAATGCTTTTATCATACAACTCACACTAACCCTGTCATGAATTAGCAATCTATACATTTCTATGATTCATATTGATATGTCAATAGCATAAATCAATTCTGCTAGTAATTAAAATCAACCAAGGCATATGAACTAAAATCAAGTGTTTTTACCTTCTTGTTTATCTCTGACCAAAAGCCCCATCCATTTTCGTGTTGTTGCCTTCGAGTAATCACTCATTATCCAACTGTGAAATCACCATGAATGAGCTAAATTAGGGTTTAATAGATCAAACTCAGAAATAAATAAAAAAACAAAGGGAAGCAAACCTTGTTCTATTTTTCAGGTAGCCACGGCAGCGAGCCCAATCGGACGACGGCGCAGCGGCGGGGAAGGACGGCGACAGCGACGGAGGACGGAGAACGGCGGTGGCGGGTGCAACCGACGGCGACTTCGACTCGAGACGGATCGGCGGTGGCATGCATCGGGACTGACAGAGGCAGATCCAAATCAAGGAGATGGCTGCGCTCCGCTCCAGACGACGATGCGGCGGCGATCCGACGATGATGTTGCGATGATCCGGAGGCAGGTGATGATTTGTTCCTTTTTTCTGTTGATTTGGGGTTTGGGTGAAAGAGAGGGGAGATAAAGAACGAGAGAGAGAGATGAGAGGAAAGTTTGAGAGGAAAAGAGAGAGTGCAGGGGCGGCGAGGAAGACAGAGAATTAAGGGCTGCAATTTTTTGCCCAAATTGGCTTATATATGTCTCAATTAGGTTTTAATTCGGCCGTAAGAATTTGCCACCGGTCGTTTTAATTACATGTTCGCCACCGCGACGTATTTACGAAACTGCCATTATTTAAAGTGGGGTGGGCTGGCCGAAATTCTAGTCCTCTGGGCCGAGAGTTTTGAACCCAATTAGTTTTTTGGGTTAATTAATTAAAACAGGCCACTTAATTTCATTATCAATGATTTAGCCCAATCAGTTTAAGTATGGTAAAAACTAAAAATGGTGTTTAATTAACTTGGTTTAGTTTAATTGGATTGATAGTTTTTTATTAACTCTATATAATTTGTTTTATATAAAAGTGATTGGTATAGTAATAATCTTAGACTAAACTTCATTTCAAAATTTAGTTATACCCATAATAATTGATAGGATATAAATCTATTAACTAGATCCGTCCTTAGGGGTTAGTAACGACCATTTCACACTCGTGAAATATCGTGAAAATCTTGAGTCTAAAATTATCCATAAATCTATGCTAATCTTCGATTAGTAACGATTATTTCACACTCATGAAATATCGTGAAGAAAACCCCTCACTACAAAAATTATTGAACCGAAAATCAACTAAATAACAAAGAATCTTTACCAAAATCAATCCGCGTTTTCTAAGGCCCGAACTACGCGGACTTTGATCCCATTACTATTGGGTACATAGGCATTCGAAAGACACAAGTCCACCTTTTTAAAAATTAATAAATCCAAACTCTTTTTATAAAAAAAAACTAAAATAATTAAGATTAGTAGTGTTAGTCTTTACAACTATAGAGACGCACGAACCTCTTTCTTTCCTTAAATCACATTTTTATAAAATGTGAACTAAAATTAATAACTTAAAAATACAATGTGAGATTAGTAACGTCACGTGAGACGCTCACAACCTAAAAAATACAAAACAACCAAAACAAACTGCGACCACTCGGTTGCAAACCAACTCAAATCAACTTTTCAAATCGAACTACGTGGACTTTGATTCCGATTTCCGGATACGTAGGCAGTCACTAGACTCGAGTCCAACTTTAAAACAACTTTACTATTTTCCAACTTTAAAACAATTTTATCATTTTTCCTTCAAAACTATTTTTCTTAAAAATCATCGGGATCAATAGCGTTTGTCTTGACACTAGTTTAGACACGTGAATCTCCCATTTTACAAATTAAACACATTTTATCAGAAAGCACATCAAATGACTTATCGATTTTGGTAGTACCGGTTTACCGGGCGTTGTGGGGGTGCTAATCCTTCCCCACACGTAACCGTCCCCCTTATCCAGATCTCTGAATGCAGACCAAACCTGGTTTAGGTTAAAATCATCTAAATCGGGCTCTAAGTGTCCAATCCACTTTAAGTGATTGGTGGCGACTCCAACCTTTTACCAAACCCAACGAAGAGACCAACGCGAAGCCGGGGGATCGCGCGCCGCGGACGGAAACGTTCACGACAGATGGCGACTCCGCTGGGAATCAGGTTCTCTCAGGGGCGAGCTACAAAAACAATGTTGATAAGTCTTCCTTTCATTGATGTGTTTCTTGTTTGTTTATTATATTAACTGTTCAATTTAAATATTGGTATTGCATACATGTGCATGTAGCTCTATACCCGAGCTTTACCCTTAGATAGATAGTATTGAGTAGTAGCGTTAGCCTCACACTAGTGGAGGCGCGTGAATCTCTCCACCCAACAACCATTTTGTAGGATTAGCAGTATGCCTTCATATAGGACTTCTAATGTATACAAAGCATAAGATGTCTTATTAATGTGAAAATTTGTGCTTTAATTTTCCTTTGTGATGTGAGCATTTACTTTATTTGCAAATTTTGTACATTGTTAGCATAATTTTCTCGAATTTTCCTCGTCCTAAACGTTTTTTTTTTAAATACTTTCCTCTCTTAATATTTGTAGGGATTATCAATACATCATTTATTTTTCTTCTTTCCAAATCAAAACAAAATCATCATTAGTTTTAAAAGCATTAAAATTTAAAGATATCATCAACATTCCATCATCTCCACCGCATAATTAGAATAAAAAATCATAGCATATCAATCATACATAAAAAAATCATTTTCAAATTACCGCGTGCATCCATACATCTATTATGTATATAATTAGCATATCCATTCCAATTTTCAAGCATGGTAAATAAGCATTTAACATGCACATTACATATTTGATCATTCATTACAAAAAAACTCTTAATTTCTAAACATCATCATGGTTTCAAAATGAATTGTCATCATCTTTTAAAAATTATCTACTCAATAAACCTCATAAACTCTTGAATTTATCTTTTCATTTTCTATTTTGAACAAAAAATCCTCCTTTCTTTCCAAATTTTGAAAATTGGTGGCTACTTTCAATTGTTCGTTAATAAAGGATTTTGTCAGTTTAAAATTGGACAAAGTTGAAGGTTATTTCTCGTTATGGGACAACCAACAAAGACATACTTCGTACCCGCTTATTTGCCTAATAATGGGTCAATGAGCAAAATAACATGAGTGAATACCAACTGTTTATGAAGAACCATCACACTTCTTACTAATTTGCGAGGACAAGAGCATTTAGAACCGTAGAGTCCCTACTTTTATCCACCGGTCAAATCAAGACTTGATTCTTAGTAACTGGATGATTGCGAGTTTCTAAAAAAATGACAAAAAAAAGAGGAAAAAATTGAAAAAAAATTTGAACTTCGACATACGAATAAGTGCATTTTTATCATAAACTTTTTACCCACATTTTTCTATTATTTTCGGCTTTCTTCTTGTGGGTTGAGGGTTTTACACTAGAGTTCAGTTGAAGGTTTTGAGGTCTTTGCCTTGCATCAAGCTTGAAGTCAGTAACTTTCGGGCCAGATGAAATGTACATAGTAGTATAGTTAATTGTTATAGAAGTTGTTTAGTGTGTACAAAACAACATCTTGCTAGCCATTTTTCAATGGTGGAATGAAATTGTCAATCCACCTACAAAGTTGAGATTATCTATGTAATTTCACAATTTAAAGGTATATTTGATTTTTCTTTTGATTCATTGAAAATCATTGCACATTTAACAAGAAGGAATGATGCATATTATCATGGAGTATCGCTAGCAACCCTATGCGAGTTTTGAGCCTTAAATACGATATTTTTCCTTCTGAGAGGTTTTTCTTGCTGAAACACTCCTAGAACTTGCATGATACCGGTTCAAGATCACATGATTCTGCAACGACATAAATGATAGAGGCATTAGGTTCATCCCACACAAAAGAAGCCTACCCCTTCATCATCACTTAGTTCAGCCCTATGAGCCAAAATTGTTTATCGCACACAATTTACAAGCTCACCACCTTCCCTCCAATGTCCTTTTAACCTTGAGTTCGTGTCAATTTCCTAGTATGGCGCGAGAGTCAAGATCAACTTCACATTAGCGGCTATGAATGAAAAGCCAACAAATTGCTTAGATAGTAAAGACCATAAAAAGAGAGTCAACTCTTAGCAGATCAAATAAGAGAAAGGAAAAAAAGATAGAAAAAAGAAGAAAAAATAGTATTTCACAAAGTTTGAAATTTTTGCTTCCTAATGTTGGCTATAGAAGTCTCATATTTGCGCACAAGAAGATTGCAACAGGGGCAAACTAAAGCTGACAGACCCAAAATGGGTCACAATAGATACACATCCTAGTCAACACCAATCAAGTTGGTCAAGACTAGTACACTTTTGGGTAGTTGTCATGACTCGATACACCCCTCTCACACAAATAAAAACCTACAATCATTCACACCTTTACCCAATCCCCTCGACCATTACAACCCTTTAAAGACCTCTTGATGTGTCGTTGCATTATACAAAGTGGTTGAGATTTGGTTGCATTACAAGCATATGGTGACTGCATTCAGCAAGAAAAATGAATGAGATAAACACCGGCCCAAAAAATGAGAGAAACATGTGAGAGTGAGTACGTTTCATACTTACACGTACATTTTCATCCTCGTGAGAAGTCTAGTAAACTCGGTTGGTGATATGCTCATTCCTTCTAGTTAAACATGCAAATCAATCATTGAGATGAATTTTTTTTCATCGATTTTCATTAATCAAAATAGACATCAAGTGTCATTTAAACTATGAAAATTTGTTCTTAACTAATTTGGCTTGTAGTGTAGTTACACTCAAAACGTCGTTGTGACACCCTTTCAACCTTTCAAAAATCAGAAAAAGAGATTTATTTCCATGACAAATGCACTTGTTCGTTTATAAAATTGAAAAAAAATCAGAAAAAATAAAGAAAAATAAATAAAGCTAAAAAAAATAGAATAGAGCTGTAAAAAAAAATATCGTCAGAAATTCATCGGTCATCCAGTTACTAAGAATCATCGTCTTCTTTAAGGATCAGTCAAAGTTATCCACCTTGCAAAGTTTGCTTAAGCATCAATAGAGGCGCATCTATGAAATCATCTCCTCTTCAAGATTCTTTTCAAAATGCTACCAGTATGAAGGAATCCTCGAATCTCTAGCCAAGTCGAGAAACTATCAAGTCAAAGTACTCTTCAGAACCCAACTGAACCTCGAGCCTAGCCATAACGAGAAATAGCCTTTGCTCGCGCCCAAATTTAAATTGACAAAATCAATTGCTGATAAACAATTAAAGATAACCCTCAAAAAGAATTTCCAGTGTATATATTTTCAAAACAAAATTAAAATGTTAGCATATTTTGTGCATTCATCAATCACAAAATTTTTATGTTGAGCAAACATATTTATTGATCTCACTACATTTGTGTCCATGAAAAGAAACCTACTCATTTCTTTCAAAAAAAATATTTTTCAGAATATATCATATTTTAAAAAAAAAATCATTTCACATTCAATATCATTGAGATGAATATATCACATTTCCAAATAATTTATTGAGCATGCAATCCAACATCATATATCACACACGTTTATTGTTCTCATAGAACTCGATGATCAATATCGTGTAGACTTTGGTTCCATAAACAGTCAAAAAATTACCAAAACAAAATATCCATTAAACATTTCATATTGATTTCATTTGATTTCTAAAAATCTAGATCATGATTAAATCATTTGAGATTTGTTCTGCATTCAAAAAAAAAAAAAACCAATTAAAATTACCATTAATCATGAGCATTTCTTATTGACTGATTCTTGATTTCATTTAAAAATTCAAATCAATTCTGATATTGATTTTCACATAAAAAAATATTCTTCATATCATGAGCATTCAGATCAATGATTGATTTTTAAAAAATCTAGAATCATGCATCAAATACTTGAGACTTTGTTCTCCCACGTAAAAAATTTCATTCATCTTCATCTCAAATCTATGCATTATATGATTTTTTCCAAAAAATCTATAATCATTATTTAATACATTCGAGCTTTCATTCCCCAAAAAATAATTCATTCATTCATAACATTTCTGACAAATCATCATTCACATTACTGCATCATCTAGAGACTTTCGTTCTTTAACGCATATCATATCATTCAAAAATAATCATTCATCATAACATGACATTTCAATCTCATTACTATATTATCAAACATTTAAAGCATCCAAATTATCTCAATTTTTACAAATCTAAATTCATGCATCCTTTGTGGACTCAAATAACTCTTCTGATTTTACCAAAGTGTACCCTTGTGTGCCGGGTATAAACGCATTGCACTTTTTATTGTAAAAATTTCAAATTTTAGTCCACGCATCATGACTTTCAAAAAAAATTCAAATTTTAGTCCATGCATTACGACTATAAACTGATTGCTCTTATTTAAAAAAAAATTAAAAAATTAGTCCATGCATCATGACAATAAACTGATTGCTCTTATTTTCAAAAACTAGTCATGCATCATGACTATAAACTGATTGCTCTTATTTTCGAAAACTAGTCCATGCATCATGACTATAAACTGATTGCTCTTATTTTCAAAAACTAGTCCATGCATCATGACTATAAACTGATTGCTCTTATTTTCAAAAAAAAGTAGTCCATGCATCATGACTATAAATTGATTCCTTTTATTTTCAAACAAATTTCAAAAACTAGTCCATGAATCATGACTATAAACTGATTGCTCTTATTTTCAAAAAATTTCAAAAAATTAGTCCATGCATCATGACTATAAACTGATTAATCTTATTTTCAAAAAATTAGTCCATGCATCATGACTATAAACTGATTGCTCTTATTTTCAAAAAATTTCAAAAATAGTCCATGCATCACGACTATAACTGATTGTGTACTTCAAAAAAATATTCAAATTTTGGTCCATGCATCATGATTATATATTGATTGCTCTTTTTATCCATCAAAATTTTTTGCCCATGCATCAAGACTATAAACTGATTGCCCTTATAAAAAATTTTTTTTTTGCCTTCACATCCGGGCTCTAAACGGATTGCTCTCATATAAACTTACAAAACCCTCGGCATCCAGGGGCAGAATGGATCGCATATTTCGGAACGGGTGTTAAGTCAAGCTGAGACCCTAGTACACAAAACCTTGGCATCCAGGGTCAGAATGGATCGCATATTTCGGAACGGGTGATAAGTCAAGCTGAGACCCTAGTACACAAAACCTCGGTCCAGGGTCAGAATGGATCGCATATTCGGAACGAGTGATAAGTCAAGCTGAGACCCTATTACACAAAACCTCGGCATCCAGGGTCAGAATGGATCGTATATTTTGGAACGGGTGATAAGTCAAGCTGAGACCCTAGTACACAAACCCTCGGCATCCAGGGTCAGAATGGATCGCATCTTTGGAACGGGTGATAAGTCAAGCTGAGACCCTAGTAAACAAACCCTCGGCATCCAGGGGCAAAATGGATCGCATCTTTGGAACGGGTGATAAGTCAAGCTGAGACCCTAGTACACAAACCCTCGGCATCCAGGGGCAAAATGGATCGCATCTTTGGAACGGGTGATAAGTCAAGCTGAGACCCTAGTACACAAAACCTCGGCATCCAGGGTCAGAATGGATCGCATATTTTGGAACGGGTGATAAGTCAAGCTGAGACCCTAGTACACAAAACCTCGGCATCCATGGTCAGAATGGATCGCATATTTCGGAACGGGTGATAAGTCAAGCTAAGACCCTAGTACACAAAACCTCGGCATCCAGGGGTAGAATGGATCGCATATTTGGAACGGGTGATAAGTCAAGCTGAGACCCTAGTACACAAAACCTCGGCATCCAGGGTCAGAATGGATCGCATATTTCGGAACGGGTGATAAGTCAAGCTGAGACCCTAGTACACAAAACCTCGGCATCCAGGGTCAGAATGGATCGCATATTAGGAACGGGTGATAAGTCAAGCTGAGACCCTAGTACACAAACCCTCGGCATCCAGGGGTAGAATGGATCGCATATTTGGAACGGGTGATAAGTCAAGCTGAGACCCTAGTACACAAAACCTCGGCATCCAGGGTCAGAATGGATCGCATATTTTGGAACGGGTGATAAGTCAAGCTGAGACCCTAGTACACAAACCTCGGCATCCAGGGTCAGAATGGATCGCATATTTCAGAACGGGTGATAAGTCAAGCTGAGACCCTAGTACACAAAACCTCGGCATCCAGGGTCAGAATGGATCGCATATTTTGGAACGGGTGATAAGTCAAGCTGAGATCCTAGTACACAAACCCTCGGCATCCAGGGGCACAATGAATCGCATATTTCGGAACGGGTGATAAGTCAAGCTGAGACCCTAGTACACAACATCGGCATCCAGGGTCAGAATGGATCGCATATTTTGGAATGAGTGATAAGTCAAGCTGAGACCCTAGTACAAAATTTATTTATGCACTCATTACCATTATATTATTATCTATCTTAAAAAAAAATCCAATTTTGTCAATAAAAGGAATTTCAGAAGCCTTCCAAAATTAGGTTTCTATCTTTGTATCACTTTTCGTCACAGACAAAAGTAATACAAAGAGGGGCAACTGTAGTAACCAAATTTTGTCCGGCTTCTCAAATTATTTCCACGTTTTTTGCCTACTTTTATCTATCGAAATTTGGCCATATTTACTCCTATTTAAGAAAAAATGACAAAAATGATCTCTCTTGCGCTCCTGGAGTTATCTCGAAATTTATGAACTATTTTGAAATATTTCTTTAGCTATAACAAATTGTATTATAGAGCTATCTCGTTTAATATAATTATCGAGGAGAATTTTGAAACTAATCGAATCTCTAAATTTGGGCTTTAGGCCTATCTCCTAATAATTATGGGTTGGGCTTTGAACCCATTATGAGTCTTAAGAAAAATTAAGTACTTAAAATTACAGAAAATTGAAATTATTATTACAATAGTGAAATAAAAATAAAAATAACAAAGTGCCCTCTTTAAACTCTCTCATCTCCCTATAAAAAGAGTGGTTCATCCCAACAAAGGGGAGGGGACACAGAACAGAAAACACCACCCTCCTCCTGATGGCTTCGGCCTTCTTCTTTTCTTCTTCAAACTTTCCTCTTCTTCTCAAAAGTGGCATGACCCCCTCCTTTCACCAAAGGTTTTCTTCATCCCTTTCACCACTTCTTCACCTACAACAAACAAAGCAAAGAGACAGAAGTAGAGAGAAAACAAAGAAGCAACAAGAAGCTGTGTGGTCAGAAATTGATAGGAATAGCTGAGTTTTGAACTTTGTCTTCGAAACTCAACGATTTCTATCAATATTCCTTCCATACTAAGAGCCATTTTCTCAAGCTTGTTTATTTATTTGCCTATCAATACTTTGCTCATCCATCTATTTAACAGTACACTTAACATCTGATCACTGTTTTAAGCTTTTACTTATGATAATGAATTGTATCCTTGGTTGAGTTTTGTATGATTGTTGTTTCATCTATAATGCTTTTATCATACAACTCACACTAACCCTGTCATGAATTAGCAATCTATACATTTCTATGATTCATATTGATATGTCAATAGCATAAATCAATTCTACTAGTAATTAAAATCAACCAAGGCATATGAACTAAAATCAAGTGTTTTTACCTTCTTGTTTATCTCTGACCAAAAGCCCCATCCATTTTTGTGTTGTTGCCTTCGAGTAATCACTCATCATCCAACTGTGAAATCACCATGAATGAGCTAAATTAGGGTATAATTGATCAAACTCAGAAATAAATAAAAAAACAAAGGGAAGCAAACCTTGTTCTATTTTTCAGGTAACCACGGCGGCGAGCCCAATCGGACGACGGCGCAGCGGCGGGGAAGGACGGCGACGGCGACGGAGGACGGAGAACGGCCGCGGCGGGTGCAACGGACGGCGACTTCCACTCGAGACGGATCGGCGGCGGCATGCATCGGGACTGCTAGAGGCAGATCCGAATCAAGGAGATGGCTGCGCTCCGCTCCAGACGACGATGGCGGTGCTCCGCTCCAGACGACGATGCGGCGGCGATCCGACGATGATGTTGCGACGATCCGGAGGCAGGTGATGATTTGTTCCTTTTTTCTGTTGATTTGGGGTTTGGGTGAAAGAGAGGGGAGATGAAGAACGAGAGAGAGAGAGATGAGAGGAAAGTTTGAGAGGAAAAGAGAGAGTGTAGGGGCGGCGAGGAAGAGAGAGAAATAAGGGCTGCAATTTTGTGTCCAAATTGGCTTATATATGTCTCAATTAGGTTTTAATTCGGCCATCCTTATTTACGAATTTGCCACCGGTCGTTTTAATTACAAGTTCGCCACCGCGACGTATTTACGAAACTGCCATTATTGAAAGTGGGGTGGGCTGGCCGAAATTCTAGTCCCCTGGGCCGAGAGTTTTGAGCCCAATTAGTTTTTTGGGTTAATTAATTAAAACAGGCCACTTAATTTCATTATCAATGATTTAGCCCAATCAGTTTAAGTATGGTAAAAACTAAAAGGGTCAATACACCTTTTTGCCCTCTTACTGTGCGAAGTTAACAAACATACCCCTCTACTAATTTTCAACCAAATTAAATCCCTCTACTTTAACACTTTTAACAAATGTACCCTTCCATTAACTTTCTCGTCCATTTCCGCAAAAAATCTACAATGAACATAGAGAGAAATTATAGGAATACTTTGTTTTTTACTTAGTGATCAAGAAGGGATTCATTAGTTTAGCAGAAACATATCAAATTAAGGAATATTCATGAACCCACTACAGAGTAGTGAAACCCCAACAAGAAGAAGGAGGAGACGATCAAACACATGAAATCTCGTGAAAATAAACTCAAATCAGATTACTGGAAACCAAACAAGAAGAATCAGTGACAAATTCAAGGAAGAATTGACGAAAATGGATGAACAAGTTAACAGAAGGGTACATTTGTTAGAAGTGTTAAAGTAAAGGGTCTTAATTTGGTTGAAAATTAGTATAGGGGTATGTTTGTTAACTTTGCATAGTAGGAGGGCAAAACTGTGTATTAACCCAAACTAAAAATGGTGTTTAATTAACTTGGTATAGTTTAATTGGATTGATAGTTTTTTAATAACTCTATATAATTTGTTTTATTTAAAAGTGATTGGTATAGTAATAATCTTAATCTAAACTTCATTTCAAAATTTAGTTATACCCATAATAATTGATAGGATATAAATCTATTAACTAGATCCGTCCTTAGGGGTTAGTAACGATCATTTCACACTCGTGAAATATCGTGGAAATCTCGAGTCTAAAATTATCTAAAAATCTATGCTAACCTTCGATTGGTAACGATTATTTCACACTCATGAAATATCGTGAAGAAAACCCCTCACTACAAAAATTATTGAACCGAAAATCAACTAAATCACAAAGAATCTCTACCAAAATCAATCCGCGTTTTCTAAGGCCCGAACTACGCGGACTTTGATCCCATTACTATTGGGTACGTAGGCAGTCGAAAGACACAAGTCCACCTTTTTTTAAAATTAATAAATCCAAACTCTTTTTATAAAAAAACTAAAATAATTAAGATTAGTAGTGTTAGTCTTTACAACTATAGAGACGCACGAACCTCTTTCTTTCCTTAAATCACATTTTTATAAAATGTGAACTAAAATTAATAACTTAAAAATACAATGTGAGATTAGTAACGTCACGTGAAACGCTCACAACCTAAAAAATACAAAACAACCAAAACAAACTGCGACCACTGGGTTGCAAACCAACTCAAATCAACTTTTCTAATCGAACTACGTGGACTTTGATTCCGATTTCCGGATACGTAGGTAGTCACTAGACTCGAGTCCAACTTTAAAACAACTTTACTATTTTCCAACCTTAAAACAATTTTATCATTTTTCCTTCAAAACTATTTTTCTTAAAAATCATCGGGATCAATAGCGTTTGTCTTGACACTAGTTTAGACACGTGAATCTCCCATTTTACAAATTAAACACATTTTATACGAAAGCACATCAAATGACTTATCGATTTTGGTAGTACCGGTTTACCGGGCGTTGTGGGGCTGCTAATCCTTCCCCACACTTAACCGTCCCCCTTATCCAGATCTCTGAATGCAGACCAAACCCGGTTTAGGTTAAAATCATCTAAATCGGGCTCTAAGTGTCCAATCCACTTTAAGTGATTGGGGCGACTCCAACCTTTTACCAAACCCAACGAAGAGACCAACGCGAAGCCGGGGGATCGCGCGCCGCGGATGGAAACGTTCACGACATGTACCATCTGAATCATATTTGGCTTTAGCTCGAAATTTCTTGCATTCACCGGTCTTCGCACGATGCTCGAGGCTGCCCCTTCAAGGGTTGGGCGAGCATAATCAGCTAGTGTGCGCCTCACACCTATTTGCGATTGATCGTCTTCATTAGTGTGATGTGAATGTTCCGAATGGTTATCTTCGTCCTCGTGATGAGACATAGTGTGGTGTGAGATGTGTTCAACTTCCTCTTCTTCAACAGTAGGAGGGGGAATAGTTATTGGCTCGATCACTTGTGCAAGTCCTTGGATTCGTGCTTGAAGACAAGCTGAACGCCTCATGCACTAGCATAAATCACCTGCAAACAAGCACAACAAACACACCCGAGTAATACAACGATGCGGGATAACAAAGTAAACAAAGAGTAACAATGAAGCAAAAAGGAAAATGGAAGGAGGTGTAAAGATCGGTTCACTAATAATTGCTTTCTTAGGAATGAGAGAGTCCCCGGCAACGGCGCCAAAAACTTGATGTGCAAGATTTAACTCACAACATTCAAGGTCATATTCCACGAGGTCCTCTCATAAGCTAATACTCACAAGGTTCATGAACGGTCTAAACATTTTAATTGAGATTTGGTTTTGAATGAGAACAAATCAAAAGCATAAACAAACAAGGCAAAACTAACAAGTAAAGTTGAGGATCAAACAAGAGAGAAGGGAGTTTACCTTAGCAAGGGGTTTCTTCAAGCTCAAGGTTCATGAAAGCTGGATTGAATCTCAAGCAACAATGTGTAAACTAATGACCATGCAATTCACTCAAGTAGAATCAACGAACTCTCGCACAATTGACTCTCTACTCCTAGACCAAATGCACCATGCTTTCGCTAAGTGAACAAAGGAATGGAGTGCCTTAGCTAGCTCAATGAAATGCTCAACACTTGATCTCTATGCTAACATTCATCTAACACAAGGTAAATGATGCAAGACACTCTCATGCCAATCATATAACACTAGTCTAGCAATCAAAAGGGTCTTTCAACCTTCAAATGATAGAAAACTAAATGCACACCAAGTGTTCGATAAAATGACAACAAGGAAAACAAGCTCAAATGGTTGCAATTGCACAATCCAATCTCTCAAATCATTCAATTACAATCCAAACACCTTAGATCAACATCAATCAATCATTCTCATGTATTGAAAGACATAAACAATACCAAAAGAACAAATCAAGCTCTCATGGAAAACAAGCACAAGGTCTAGGATCATCATCTTACACAAATGGCTATGAGAAACTCAATCCATACAATCAATCATCTATCCTAGCTTGATCCATCCCACACTAAACTAAACCTAAGCTTAGCCTAGCATAACCATGGAAGAAACCTGAAATTGAGTAGAGGAGACCATCCTTGTTTCCATGGAGGATCTTGCAACTTGGCTCTTCAAGCTTCAATCCAAGCTATGGAGGACTTCACTTAGCTCCTTGATCTTCAAGTTGATCAACAATGAGAGGGGAGGATGATCGGTTAAGAGGAGAGGCTGATGATCGGCGATGATGAATTGAGAGAGAGATGTCGCGTGTGAATTAAAATGAACCCCCTGATTTCCGCCAATTGCCGCTTTAAATAGTACCGCCGAAAACATCTGAATTTTTCAGCGAAAACTTCTTCAATTTTCACCGAAAATTCCTTTGCAAATCACCGAGCAGCTTTGGCATTTCTTCATAGGTTTTTGGCGAAAAATCTGGAATTTTTTGCCGAAAACTTCTTCACAAATCCAATGTCAGCCTCATGTAATCCTTCTGCTTGTGAACGCCGAGGGTTTTCGGCGAGTACTTAGAGTTCTCGCCGAAAACTTCTTGAGGGGAAGGATGCATTTTTCTCAATTTTGCAACGGCCATATCTCCTCTGTCCTAGCTCCGATTGACCTCCCGTTTGATCCTACGTGCTCCTTGTCGCCAGTATTTTAATGCCAATTCCTATTGAAAACAACTCCAATAGATACGGAATTGGCCTCAAAGTGGCAACCAGACAACAAAAGAGCACTTTGCATAAAACTTCGACAAAAGCATATTTAATCATGCCAAAATGAGATCAAACATAGGAGATCCTTAAGCTAATCGAGGGCTTAAAATGCACTAAATAACGTCACATCAAGGAGCGGCTCAATACGGCGTTGGTACTTGCTTTGTCGGTTAGTGGGGTGAGTATGTGGTGTATAGTGATGCTTATTACCAGGGTTTGGGTTGTGTGCTGATGCAGAACGATAAGGTGATAGCTTATGCATCAAGGTAGCTTAAGATGCATGAGGCGAACTACCTGGTGCATGACTTGGAGCTGGCTACGGTGGTCTTTACACTTAGGCTTTGGAGGCATTATCTCTATGAGGAAATTGTTGTGATCAATATCGATCATAGAAGTTTGAAATACCTTATGGATCAGAAGGATCTTAATAGCCACCAAAGGCGTTGGGTGGAGTTACTCAAGGATTACGAATGTACCATTGAGTATCATCCGAGTACAGCTAACATGGTGGAAGATTCCTTAAGTTGGAAGGGTAAGCCTCCCGAGTGGGTCAGTTGAAGAAGCTAGGAGTTGAGCTTTCGGTGGAGAAGGGAAGGGCTTGGTAGCCAGGTTGGTGGTGCGGCCGGTGTTGTCAAAGTAGATCCGTCAAGCTCATTTGGAGGACTCCAAGTTGGTGAAGATCAAGAAGGAAATCAGGAATTGGTCATCTTATAGGTTAGAGTTTGTGTTCCTGATGTTAGGGAGCTGAGAAGGGAGATTCTGGATGGAGATAATTCCTCCGTCTATGTTATACATCCTGGAGCAATTAAGATGTATCAGACCTTGAAGCCTCATTATTGGTGGTCAGGCATGAAAAATGAGGTGGCTAACCATGTGGTGAGTTGTTTGGTACTTTAGAAGGCTAATGCAGAGCATAGAGAGCCAGGAGGGTTACTTTAGTTGCTACTAGTGCCAGTGTGGAAGTTTGATGATCTAACAATGGATTTTGTCACCGGGTTCTCTGCAGTGGGAGGTAAGGATGCCATCTGGGTGATTATGGATCGTCTAACTAAAGTAGCTCATTTCATTCCTATCAAGTTCAAGCCATATATGGATGAATTAGTTAGGCTGTATGTGGAGCCTGTAGTGAGGTTGCATGGTGTTCCTAAGACCATAGTGTCTGACAAGGATCCGAGTTTCACCTCTCAGTTTTGGAGGAACTTACATACTGCTATGGGGACTAAGCTAAATTTCTCTAGAGCTTACCACCCTCAAACGGATAGATAGTCTGAACGGACGATTCTCACATTGGAGGAGTTGTTTCAGTCTTGCGTTTTGAAGTTTGAGGAGTCGTGGCTCAAGTTGTTGCCACTGGTGCAATTTGCCTACAACAACTTGTTTCACAACAGCATAGGGGTGGCACCTTTTGAGGCTCTGTATGGCAGGAAATGAAGGACGCGTATCTGCTAGGATGTAGAGGGGGTCAGTTGATTTCAGGGCCGCAGATTGTAGAGGAAACAACAAGCATAGTTAAGTTTATTCGAGCTCGGCTTGGAGTAGCTCAGAACCAGCAGAAGAAGTATGCGGATGGAAAGGCCAAGGAAGTGTAGTTTAGCGAAGGTGAGAAGGTTTTCCTCAAGATTTCACCTTGGAAGGGTGTTATGTGGTTTGGCAAGAAGGGCAAGCTGGCGACTAGGTTCATCGGTCCTTATGAAGTGTTAAGCAAGATTGGACCGGTAGCTTATGATTTAACATTGTTGAGGGAGTTGGATCGAATTCATAACGTCTTCCATGTTAGCGTACTTTGGAAGTAGAAATGGTTTAAATGGTTTAAATTGTTGTTCGAGTGGAAATGGTTTAAATTGTTGTTCAAGGGGGTAAGATATGTAACATCCCATTTTGGGATCGTTGTTCGAGTGGAAATGGTTTAAATTGTGGAAACTGTGCAGTTGTTGCTGTGTTCTGTGAATCTGTAGTTCTAGGGAAGACAACGGGCGTTACCCATAGGGTAACGACCGTAGTCTGCTTGACAACAACGGGTGTTACCTTGTTGGTAATGATCGTTGTCTATTAAGGACAACGGGAATTTGGAGCTTGGTGCTTCGGTACAGCAAGGGAGTGTGAGAGAAGGTTCAAGGGTTTATCTAGGTCAATTGTCTAGGCTTTGATTCAGGTAAATCCTTCTCGTTCAAGGAGATTCATGCTCTGGCGGCTAGGGTTCTGCTGGTTGGGGGGTTTTGGCTTTCTTCTCTTCTCTGATCATTTATAATGATCGACGTGGCTTGGAATCTTGTGTAGGAAGGTTGGGGTATTGTGCTTGTGGTTGGAGGATATCTCATTACCGGTTAGATTTTAGAATTGGCCAAGGAAACTGTGAGGGGTTTTTCATTGAAATGCTGTCATTTCCTGCTATGATCCATGCCGAAGCTTAATTACTATTATTGTACATTGTTATTGAATTAGACCTACGTGTGTAATTCGGGCTAGGTTGCTATATTGCCATGATTGATTGCAGTAGGGTTTACGTTCATGATTAGACTGATCTCACATGTTGGAATTAGGTGTAAGCGTGGGTGATCCAATTATGGATTGCACAATCCCTTGTGTTATAAAGGGCTACAAAGGGGTCTTAATGACCGGGAACATGGCCTATATGGCACTGGGATGGTTAGTAGACCTTATAGGCTTTATTGATCCTTCCACATGATCGGGACAGGGATTGCTCGGGCCACCAACCTCTAACTGTTGTGATATTCTTTGAGACTTGGTTTATTGTTTTGCAGCTTTATAGCATGTGGGATTTCTTTACTGTTTCACTTAGTGCATGTCATTGACCCCTCTTTATTTGGTTTCCTTTTTCGGTTCATTTTGGGGTATGGTGAGCAGGTCACCATGCCTCCTAGGAGAGCTCAGAGGAGAGCTACTGTTTCAATCGGTTCATGCTAGGTATTGTTCGATGTTCATACCCACTTTTTGATTTATTGTTTTCACCGGGCTTCGGGGATTTCCTTCCTTTTGATATGGATGTTTGTGATTGATTCTAGTTTCTCCTTTTTCCTCATTCTTTGGATGTATAGATTCATGTTCTGGTTGAGTCGTTTTGGCCTATTCATTATTTTATCATGATTGATTCAGGATTTCATTATTGTAATATGATGTATGTTTGATGTGTTGAGTCGAGTCTGTGGCCCTCAGTAGAGTTGCATGGGTTAAAGCTTTGGTTTAACTGGATCGTCTAGGGTGGGGTGTTACAGCTTAGACTTGATTCCCCCTAAGATCACCAAGGCATTGGCAATCACAAGACGTGTAGGTTTCAGACTTGATTCATTCAGTTCTTAATCACCACCGTAGCTCCTTACCCTTAGGTCTAAGTCCATGAACGTTCGCTACTATTGAACTAGCTACCAAGATCAATTATTCGTCCATGTGTTCGCTTCTGTAACGGACAACTGATTGGCGAACCGATTTTAATTCTATGAGTTACTCTTGAAATGGATTAACCCTAAACGGCCCTTATTGGTCAAGTGAATCCATTGAAAAGGTTAACTATTTCTAGAACAAGACGGATGTTCGTCACTATCCTTTATCCTAACAAGAATCTAATATAGGTGAACAGGCCAGAGAAGAAACAAAATTTTAAGAACGAAACAAACATGAATAAGAAAAGTTTGAATTAAAGTCTAACTGCCCGCCGATCCGTGACCACTTTAAAGCCCCGGGTCACTTAGGGTTCATCTAATCTAAACTAGAAAATTTTAGCTATTCATATCCGATAAACAAGTTTCAGCAACTACAAAAGAATTCATCATAGGAAGGAAGAACAAAGGAAAATTGAAAAAAACTAATTCTAATGATTCTGTGCAGCTTCGATCTTGAAAATCTTCAACTCAGATGCTCCAAGCATATTTTGATGCTCCAAAATATGCTCTCAGCTCTCTCCAGGTCGTGGCTCTGTCTGGAAAATCGAATGTGTCTTGAAAAGGGGCTGAATAGGTGCTTAAATAGTGTTGGAATCCATTTCTGTGTACGATATGGAAAACCAAAGGTTCTCGGCAAGAACCTCTTCACAAATATTTCAGAAATCTCGATGAGATTTCCTACTACTTTTTCACAACCTTCTCGGTGATAACCTTGAAGTTCTCGCCGAGAACCTTACCACTATGACTAGTTCTTGATTTCTTCTTCTTCCTTTAACTCTCTGATGGTTCCGTACTCTTCCTTGATGCTTCATTGCATTCTGAACACGTCCGAAAGGTACTTATTCAACGGGAAAAATCTGTGTACTCCAAGAGTCACTGGAAAACACATCAAATAGACCCAAACCGGGCCAAGGTAACCAAATTGATAAGAAATAGAGTGAATGAACTGAAATCCACTAAACAATCCCTAAAACGTGCTATAGACAACATAATGTCACTTAATTGGAGATGATAATCATGGTTAATGTAGTGTCATCATGGATGCCGCAATCATGACATCGAATCTGACTTACATATCTTTCTTACATGTCCACTTGCTCGTGGATGTTGGTCAAAGGTTGGTATGCTACAAAATGTTGAAGTATGAATGCCATGTAGCTCTAGTACATCAGAGCGTCTAATACTATTAATCACATCATTAATGAATGTAAAAATTCCAAAGGAGATGATGACCCTTTGGAGTATTTAACAAGAGAGAAACGCTCGTGTTTGGAGTAATAAGGTTGCAAGGCTAGGCAATGTGGCCTTACAAATTGGCATAAGGCGAGAGAAAGAAAGAATGGACAACCAATGAGTCGAGGATGAGCTGTTGTAAGTGGCACAAGATTTGATAAACTCACGAAAATATAATTATATAAAGGTAGATGACCAATGTTTGTTTCAATTAAAATAAAATATTATAATGTAAAATGATTCGATTATAACTTAAATAATATTAAATATAAAGTTATATAATTTTTTATTGGGACAAAAAGTCAATCTAAATATAAAACCAATGCAATAATTAATTATTAGCTTATTCCAAAGCTCTAAAGTTGAGTTCCAAATTGGCGATAATGCTTTAGTGTTCCGAAAAGAGATTATGATTCAGAAAAGGCTCTGCTAGGATTCTCTGAGTTTCATGGAACCCTCCTCGGCGCCGACAACTAATCCTACGATGAATTGCGAAAAACTACCGGATCCACCATCCACTAGAATGGGTGGCAAGACAGAAAAGATCGTCAAGAAAGTCAAAACCAATATTGGATCTGGGGAGGTCGTCACGGAACCGGAAAAGCATTAGAAGGGATCGCTGAAAAGCAACTCAGTGAAGAAGGGACTCTCCTTTCGCGACACGGTGATGGGTGATGCCTTCGCTAATCTTGATAATTTGTACATCGAAAGTGCTAGCTGTTGATTTCAATGTCCTCCTTCCAACTAATGAAAAATGGGGTGTGATGTGAACCACGGAGTCACCGTCCGGGACTCTTCCACCTCTAGATGGGAACCACAGCTAAAATGCTCCATGACCCGATCACCTTATGCTGATAGCACGCACTCTAGCTGAACCTATGAAACCTGGTGGATGCGTACTAAGACCCACTAGCACACGAAGTCTAGGAACTATAGTTTTCGGTAGATTGCGCCACTTTAGAAGATGGATGCTTCTGACGATAAGCCGAAACATTAAGCTATGCAACAACTAGCAAAGACTTGAAGGGAAAGAACAAAGTTCTGAATTTTATTTAATCAAAGGGAATCTGTCTTAAAATGAAGGCCGAAGCCTTTAATTTATAGGAGAGGATTCGTGAACAGGCTCACCGAATCCTCTTTAGACTCCAACACAAAAATATTAAAGAAATAAACTAAAGTCCTAATTAGATGACTAAAAGGACTAAATTATTGCTTAATAACTGAGTCTAGAAGGAAAAACTAAAATAAATACTAAAAGAAATGAAAATTACTAAAAATAGTCTCGAAAACCCTAATCCGGCAAAACTGGGAAAAACCCCTAATTCGTGCCCGCGCCGAATTAGGTGATCGGGCGTGAATCTGTGCCGGGCGTGGATTCCGTATTTCCTCCAGATGTTGATGTCGCGTCCGCGTCCGCTTTGGATGTTGATGTCGCATCCGTGTTCGCTTCGGATGCTGATGTCGCGTCCGTGTTCGCTCCAGATGCTAATGTTGTGTCCACGCCGGGGCAAGATTCCTTGTCCACCACAGACAATGTCTTCATGTCCCTCCTCAATTCAGCTCCGACTTGGGTGGGACTTGTTGGAGGTTCACCTATGGGCCATAGAGTTGCTATGGCCTTAGGAAAATCCCCAACGGCTCGAGCCATTTGTTGACTCGGCCCAAACCGATTGGTGGTCCTAGTGTTGAACCGAATGCTCTGATACCAAACTGATGTGAACTACAGAGTCACTGTCTGAGACCCTTCCACTTCTTGATGGGATCCATGGCTAAAATGCTCCACGACCCGATCACTTTCTGCTGATAGCACGCACTCTAGTTGAACCTATGAAACATGGCGGATGCGTACTAAGACCCACTAGCACACGAAGTCTAGGCACCTTAGTTTCCGGTCGATGGCGCCACTCTAGAAGATGGATGCTTCTAATGATAAGCCGAAACCTTAAGCTATGCAACAATGAGCAAAGACTTGAAGGGAAAGAACAAAAGTTCTGAATTTTATTTAATCAAAGGAAATCTGTCTTACAATGAAGGCTGAAGCCTTTAATTTATAGGAGAGGATTCGTGAACAGGTTCACCGAATCCTCTTTAGACTCCAACTCTTAAAATATTAAAGAAATAAACTAAAGTCCTAATTAGATGACTAAAAGGACTAGATTATTTCTAAATAACCGAGTCGAGAAGGGAAAACCAAAACAAATACTAAAAGTAATGAAAATTACTAAAAATAGTATCAGAAACCCTAATCCGGCAAAATTGGGAAAAAACCCTTATTCGTGTCTGTGCTGGATTAGGTGCCCGGGAGCAAATCCGTGCCGGGCACGAATTCCGTGTTTGCTCCGGATGCTGATGTCGCGTCCGCGTCTGCTTTGGATGCTGATGCCGCGTCCGCGTCCGCTTCGGATGCTGATGTTGCGTCTGTGTTCACTCCGGATATTGATGACGCGTCCGTGTTCACTCCAGATGCTGATCTTGTGTCCGCGTTAAGGCTGGATTCCTTGTCCGCCACGGACAAGGTCTTCATGTCCCTCCTCAATTCAGCTCCGACTTGGGTGGGACTTGTTGGAGGTTCACGAATGGGCCATAGAGTTGCTATGGCCTTAGGAAAATCCCCAAAGGCTCCATCAATTTGTTGACTCGGCCCAAAGCGCCTCTTTGTGGCTTCTGTACCCGGGCCTGACGCCTATAGTTGGCCCCATTCTCGGCCTTCTTCAAATCCAGCCAGGCCTTTGGACTTCCGCCTCGGCCAAGTCTTCAAGAAGTCTTCCAAGGGGTCTTCAAGTGCTGGTTCTTGTTCGGTGCTCGTGGGAGCTGGCCTAAGGCCTAGTCCTGGTACTAGGCTAAGTTTGGGGCTCATGGCGGGGCTTGGCTTCGGGCTTCTGTCTTTCATGGCTAAGCCTTCTAACCTCTGCCTTCGACGTTCTTCCATAAAGTCTTCAAGAGGGTCCCAGGGTTGGCCCTTATCTTCAGGGCTCAAAAGAATTGGCCCAGGGCCCAGTTGTGACCTTAGGCTCGGCTCTAGGCTCGACCCGAGGCCTGGGCTTGGGGCCTTGGCCAGTGTTAGTTGTCGATGAGGCCTGACACTTATCCTGGATTGCCTTGCCGCTAGAGAACGCATGTACCTGAATTTAGTTACATACCTAGGCTTGATGAAACTTTGTAATGTCTGGTTGTATGCACGCCTTGGCTCCAAGCGATTATTATATGGTCCTAGGCTTCTGCCCTATTTGGTGACCCCGGTGGGGTGTAGGAGTAGGCATTCTGGCCAAGGCTGGTGACCCGGATCACATTAGGGTGATGACCCAGATCACATCAGGGTGGTGCACCAATTTTCATTCAGCGTCTCGACAATCCGTGCGTGTCTCTGATTTAATCGAAATTCAGATCTGGCAGTGGGCTTGCGGAAGCCAACATCACCCTTTGATGGCTCAACATCAGTTAGTGGAAACTTAGCATTGATCTCTTGGCCTTGCATCAGGATCGAGTCAGGCTCAGTCATAGCTAGTCCGGCGCCCAACATCGGTCCAACATCAAAGTTTCAGTCCAGCATCCTTAGGCTTTTCGGACCAGCATCAGTACTCGGTCTGGCATCAGAATTCGACGCGGAAGTTCTCGGCATCAACATCCTCGGTCCTTGGTCTGGCATCATCTGGCTCTCGACATTAGTTGATGTGGCGTCCGATGTCTTCATTTCTAGCACCATCCATCCGCTCTTTAGCATCCTTTGGTTGTTGATGAGCCTCCTGTTCCTTGGACACGCCCCGAACTACCTCTCACCCGTAGCCAATCTAAGGCCTTCAAAGAACGGCTATCCCTCTACATGAAGACTTGGAGCCAGGAGAGACACGAAGAGGATGCTGACCGAATTAGCCGATCCGGATACACCCTGCTGACCAACCAAGCAGTGTCCCGACCGGCCGACCGGACGACGAATACAGCGCACGGGCACCCCGAGCGGCACTCGGCATCGGCCCAACACCAGACTCGAGCCCTGGGAGGTTTAGCACCCGCCCTCAACTCCATACAAGGCCCAGAGCCAAGCCTAGGAGCTGCCAACCTAGGAGCACAGAAGGAAATGGAGGAAATGAGGAAATGGAAGGAAGGCCGAGCGGGCAGGCCGAGCAGGAACCCTGGATGCCGAGCAGCATCAGCATCAGACCAGCCAGAGTCCAGCATCTGAAGCCCCGTGCATCACCCAGCCCGAGCAACCAACGCCGCCGCCAATTCCACGCTCGACAGCAAAGGCGGCGCCGACTTTCCTAATCCGGCCCGCGCGTGAGCGGCACATCCGACCGGACCTGCCAAATCCGTCGGATTAGGGTTTTAGCCGGCTTTTGTATTATTTTAGTCTTTTTAGTATTATATTTGGATTTTCCCTTTTAGTTTCGATTCTTTAGGAGCAAGTAAGTCCTTTTATTCTAATTAGGACTCTCAGGCATTATTTTATTATTTTATAGTTCTTTTCCAAGTAGGAAACGTGAGCCTGTTCACGATTTCCTCACCTATAAATAAGAGGCTTCGGCCTCATTGTAAAATCAGACTTTTTCCAATCAATTAATCAAATCAGAACTTTGTTCTCTCAATTCTTTAGTTTTATGCTGCGTGCATAGCTTAGAATAGGTATTATCAACAGAAGTATTCCTCTTCTGTTGTGGAGCCATTCCTGGACACTACGGGTTCCCGGCTGTTATATATCCGACGGGTCCTAGTACTAATCCGCCCCCGGTGCCAAAGGTGATCGAGCGACGGATCAAGACTTGCGGTGGTTAGGGTCGTCTGCCCATGGTTGCGGCAGTTCACACCAGTTTTGGTATCAGAGCTTCGGTTCAACTCGAGGAACCACAATCTATCCTAGTCTTCAGGTTTGAAACCCTAGATTCATATCCCTTACTTTTCAGTCATAGAAAATCCTTGAAAAACCCTATCTATCTTTGTTTTCGTGTTAGTAGAAAATCAGTTTAGAAAATCCATCTATTTCTCATTCTTGTTCGAAGCATTGTAAGAAAAAGAAAAGAAAACAAAAAGAAAGGCAATCTGCCCTAGGGTTTCTCGTTCATTATAGGTTGATCTTAAGAAGAGGGGTAGATAGATATATTTGCTTCCCTGTATTATCAACTAACATGACAGAAGAAGAAATCGCCTTGCTCGAGGCCACCCTACCAACGATCGCCCAAATTCTAGTCCAGATGAAGGCGTCAATCGACTGGATTGAACGAGCATTTGAAGGACAACCGGCCCCGGCTCCGGCTCAGCAACCGGTTTTCGCCCCAGCATTTGAACAGCACTTGGCACCCGGCCAACCCCCGGCGCCCGAAGAGCTTCCTGAACTTCCATCCGCTCACCCGCCGGGTAACCCCAGCGGCTCCTCTAAAGCTGCCTCCGACCAATCATTAAGCAGCCCTCCGTCCAGTGGAGGATCGACCCTCGGTCCCCCTCCAAGCACCGTCACCGCCAGGATCACTCGAGCCAAGGCCCGAGCCATGGCCCAAGCCGAGCAGTCGAGGATTTCTGAGAACCCTACCGAGCCCCAGCTCTCACACCTCCGACTGCCTCTACCTGATTCTCTGTCCAGTCCCGGTGCCCTGGCTGACCCCGATGACAGTCACGCCACCAGCCGGCATACGCGATCAAAACAGACCCCTTGATACTCCGCCGTAACCCAACGGCTCCTCGGCACCCAAACCCTAAACAGTGGACAGGAGCAGAGAGATAACCTGTTCCACACCCGGTGCGTCATTAAAAAATAGGTTTGTGGCTTGGTCATTTATGGCGGCAGTTGTACCAATGCTGTTAGTTAGGATCTTGTAACAAGGCTTCGTCTACGTACCCAAAAGCATCCCCACCCCTATAAGCTGCATTGGCTTAGTAACTGTGGAGAATTGAAGGTCACCCGTCAATCCTACATTCCGTTTAGTATTGGGAGATACGCTGATCAAGTCCTATGTGATGTTGTACCAATGGAGGCTGCCCATATATTACTTGGCCGACCATGGCAGTTTGATAGGTTCTCCAAACACGATGGAAGAACCAATAGTTACCGCCTTGTCCATAACAACACTAAGTACAAGCTTAAACCTCTCTCTCCATCAGAAATCCTACAAGACCAAATAGAGAGGCGGGTCACGCAAGAAAGAAAAGAGAGAGAGCTTCAAGAAAACAAAAAGGAACGGTCAGATCCAACCCTAAGACCTAAACCCGAAACTCTAACTTCTATTGGGGCCATCTCTCAGGGAAGCAAGCAGAAGGAAGGTCTGATCGCCACCTCCGGGGATATCAAACAAGCCCTCATAGCCCTAAGGCCTATGGTGGTGATCCGATATAGGGACTGACTTAATACTAACCCCAGCTCAGCAACACCCAGTGTTGTTTCATCTCTCTTGCAGGACTACCAATATGTCTTCCCACAAGAAGTCCCTAGCGGGCTACCCCCACTTAGAGGAATTCAGCACCAAATCGATTTGATACCCGGGGCAGCCCTACCGAATAAAGCCGCCTACCGCACCAACTCGGAGGAGACCAAGGAAATCCAATCACAGGTTGAGGAACTAATGAACAAAGGATATGTCCGAAAGCTTCACGAGAAAGCTAGGGCCAACATCGAAAGGAGAACGGCTCAATACATTCGGAACGCCAACCAAGGGAAAAAGAAAAGATCTTCGAAGTAGGCGACCAAGTGTGGATTCACTTCTGGAAAGAACAATTTCCCGAGCAAAGGAAATCTAAACTCCTTCCCCGAGGCGACGGCCCGTACACCATACTCAAGAAAATCAACAACAACACCTATGTGATAGACCTTCCCAATTCTTATGGGGTAAGTGCCACGTTCAATGTTGCTGATTTAACCCCCTACTATGATGAGATCTATGCAGAACCGGAATCAAGGCCGAATCCTTCTCAAGAAGAGGGGAATGATGAGCCTCCTGTTCTTTGGACACGCCCCGAACTACCTCTCACCCGTAGCCAATCTAAGGCCTTCAAAGAACGGATATCCCTCTACATGAAGACTTGGAGCGAGGAGAGACACGAAGAGGATGCTGACCGAATTAGCCAATCCGGATACACCCTGCTGACCAACCAAGCAGTCCCCCGACCGGCCGACCGGACGACGAATACAGCGCACGGGCACCCCGAGCGGCACTCGGCATCGGCCCAACACCAGACTCGAGCCCTGGGAGGTTTAGCACCCACCCTCAACTCCATACAAGGCCCAGAGCCAAGCCTAGGAGCTGCCAACCTAGGAGCACAGAAGGAAATGGAGGAAATGAGGAAATGAGGAAATGGAAGGAAGGCCGAGCGGGCAGGCCGAGCAGGAACCCTGGATGCCAAGCAGCATCAGCATCAGACCAGCCAGAGTCCAGCATCCGAAGCCCCTTGCATCACCCAGCCCGAGCAGCCGATGCCGCCGCCAATTCCACGCCCGACAGCAAAGGCGGCGCCGACTTTCCTAATCCGGCCCGCGCATGAGCAGCACATCCGACCGGACCCGCCGAATCCACCAGATTAGGGTTTTAGCCGGCTTTTGTATTATTTTAGTCTTTTTAGTATTATATTCGGATTTTCCCTTTTAGTTTCAATTCTTTAGGAGCAAGTAAGTCCTTTTATTCTAATTAGGACTCTCGGCTATTATTTTATTATTTTAGAGTTCTTTTCCAAGTAGGAAACGTGAGCCTGTTCACGATTTCCTCACCTATAAATAAGAGGCTTCGGCCTCATTGTAAAATCAGACTTTTTCCAATCAATTAATCAAATCAGAACTTTGTTCTCTCAATTCTTTAGTTTTATGCTGCGTGCATAGCTTAGAATAGGTATTATCAACAGAAGTATTCCCCTTCTGTCGTGGAGCCATTCCTGGACACTACGGGTTCCCGGCTGTTATATAGCCGACGGGTCCTAGTACTAATCCGCCCCCGGTGCCAAAGGTGATCGAGCGACGGATTAAGACTTGCGGTGGTTAGGGTCGTCTGCCCACGGTTGCGGCGGTTCACACCAGTTGTCCCCTTCATGCTCGGTCTGACTCCAAGAATCCACATATGTGGTGACTTTGGTCTTAAAGCTTATGTCCTACCTTCGTGTCCATGGATTTTTCAGTCATGTCCAAGGGACAACGAGTGCATCGGGTGTTTGCTCAATTTCAACTTTTAGAGTATAAAATCTATATATTAATCAGGTAATTAGCATTAAAATTCTCATTCGTTTGGGGTTGTACAAAATTATCCCATACCTTTAAAAATAAACTGATGAATTTCAGGTAATTAGCATTGGTAGACCAACAGGCTATGGATTGAGGGAAGGAAATAGGTTAGATTATTTGGAATTGTGTTATTATTGTTGTTTGTTTTATTGGTGCACATTTCTTTATCAAGACAAGAATGTTGCTTTACTCGAAGTTCTGGTTTTTCTCGAAAGATTTTTTTCCCTATGATAGCTCCCACATGATAATGAGATAACCATATAAAAAGAAAGCATTAAGTGTAACCCTCGCCAAAAGGTTTATCAAACTCTGGCTTAGGAGGCATCGAAGAGCATGACGAGCCACATAATCTATTGTTGTATTAGCCACTATAGGGATCACCAACAACTTGAGCTTCGTGGATGCATTGATGAAAATACCAATATCAACAAATAGGGCTCTATTATCCTGTAGAAGAGATTACTTCTTGACATATTAGCCAGGACTTTAGTAGCGCCTCTTCAAACATCAATTATTGTCCACCCATGTTGTTGAGAAAGCAAGAATGCATCCCTAAAAGCCAAAAAAAATCCATGATGAAGGGATTCAAAATACCTGGGGTAACATCCCAACCTTTTTTGGCAAGATATTGTCTGTTTTGGGCCCATCCCTCATGAATTTTTTTTAGGTGTTGATGGAATTATAACCCATGACCTCCTCCTCTCAAGATCAACCCCCCACTACACCCTAAAATGTTACATGTCAGTTAAGGTTGAAATATTCCTCATAGCTCATGGATCTCTCTCGTGCTTTGTCGATGTGAGATTTGCCTAGGATGTCACATACACCCCTTTAGGGACTCAACGTCCTCGTTGAGGTTTTCCCCACCATCGTTGAAGAGGGACGCGGAGAGGCTCTGATACCACTTGTAACATCCTAACCTTTTCTCACAAGATATTGTCCGCTTTGGGTCCAGCCCTCACGAATTTGTTTTTGGGTGTTGGTGGGATTCGAACCCATGACCTCCTCCTCTCAATATCAAACCCCCAGCACTACACCCCAAAATGCGTCATGTCAGTTGAGGTTGAAATATTCCTCATAGCCCATGGATCTCTTCTATGCTTTGTTGATGTGGAATTTGCCTAGGATGTCACACCTGGGTATGACTCACTAATGGCGAAGAGGAAGGCGTTAGTTGAGTCACGGACCACCAATCCTACTACTCCTCCATTCATGCCACTAAGCGGACAGCCTTTAAGCACTGGTTGCAACACATGCACACCAAGAACTTCATGGTCATTGAACCCCTGCATTTGGACCCAAAACTCTAAGTGTAGACATATTCTTAAAGAGCAAGAATCGTTAAGACGACTTAATTTACAAAACATGTTCACTCATAAACCTTCTTCTTCGATCCTTCGTTGCGAGCTCTGCATAGTCGATATCTATCAGTGTCTCCAACCACATCTCCTCGCCATTATTCCAGTATTATCATCTATGGTCAGAACTTTGCTAATGTAATGAAGTTGCCAACTCCATAGTATAGGAGAAGGACATCGATATGAAGTTAATGATCGATCAGCATTGATCCCCTCCACACTCTTCAACAAGAAGGTTGGTTCCCAACATATATAGGACTTCCTTTCACCTAACCAATGCTCCAATTGCATGACTATTTTGAACATGTTACGGAATTAAAAGTAAAATGCAACATGAAATCAATCCAAAGATTATGGAATTTGAGAACCAATATAACGATGCGGTATTGACTGCTGGTAGCCGTCAATTGATCGAAACACAAACAAAATATCCGAACCACTAATAATATTAGGACAAGGCCAAGACGAAATCAAAATTAAAATATGATAACAAGAAGGACAATGCCAACGACTAAGGAAACAGTTGAACATCATCAGTGTAAGCCATCAGCAACCGTCAACTGTCAATCGATCAACGCATGTATCAATTGTCTAAACCACCAATAAAGACTGTTCAAAAAAAAATTCACACAAATGGTAATGTGAAAAGGTACAAGACACGTTTTGTTGCTAAAGGCTATACTTAGAAGGAAGACGTTTACTTTATAGAGACTTTCTCTCCACTTTCATCGAAATACTCTTTTAGGATTATTATGGCACTTGTTGGTCATCTTGACTATGATTTATATCCGATGAATGTTGAGAATGCGTTTCTCAATGAAACATTGATGAAACTATTTATATGGTGAAACTAGAAAACTATGAGTCAAGAGACCCAAAGAATATGATTTGCAAATTGACAAAATCCATCATCAATATCTATTAATTGCTACTAATACGGTTCACTTTTTTTCTCTTAGAATGAGAGCCTCCCTTATATAAGGGGTTTGCTAGGGTTTTCCTGCGCCGCCTTCACTTTTATTACAAAAACCAAAGCAAAACACCTATTTCAGAGCTTTTCTTGGCTAGAGAGTTCGTGTGATATGAACCATCGGCAACTGTGGGCTACGATCCTATACCAAATGCTTAGCAACCGGGTAATCGAATGCAATCTCAAAATAGGGATAAATGGACTTGGATCCACTAGCTATAAAGAGCTAGGAACCCGAAGTATCAAGGTCAAATGGTGCCATGAAGTCAAGGGTGATGTCCTTGGCCACGATAAACCAACCTAAAAGCTATGAAACAACGAACAAAAGCTAGAAGGAACAAAGAACAAAAGTTCTGAATCAATTTTATTTATCAAAGTCTTTCTAAAAACGTTGTAGAAGGGTTCCTATTCATAGGATTTGGGGTCTGCCAAAGAATTCTACGTTTCCTTGTACGAATCTAACTCTAAAATATTAAAATAATTCAAAGCCTATCTAAAAAGCAATAAAAATCTGACTCTAAAAGGGAAAATCCTAAAAAGTCTCAAAACTCCTAATCTGACCACTAGAGTCCTAATCTGGCAAGGATAGCTCATCGTCTGCCTTTCCTACTCCGTATCGGACAAGGAAACCGAGGTTCTTGCTCACGGTTCCAGAAATATGTGCGTGGTGCGGATTCAGCATCTTAGTCGGCACCACGATCAAACCATGGGCTATTTGTCACCCAACATTCTTTGATGATCACCTAGCATTAGGTTCTCGGCTCAACATCAGTCTCTGGATTGACATCAGTGCTCAGTCTAGCATCATCGTCCGGATTGACATCAGTGTCCGGATTGGCATCAGTTTTCTAGTCGACATCAGTGTTCTGGTTGGCATCAATGTTTAGCTCTAGCTTGGCATCAGCAGCAATGCCCAGGTCGGCATCAGCATCCTGGTGGCCTCGATCAACATTACTTCCCTTGATACTTGGTCCCGCATCAACATTTCCAGCACCATGCATCCATTCCTTAGCATGTGTCGGTCATCCTCTTTGTGCTCGGTCAGACTCCAAGTATCCACATAACCAATTGCCCTATCCTTGAAGCTTCTCTCCTGGCTTCGTGTCCATGGCGTCTCCTGATGTGAACCGTTGCAACCGTGGGCAGGCGACCCTTAAACACCGTAAGTTGAGACCGTGCAATGAGGTAGAACCGTCGGGAACCAGGGGCAGATAAGTACTTTGACCCGTCGGCTGTATATAGCCAGGAACCAGAAGTGTCCAGTCGATGAGGCCACGCCAAAAGATGGATGCTCTTGATGATAAGTCGGGGCCTTCAGTATCGCAACATGCAGATACAATAAGGTTTCAGAACAAAGTTCTTTCAAAGGGGGTTTATTTCATAAAAGTTGTCTCTATAAGGGTGGCCGCCGGCCTCCTTATATAGGTGAGGGAACAAGCTCTCCTCCCTAAACACTACTTCTAAATAATAATAAAATAAAGAAAATAAAAAGAGTCCTAATTACAAAACCTAAAGAGGACTTTAACTAATCCTAATCTAGAGTAAAAGAAGGGAAAATTCGGACTCCAACCCTACAAGGGAAGAGAATCCTACCTAAACAAGAACTCCTAAAAAGGAGGCTGGAAAATCCTAAAAACAGCAGAACAGGTTCTGGGATAAATTGCCAAATAAATACCAAATAAAGTAGGAAAAATAAGCCCTTTGGCAGATCACTAGTAGACGTCATGGGCTTCAACTTTCATGTCGGGCTTCAGCCCCAATTCTATCTCCATGTGGCCCAAATTCGTCAATCTTCATCAGACTAGGAATCTGTCCAAAACCGGGAAATCCTAGCTTGATTAGGATTCCTTGCTTGGATGTATTTGGCATCTTCTCTTCATGTCCCGCGTCCTTGATGGTCAAGCATCCTTCATTTGATCAGGCTCAGGAGGTGGCCTGATCCTAGCCCCTAGTGTTGGCTCCCTCGGATCAGCATCCGAGCTCCACTCCTTGATGCTTAGGCCAAGCATCACTAGGACTTGTCCTAGCCCTATCTCCCTTGATATTTCTCCGAATTGAGCTCCGTTTGTTGGAGGGTAATCTTGGGGCCATAAGAATTCCAGTGCCTTTGGAAAATCTCGAAAGGCACGGGTCAATTCTTCGCTGGGCCAAAAGTGCTCCTCTGACGGGCGCTGGCATGGGCCCTGTGCTTGTGGCAGGCTTAGCTTGGGGCCTTCTTCAAATCTGTCCAGGCCTTTTGAGTTCTGCTTCGAGCCTACTTTCCAGGGTACTGTAGGGATGTCTTCAGGTAGGTCTTTACTCCGGGGGCCCGTGGGGGTTGGCTTGGGGCCTAGGCTGGGTGCTAGGCTTGGCCCGGGTCCGGGTCTAGGCTCCGTGTCAACATCAGCTCCTGGCGGGTCATGAATCGGACTTTGGCTGGAGCAGGAGCTGGCCTTGGTGCCTGTCTTAGGATCAGCATCCTCCCAGGTGCATCTTCTAGCTCCGGGGCTTGGGCTTTTCTAGGCTCCGGGGGTGGTGCTGGTGTGGGTCTGGGGCCGGTGTATTCTCGGCCCGGCATCAGTGCTGGGGCCGGGTCGGCATTAGTTGTGTCCAAGCCGGGCTTGGTGGCCAGGATCACATCATCCCCCTCTTCTTGAAGAGGAGTCGTCCTCGAATCCTTGCCTGATAATCCGTTAGAAATAATAAAATTAATCACAGGGGAGTATAGGACTTGACCTGGTGGTTCATGGACGCTCCTTGGGGGTTTGGACTGCACCGGGGCTGGTACGGGTGCCCGGGGCTCGGGTCTAAGGCCTTCAGGCCATACCGGGACTGGTATGGGTGCTTCGGGGTAGGCTAGTGCCGCGTCGGGGGCGGGTGGCGTTGGGCCCAGGGTGGACAGGGCGTCGCCGGGGTCGGGTGGAGTCGGGCCGGGGGTGGACAAGGCGGCGCCGGGGTCAGGCGGCGTCGGGCCGGGATCAAGCGGCGTTGGGCCGGGGTCAGGCGGCGTCGGGCCGGAGTCAGGCGGCGTCGGGCCCGGGGCAGGCGGCGTCGGGCCGGGTTCATGCGGCGTCGGGCCGGGGTCAGGCGGTGTCGGGCCGAGGTCAGGCGGCATCGGGCCGGGGTCTGGCGGCGTCGGGCCGGGATCAGGCGGCGTCGGGCCGGGGTCATGAGGCCCGTCTGGTCCTGGGGCCTGGTCTGGTGCCGGGGCTGGGCGATGGGGCGCCGAGGCGGGGCGCTGGGGCGCCGGGACTAGGTGCTGGGGCGCTGGGTCGCCGGGGCTGGGGCCGGGTGCTGGTTCGGTGCTGGGGCTGCTCCGGGTGCTGGGGACGAGGCTGGTGCCGGGGCTGGGCGCTGGGGCGCCAGTGCTGGGCGCTGGGGCCCCAGTGCTGGGTGCTCGGGCGCTGGGCGCTGGAGGGCCGGGCCGGGGCGCTGGGGCGCCGGCGCTGGAGGGCGCTGGCCTGGTGCTGGGCAGGTGCTGAGCCTAGCGCTGGCCTGGAGCTGGACCGGTGCTGGCTAGGCGCTGAGCCTAGTGCTGGTCGTCTTGTCTTCGGCTCTTCTCTCCAGCCTTCTAATCGAATCTTCTATACCATACATGGCTAGGCGTGCATTATTGATTTTAAGCTCCAACATAAGTAGCCTCAACTCTGTCATGGTTGGTAGATACAAACGAACACAAAGACTTTTTCTAATATCCTATTTTCTAACACTCTTTTTCTAGGACTCGATAAACAACAACATAGTGGCTAAAAGTAGGGTCGTGGCTCGGTTTTAACACAAGCAACAGAAGCTAGTCTATCCCCTCTTCTTAAACACACTATTACAACAAAAATTGAAGAACTTGGCAAGGGTGGCCTTGCTTGATTTTTGAGTATTTTCTGTTTTCTGACTCTTTTTTTTAGGGTTTTCTTTTGATAGCTTGATCGGCCACCAATATTTTCTTGCCTTACAATAGAGACTCGAAACAAGAACTAAAAATAGATGGAGATTTTTGAAATTTTCTAGAACAAAAAGAAAAGGATATGGTTCCAAGAATGAACCTGGAAACTGGGATAGATTGTGGTCCTTGAGCTGAACCGTGCTCTGATACCAACTGATGTGAATCGCTGCAACCGTGGGCAGACGACCCTTAAACACCGTAAGTTGAGACCGTGCAACGAGGTAGAACCGTGGGGAACTGGGGGCGGATAAGTACTTTGACCCGTCGGCTGTATATAGCCGGGAACCAGAAGTGTCCAGTCGATGACGCCACGTCAAGAGATGGATGCTCTTGATGATAAGTCGGGGCCTTCAGTATCGCAACATGCAGATACAATAAGGTTTCAAACAAAGTTCTTTCAAAGGGGGTTTATTTCATAAAAGTTGTCTCTACAAGGGTGGTCGGCGGCCTCCTTATATAGGTGAGGGAACAAGCTCTCCTCCCTAAACACTACTTCTAAATAATAATAAAATAAAGAAAATAAAAAGAGTCCTAATTAGAAAACCTAAAGAGGACTTTAACTAATCCTAATATAGACTAAAAGAAGGGAAAATTCGGACTCCAACCCTACAAGGGAAGAGAATCCTACCTAAACAAGAACTCCTAAAAAGGAGGCTGGAAAATCCTCAAAAACAGCAGAACGGGTGCTGGGATAAATTGCCAAATAAATACCAAATAAAGTAGGAAAAATAAGCCCTTTGGCAGATCACTAGTAGACGTCATGGGCTTCAACTTTCATGTTGGGCTTCAGCCCCAATTCTATCTCCATGTGGCCCAAATTCGTCAATCTTCGTCAGACTAGGAATCTGTCCAAAACCGGGAAATCCTAGCTTGATTAGGATTCCTTGCTTGGATGTATTTGGCATCTTCTCTTCATGTCCCGCGTCCTTGATGGTCAAGCATCCTTCATTTGATCAGGCTCAGGAGGTGGCCTGATCCTAGCCCCTAGTGTTGGCTCCCTCGGATCAGCATCCGAGCTCCACTCCTTGATGCTTAGGCCAAGCATAACTAGGACTTGTCCTAGCCCTATCTCCCTTGATATTCCTCCGAATTGAGCTCCGTTTGTTGGAGGGTAATCCTGGGGCCATAAGAATTCCAGTGCCTTTGGAAAATCCCAAAAGGCACGGGTCAATTGTTCGCTGGGCCAAAAGTGCTCCTCTGACGGGCGCTGGCATGGGCCCTGTGCTTGTGGCAAGCTTAGCTTGGGGCCTTCTTCAAATCTGTCCAGGACTTTTGAGTTCTGCTTCGAGCCTTCTTTCCAGGGTACTGTAGGGATGTCTTCAGGCAGGTCTTTACTCCGGGGGCCCGTGGGGGTTGGCATGGGGCCTAGGCTGGGTGCTATGCTTGGCCCAGGGTCCGGGTCTGGGCTCGGTGTCAACATCAGCTCCTGGCGGGTCATGAACTGGACTTTGGCTGGAGCAGGAGCTGGCCTTGGTGCCTGGCTGAGGATCAACATCCTCCCAGGTGCATCTTCTAGCTCCGGGGCTTGGGCTCTTCTAGGCTCCGGGGGTGGTGCTGGTGTGGGCCTGGGGCCGGTGTATTCTCGGCCCGACATCAGTGCTGGGGCCGGGTCGGCATCAGTTGTGTCCAAGCCGGGCTTGGTGTCCAGGATCACATCATCTCCGGTCGTGAACACGGGGTGACAGGTACATCATTCCCCTCTTCTTGTGAAATATTCGACCTCGAATCTAGATCTACAAGATCATCATAGAAAGGGTCAAATAAGCAACATTAAAGGTGGCATGATGACACTCAATTTGACGTGATTATCAGCCTCATTTAAGTGACATTTCTCTGCTTGAGACGCGGTTTTAGGGTAGTTTAGGGTGTTTTCACTCGATTGCTCTATTTATATCATTTTGGTTACTTTGGCCCATTATGGGTCTATATGATGTGTTTTGTAGTGCTTTTGTGAATGCACAGGTTTTTGCCATCAATAAGTAGCCACAGACGTGCTCGGGAAGCGAAGGAACGTCAAGGAATTGCCCGAAATCGAGCCAGATATCAAACGAGTCAAAACCAAAATACTCCCATGCCAACACTGAGGATTTTACACACAAGAACTTCCAGGAGAATTTAAGAAGAAGTCCTTGGCGAGAACTTCCAATATCTCACCGAAAACTATTTAAAAATTACAAATAGGAGCTTCTACACTAAAGTTTTCGGCGAGAACTTTCAATGTTCTGGCCGAGAAGTCCTCTCTTTTCAGGAGCAAATACGGACAAACCCTATTTAAGCAAACCGGCGGACATCATTCAAGATATACTTTTTCCACGGATTAATTTCTAGACTTCAAAGTTCGAGAGAGAGTTGAGAGCATCCTCAGAGTTCTTGGAGAGATCGTGACGCCATCTTTCCACCTGGGAGTGCTCGAAACTAGGAGTTGAAGATTCTCGAGATTGAAGCTTCACAGATTCATCAAATTAGGTTTTACAGTTCTTCTTTGTTCTTCCTACCTGAGATGTATTCTTTGATTGTTTTCGATTCTCTTGTATTGAATATGAGTAGCTAAACTCGTAGAGCTTAGATTAGATGAACCCTAAGTGACCCGGGCTTTAAAGCGGTCAGGGATCGACGATAATCAAATTCAGATTCAGACAGTTTCTCTTGCATGTTTGGTTTGTTCTTCATTGCCTGTGTTTCGTTTCTAGCTTGATCACCTAGACTAAATTCTTGTTAAGCTGAGGATAGTAGCGAACGTTCACCTCACTTTAGAACATCAAATCAACAATTAATCTATTCAATGGAGTGTGCCTTTCGTAGGAACCATTTAGGATTAATCCACTGCTAGAGTAACTCATAAATCACTATTAATCGCGCCAGTTAGTTTCCCCTTACAGAAGTGAACGCACGGATGGTTAATTAATCTTGGTAGTTAGATCGGATAGAGCGAACGTTTGCCGAACTTAATCCTAAGGGTCAGGAGTTATGGTGGTGTCTGAGAACTGAATAAATAAGGATTGAAAACCACTGGTCTTGTGATCGCCAATGCTTTGGTGATCTTAGGGGCATTCAAGTCTAAGCTTGTATGTCGTCTTGTTAAGTCAAACCAATCTTTCATTCTGTCTTTTGTTTTCATTTCAGTTTCCTTTCATTATAGTCTAGAACTCGTGGAACTCACACCACGCACAACATGTTTAAACCCGAATAAATTGTTAACTCCTTTGAGTAAACGATTAGAAGAGACCTGTGGAATACGATCTATCTTGCTTCTAGTTGGGTAGTTATATGATAAACCTGTTTCCAACGTTCATCAAATTGGCGCCCTTGACAGGGACTTATTCTAATTGTTTGAAAGAAGAGTTGGCACTTTATTCTTCTAACGTTCCATCTTTCATATTTCATCACACTTCAATTTTACACCGGTTGTGTTTGTTTTTGTCATTTGTAGGTTTTTTATAGGTTAATGAACTGCTCGTTCACTCGTTCTCAATCTAAGCCTCTCAAGACTATTAGCTTAGACAAGTCGTGTAGTTTTGCTCCATTGATGTGCCACGCAATGAAGATTATCCTAACTATGAGATCAAGATCCCCTTCCTAGGAATGCTCTCTCGGGATGTGCAGTTTGAAGGAAAGCCGCATGATAATCCATGCACACATTTGGCGGATTTCCTAGCTATATGCGAGACTTTTAAGAGTGGGAGTCTCAATAAGAACACCCTATGCTTACGAGCCTTCCCATTCTCTCTCGAAGGTCCCACAAAGAGATGACTCAATAGCAAGCAGCCCGGTCACTATACAAACTGGGAAGATCTTGCTCAGGATTTCGTAGAGGAATACTTTCCTCCTTCCAGAACTACAACTTACAAGGACATCAATACCATATTCGTTCAGAAGGAAGGGATGAGCTTATACAATGTTTGGAATGAATTCCAAGAACTCCTCTACAATTGCCCTCATCATGGCTTCGAACAAAGACAACTTGCTGAGATCTTTGCTCGAGGTATGAATGAGGAGTCTGCTAAATGGGTCAACTCCTAGGCTAAGGTAGATTGTACCACTCTTACTCCAGCAGCTGCCATGCTTCACTTCGCTAGCTGTGCTTCGAAGTCAAGGAATTGGGAGAGACAATCAGAAGGAGTTAAAAGTAAGCTTAACATTGAAGACCAAATTAAAGCAGAAATCCAGAAGCACTTAATGAAGGTTGGCACGCCTATCCCTCCTCCTTCAGCCTCCGTCTTTGTTACTGATTGTCAATTGTGTGGAACCTGTGCACATAACGGGGGCTGTTGTCAGAATTTTGGTAGAGCAGATGTCTGGTCCGCCGAAGAAGTCGACTTCATTGGTCAAGGTTTCACCAACACTCAACAAGGCTATACTGACTTTCGACAATTCCGACGACCCCAACAACAGGATATTTTCCAAGGGTGACCTTCCTACAACTCCGGCAATTGCCAGAATCCGTACTTGAATAGTAATTATAAAGGTCCTCCCGGATTCACCGGAGGACAGCAGCCTCAACGATCGATGTAACAGGATCACAGAGAGAAAGATTTAGACAGGAAGCTCAATCAGATCATCTCTAGGCTTGACGATCATGATAATAAATTCAAAGCTCAAGTTGCTCTTAACCAAGGATAGATCGCACAAGGGAAACAAGTGGAGAGCACGGTAAACAACATTGCTAGCATGTTGGCTAATAGCCGCCTCTTCGATCAACCGTCGTTTCAAACTAACTCTACGCTGAAGGATGAGCATACTAAGGCTATCACAACCAGGAGTGGTAAACAGACAACTGATCCTAAGATCCCGGAACCAGATATGATACCTGATGCTATAGCCATAGACATGCCAGAGATTGAGGATATCATAGCAGAAGAGGACAAAGAAAAGGAAGAAGAGGAAATAGCTCCGACACATCCTCCGCCATCAGCTCCTGCACCTCCTCTGGCTCCTTACCAGCCAAGGATCCCTTTTCCCAAGGCCTTTATGAATAAGGCTAAAGATCATGACACCCAATACAAGAAGTGGTACTCGATTCTAAAGAACAAAGAGATTAAAATCCCAGTGACGGAAGCTATTCAGATTATGCCACCACTTGGGAAATTCTTCAAAGATCTTTCGAAGAACGTAAAGAATGGAGATGTGTCTACCATCACTCTCACCGATGAGTGCTCTGCCATCCTCTGTAGCATGCCACCTCGACCACCCTAGCTAAGTGTCGTGATCCTGGACCTTTCACTTTACCTTGCATAATCAATGGTAGGAAAATTGAACGTAGTCTGGCTGATCTTGGTGCTTCCATTAACGTTATGCCTACTCATCTTTATAAAGAATTAAACCTAGGAGAACTAAAACATGTTAGTCTACATCTTGTGTTAGCTAATAGATCTGTTAAAATACCTAGGGGAGTAATAGAAGATGTGGTTGTTCATTGCGATCCTTTTACCATTATGGCAGATTTTGTTGTTTTAGATATCCGAGAGGTAGATGTTACACTCATCTTAGGCCGATCCTTTCTGACAATGGCAGGTGCACTTATCAATTGCAAACAAGGCTCGTTGACCTTGATGGTCGGAGATGATAGTGTAACATTCCGCCTTAAAGGCGGTATGAAGTATTCCTCTACACAAGATGATAAGTGTTTTTCAATTGATGCTATGGAGTTGGCTTCGGCCTACTTTGTTACTAATGCCTTATCTAGCAACCCGCTAGACTTGTGTCTGATTTCAGGGATAGAAGACGCATTGGATGATCTGGAACAACTTCATTGGCAAGAGGAACTCGCCAACCAGAAACCTGCGCCTTCAACCACTTCCGCCCTCACTCAGGATGTTATCCATGGTTGGGAGACATCAACTCAACCACCCACCCCCCCATATCCTGAGATATGGCACCACATCACCGGTCGCCCCGATGCCGACCATCGTCACGCCACCATAGGTGACATCTCTCACCCTCTCTTTCGGTTCCTTCATTATGTGTGGACAAGATCGTTGTGTTTTTGTAGTGATGCGGGATGCCACCACATCTCCTTGGAAGAATTCCTCCTCTTCCGTGTTGTTTTTGAGACCACCCGACTCCACCCCGGGTGGTGGTTAGCCCAATTTTTCCATAAGCGCATGACGACCAAGAAACTCCCCACTGCACTCCCTCGCGGCTCCTTCATCTCTTGTCTGATCGATTCACTACAGCTCAGTGACAACTGGGGCCCTAACATCCCTCACATCAAGATCGAGCACATTGGGTTGAACCTCACCCTCGTGCGTGGTCTCAACCTGTCTGTCAGCCCCGCCACTTATGTCTTGGCGCTTGTTCCACCCCGGAGGGAGCCTCAGCCCGAGCCAGATCCTCAGGTCCATCCCCAGCCTCCACCCCAGTACTCTGACGAGTATGGTCAAATGCTGGCCCGCATGGAGCAGTGGCAGACGGACTTCTCCTCCGGTTCTCACCAGTGGCAGAAGGACCGGTTGGCGTTCAAGGACAGAGTCACCTCCTGGCAGGTAGAGCAGGATGCCAGATGGCTCATTACCTAGCATCATCACATAGAGGAGGCAGCGGCGCTACGAGCGTTGCTCGATCATTTCCACATACCACCACGTCCACCCCCACCTGAGAATCAGTGATCAGGTCGTATCCCTTTCCTTTCTTTTTATTTATTCTTTTCGGATTTCAATCCAACTTTTTTCTGTGTGGATCCGGGACACATGTCCCGGTTTCCTTTTGATCATTTGTTGTTTTTGTTTTGTATGAACTTTGGTAGCTACTCCGCTCCACTCTGGACTCTCCATGTTCATCCCCTACATCGACCATCTTGTTCCAGATTCTCCATATATCTCTCTCCTAATTTAGTCCTGTGAAGACACAGAACTGTTTAAGTATGGGGTAGGAGTTAGAATTTGCATGATCTTGTGTGATTTTCTGTGATTTCGTGACATATTCCAATCCTCTAGCATAGAATTGCTCGATTCTTAACTTTTGATGTTAAGTTTATCTTCAATCTTTCATAATGATGCTTAGACTGTTTAACCTAGAACCTGTAACCAACTTGCCTGCATTGATGCTAAATTGCCCTGTCAGAACAGAAAATTTTATCACGCTTGTAGTATTTCACCTTGATTACATGAAAATGACCGAATTCGACAACCAAACCAATTTGTGAGCTTTTGATCCATTGCACGTAAGTTGTGTAACATCCCCACCCAACGAAATGATTTGGAACTCGAGTTTGGATGTTTGAGACATTGGAAATAATGGTCTTGAGGCCCCATCAAATCTGGGACGTGATGAGCCTCCTGTTCCTTGGACACGCCCCGAACTACCTTTGACCCGTAGCCAATCTAAGGCCTTCAAGGAATGGCTCACCCTCTACATGAAGAATTGGAGCCAGGAGAGGCACGATGAGGATGCTGACCGAATTATCCAATCCGGATACACCCTGCTGACCAACCAAGCAGTCCCTCGAATGGCCGACCGGGCGACGGATGCAGCGCACGGGCACCCCGAGCGGCACTCGGCGTCAGCCAACACCAGACCCGAGCCCGGGGAGGTTTAGCACCCGCCCTCAACTCCAAACAATGCCTAGAGCCAAGCCTAGGAGCTGCCAACCTAGGAACACAGAAGGAAATGGAGGAAATGAGGAAATGGAAGGAAGGCCGAACAGATAGGCCGATCAAGAACCCCGGGAGCCGAGCAGCATCAGCATCAGACCCGCCGGAGCACAGCACTAGGAACCCCAAGCCATGCCTAGCCCGAGCAGCCGACGCCGCCGCCAGTTCCAAGCCCAATAGCAAAGGCGGCGCCGACTTTCCTAATCCGGCCCGCGCGTGAGCGGCACACCCGACCGGATCCACCGGATCCGCCGGTTTAGGGTTTTAGCCAGCTTTTGTATTATTTAAGTCTTTTTAGTATTTTACTTGGATTTTCCCTTTTAGTTTCGATTCTTTAGGAGCAAGCAAGTCCTTTTATTCTATTTAGGACTCTCGGCTATTATTTTATTATTTTAGAGTTCTTTTCCAAGTAGGAAACGTGAGCCTGTTCACGATTTCCTCACCTATAAATAAGAGGCTTCCGCCTCATTGTAAGACAGACCCCTTTTGAATCAAATTAATATAAATCAGAACTTTTGTTCTCAATTCTTAGTTTTATGCTACGTGCATAGCTTAGAGTAAGTATTATCAACAGAAGTATTCCCCTTCTGTCGTGGAGCCATTCCTGGACACTATGGGTTCCCGGCTGTTATATAGCCGACAGGTCCTAGTACTAATCCACCCCTGGTGCCAAAGGTGATCGAGCGAAGGTTCAAGACTTGCGGTGGTTAGGGTCGTCTGCCCACGGTTGCGACGGTTCACATCAGTTTCGGTATCAGAGCTTCGGTTCAACTCGAGGAACCACAATCTATCCCAGTCTTCAGGTTTGAAACCCTGGATTCATATCCTTTACTTTCAGTCTTAGAAAATCCTTGAAAAAAAACCTACCTATCTTTGTTTTCGTGTTGTTAGAAAATCAGTTTAGAAAATCCATCTATTTTTCATTCTTGTCGAAGCATTGTAAGAAAAAGAAAAGAAAACAAAAAGAAAGGCAATATGCCCTAGGGTTTTTCGTTCATTATAGGTTGATCTTAAGAAGAGGGGTAGATAGATATATTTGCTTCACTGTATTATCAACTAACATGACAGAAGAAGAACTCGTCTTGCTCGAAGCCACCCTACCCACGATAACACAAATCTTAGTCCAGATGAAGGCATCCATTGACCGGATTGAACGGGCAATTGAAGGATGGCCGGCATCAGGCCAGCACAGGGCCAACACCGGGCCAGCACCAGTGCCAGCCCCGGCCCAGCGCCAAGTGCCAGCGCCAGCACCGGTCCAGCACCCCGCGCTAGCACCCGCACCAGCGCCAGCCGCGGCCCCACCCCAGCGCCTAGCACCACCTTCGGCTCAACCGTCAGGTAACCCTAGCAGCTCCTCTAAAACTGCCTCCGACCAGTCATTCAGCAACCCTCCCTCCAGTGGAGGATCGACCCCCGATCCCCCTCCAAGCATCGTCACCGCCCGGATCACTCGAGCCAAGGCCCGAGCCATGGCCCAGGCCGAGCAGTCGAGGATTTCCTTGAATCCAACCGAGCCCCAGCTCTCACACCTCCGACCGCCTATACCTGATTCTTTGTCCAGTCCCGGTGCCCTGGCTGACCCCGATGGCACTCACGCCACCCGACGACATACGCGATCAAAATAGACCCCTCGATACTCCGCCGTAACCCGACGGCTCCTCGGCGCCCAAACCCTAAGCAATGGACAGGAGCAGAGAGACAACCTGTTTCACACCCGTTGCTTCATTAAAAATAAGGTTTGTGGCTTGGTCATTGATGGCGGCAGTTGTACCAATGCTGTTAGTCAGGATCTTGTAACAGGGCTTCATCTGCGCACCCAAAAGCATCCCCACCCCTATAAGCTTCATTGGCTCAGTAACTGTGGGGAATTGAAGGTCACCCGCCAATCCTACATCTCGTACAGTATTGGGAGGTACGCTGATCAAGTCCTATGTGATGTTGTACCAATGGAGGCTGCCCATGTATTACTTGGCCGACCATGGTAGTTTGAGAGGTTCTCCAAACACGATGGAAGAACCAATAGCTACAGCCTCGTCCATAAAAACACTAAATACAAACTCAAACCTCTCTCTCCATCAGAGATCTTACAAGACCAAATAGAGAGATGGGTCACGCAAGAAAGAAAAGAAAGAGAGCTTCGAGAAAATCAAAAGGAACGGTCAGATCCAACCCTAAGCCTTAAAACCGAAACCCTAACTTCTATTGGGGCCATCTCTCAGGGAAACAATAAGAAGGAAGGTTGATGAGTTGCATAACAGTGATCAAATACTACAAAGCTGGAAAGCTAAGCAGATCATATTCCACAGGGTTTCTTCTAATCGACTACTCAAAGAAGCTGGCAATTTATTCAGGTTTAAACACTTCATGCGTGGTGTGAGTTCCACGACTTCTAGACTAAGATGCAGAAAAATTAAAATGAAATTAAAAGATAGAATGATTGGATGGTTCAGACAGACGACAGACAGGCTTAGATTTCGAATCCCCCTTAGATCACCAAGGCAGCAGCAATCACAAGACCAGCGGTTTTCAATTCTCATTCAATCAATTTCTATACACCACCATAACTCCTGACCCTTAGGTTTAAGACTGGCGAACGTTCGCTCTACCCGATCTAACTACCAAGATTAACTAGCCGCCCGGGTACGGTCGCCTCTCGCAATGACTTAACTTAACTGGTGCAATTACTAATGATTTATGAGTTACTCTTGTAGTGGATTAACCCTAATCGGTTCCTACGAAAGGCACACTCCAATTATAAGGTTAACTGGTTGAATTGATGTTCTAAAGTGAGGCGAGCGTTCGCTTCTATCCTCAGCTTAACAAGAATCTAAGCTAGGTGATCAGGAAAGACAAGTTTTAATGTTTAAAGCAGAGAAGCTGTCTGGCGACAAACCCTAATTCAACTCAAACCTAATCTAGGCGATCAATCAGAAAAGAAACATAAACAATCAAGAACAAAACAACCATGCAAAAAGAAACTGATTTAACTTTGAATCTAATCACCGCCGATCCGTGACCGCTTTAAAGCCCTGGGTCACTTAGGGTTCATCTAATCTAAGCTCTACAAGTTTAGCTACTCATATTAGGAACAAGAGAATCGAAAACAAACAAGGAATACATCTCAGGTAGGAAGTATAGAGAAGAACTATAAAACCTAATTTGACGAATTCGTGAAGCTTCAATCTCCAGTAATCTTCAATCCAAGCTCCGAGTCTCCGAGGTGAAGGGATGGCGTCACGATCTCTCCATGATTCTTTGAACTCTCTAAACTCTCTCTCGATTTCTAGGTCTGGAAATTATGATTGAATTTTTGAGGTAAATTCTATTTTGGGCCGCCGGTTAAGTATTTATACTTAACCCTAATACCGCCGGATTTTGCCTGATATTTTCGCCGAAAATATTGAAGAATTTTCGGCGAAAATTCCTTTGTAGATGGATGGTCCGCCGGCTGCTTCCTTCTGTGATTTCCGGATCAATTGTTCTCGGTCGAAAACTTAGGGTTTTCGCCGAAAACTTCTGTTGATGAGCATCAGTGGATTTGTACTAATATTTTCGCCAAAAATACTAAGGTATTTTCGGCGAAAACTCCTTTGTAAACCGGGGCAGACTTTGGTTCGACTCGATTGACTCCTCGGATCGATTCCGGTACAATTCCTCGAGGTTCCAATGCCTTAGACACGTCCTTGGCTACTTTATTTGACGGCAAAAACCTGTGCTAACATAACCATCAAATAGACCCGAAACGTGCCAAGGTAACACAAATGGCACTAGATAGGCAATTGATTGAATATTCGTAATTCTACCCTAAAAACCATGTCTTAAGCAAGGAAATGTCGCTTAAATGAGGCTGATAATCACGTCAAATCGAGTGTCATCAAAATACCCCACACTTAAGCTTTTGCTTGTCCTCAAGCAAACTGAATAGAAACACTCACGTTCACAAATGACACGAGATTAAACTGAGATTCAATTCTAGCAATTTGGTTTAGACTGTTCCACGTAGAAAGAGTGACCTACACATGCAAGAACATCAACCAAATAAATTTTCGATCTCACTAATCTCTACACACTTCAAGTAGTAGTTTTAACAAAGCACGTTTCTTGGGAAAACAATTAATCATAATTAACCAACTACGATAACACCAATTCTAATCAAAAAGACTTTAAGCTCTAGCCATGATGTGGATGCGGAGGTAGGAAAAGTGACGTGGCTATCGACTCGACTTCATCCGTTTCTAGATCTGTACGTTACATGTTCTAGCTAGGACCAATTTAAACAATGATTTATTTCAAGTTCAACTTCTTCCTTCAATTGATTTACTGCATACTAGTGCTCGATACCAAACACTTCACTTAGGTGTTGGACCTGCCTAGCTCACAGTATTTGTGCTTATGCTAGTGCTCAACCCGAACACTTCACTTAGGTGTCGGGCTTGCCTAGCTTTATTTTCAGCACTTTAAAGAACTTAACATTAACTTGAACAACTCAATTACTTGAATCAACAATTTAGCCACTTGGTCCTAGCTAGTTATAACTTTTTACACAAGATTTCGAATTGGATTTTCGTCTAATCTCAAGCCACAATCACAGGTGAACAAATATGGAGTGAAAAACATGGGAGAAGCTAGCATTTATCATCTTAGAACGGTGTTATCGAGCTTTGTGATTAACAAGCCAAACTGTTTAATTGATTCAAATTTCAACTACAAGAGTGATTTGTGATCTGTTCTGACCTAGACTCATTTAATATCGGTTATGACACGTTCGTTACAGGTTCTAAGTGGAACAGTCTAGACGTCATTGTTCAAAATTGAAGTCAGTTTAACATCAAAAGTCAAGAATTGAGCAATTCTAATGCTAGAGAAACTGGAAAGGCACCAAGAAACACACAATACACAATTAAGGGCAATCAAGTTCATGCAAGGTTCTCTAACATCCTACCCCACACTTAAATCGTTATGTGTCCTCACAGGACTAAACTAGAGTAGAGATATACGAAGAACCTGGAATGAGATGGTCGGTGTAGGGGATGAGCACGGATAGCCCGGAGCGGAGCGGAGTAGCTACTCGAGTTCCTCTTGTCAGTGCGGAGCATGTGCTGCTGGTACCCGACACGGCCAGGGAAAGCTGGTGGAGGGCCCTGGACGGCGGGTGTGACGGGAGCGGGAGCTAGAGCCGGTGTCAAGTCGCGCCTTGGTCCTGCGCTCATGAGTGACATTCCTAAGACCAGAAACGACCAGATTAGTTAACTAATAACCCACCCCACACTTAGTCGAAAAACTCAATTTCACAAAGAAATGAGAAAAACCGAGTGGGGGTAGGCAAAGTAAGTAACCGGTAATCACAATAAATCACAAAGTATGCATGTGTCTAGCCGGAACGTTCATAACATAGTTAGGGATCAGAAGTCAAACCGACATTCAAAAAGTCAACATCATAGCACATTGAACCCTAATCATGGCAAGACTATCTCAAAGCGGGAAATGACGACATAATATAACCTCAGATGGCAAGCACAGATATATGAACGTGAATGAACACTTATGTCAGCTAAACAAGCATAGAAAATTCATGGTCAAACCGACACTTCACAAAAGTCAACACCACAAAGAATTTATCTTTAAGCGTAGCAACACACGATCAAATGGTACTTATAATTCAACACAATACTCCTTAAACAAGCTAGATCAGTCAAAAGTAATTCAGCTAACCTAGTTCACACAAAACAGTTGGCACGCAAATCGAGGTAAACCTAAAAGTCAACTGAAAGTCAATCCCGACAAAATTCAGCATTCAATATGTCAAAAGATTCGGAATGAAAAGTTCCACAACTTACCTTGAAGCCATGGGTGCTGAAAATAAACGGAGAGAGAGAAATCGGTGAAAAATAAAAAAATAAAAAATAAAAAATCTTAGGGTTTGGCTAAACGGGAGCTCTAGAACTCCGATTCGACTGTTCTAGGGCTCAAACTAATCGGACAAGGAAGGGGGATAGGTGCGGTGGAGGCGGCGGCGGCGGTTTAAAGTGTGGCGGCGGCGGGTTTTAAATTAGAGGGGAGTTTTTTTCAGATTTTCGAAAATGAAAGTGAGGAGAGAGGGAGACATGACCGAGAATTAAAAGGATAAGGTCCGAAAATTTTGCCTGTAATTTTCGGCGAAAATAAGTGCAAGTTTTCGCCGAAAATATCAGTTCAAAAGCACTGCCGGTTTTTCAAAAGAGTTTTTGCCGAAAACTACACGTAGTTTTCGCCGCAAATTGGAGTTAAAAATGACCAGAAACACAGTGGGATTCAAAAGGAGTTTTCGCCGAAAATAGGGTGCATTTTCGCCGAAAATTTTGAACTGCACGATTGAAAATATTTTCGTAAATCCGGCAAACTTCAGAAAATCACAATTAAATCCACAAAATTCGGAATAACCTCAATCAACTTGCGAATGACACTATGACACACATACTACACACGAAAAATAAGAAACCAAACAAACTGACACTTTTGGCTCCCCCGAACCGACTCTAGAACACTAAGGGTGACACAAATGAAAAACTAACTCCAGCCGTGGGTTGCCTCCCACGAAGCGCTCTTTTATTAACGTCCTTGAGCTGGACGATACCTGGACGGTATTAGGAGACATCCCAACTCAGGATTTCTCTTAGGCCCGAGTCGGAGTTCTTGAAATATCTTCCGGCAAGTGTGAACTTCTTCCCATTTGCATGAATTATCTTGGTTCGTTCTTCGGGAAGATGACCAGAATTTTTACGAGGACTGAACAGTTCTTTCAAAGAAGCATCCTTCTCTTTATTCTCCTTCTTTATCTCGCAAGGATCCTTAACTTTTGGTGATTCAGTAGGGGATATCTGTGGCTCTTCCTTCTTTCTCGGCTTCTGTGCCGGCAACTCATTCTTCAGAGTAGGGACCTGTCCTACACCTGGCAAGAGGATTTCTGCAGAAACTCTAGATTTTTCATTAGTAACGGAGTTGACCGAAGCCAACTCCACAACTTCAACAGATAAGCAATGTGCCTCTTCTCTGATAGGAATTTTCATACTGTCCTTGAGACGGAATGTCATGGTATCCTTGCCGACCCTTAATGTCAATGAGCCATTCGGGACATTAATGGTAATACCGGTTGTTGCCATGAACGGTCGGCCTAGGAGAAGAGTGACATCTTCCCCTCGGGTATCCATAACAATAAAATCAGCCAGAATAGTAAAAGGACCACAATTGTCAGCCACGTCTTCTATCAATCCCCTGGGTAATTTCACAGATCTATCGGCAAACACTAAACGCATGCTAATCGGTTTCAATTCTCCTAGGTTCAATTTCTCATACAAGCAGGTAGGCATGACATTCATGGAAGAACCTAGATCAATTAAACTACGATCAATTTTCACATTTTTAATAGTGCAAGGCAAAGTAAAAGCACTAGGATCGCGACACTTATCTGGGGGAGGTATGGCGGTTGTCTGGCTGTGGATCGCGGAGCATTCTTCCTCATGGGAGACGAAAGACAAATCTCCCTTCTTCTTGTTCTTTGCAAGATATTTCGCGACTTTTCCAGCCGCCGGTATCATCTGGATAGCATCAGTAACTGGTATCTTGACATCTGTGTTCTTCAAGTATCCATGCCACTTTCTGTACCGGGTGTCATGATCTTTCTCCTTTGATTGCGCAGCCTTAGGAAATGGAATCCGAGGCTCATATGGAGGGAGAGGTGGCGCAGGTGATGTCTTTGTTAGGGGAGGCGGGGCAGTCACCTCCTCCTCTTCTTCTTTATCCTCCTCCTCGATCTCTGGCTTGTCAATAGCTATAGCATTAGGATTTATGGCCGGATCAGGAGCTGCAGGACCAGCTAATTGCTTGCCGCTTCTTGTGGGGATAGCCTTGACGTGCTCCTTCCTAATGGTAGAGTCATCTTGAACTGATGATTGATTAAGGAGGGGGCTATTAGTTAGCAGACTAAACATGTTATTCAACATGCTCTCCACTCGTTGACCTCGAGCTTCATGATCTTGATTTAAGAAGGCTTAAAGCTTGAATCTCTCCTCGTGGTCATCGAGTCTTGTCAAGATCAGGTCGAGCTTCTTTTCTATCTCGATTTCCCAAGTATTCTCGAACGTATAATTCTGAGGTTGTTGTCCTCCAGGGATTCCAGGGGGATCTTGATCAATAAAATTCACTTGCCCTATAGACCAGTTACTTGCTGTACCGAAAATCTTCTTCATTTCTTTCTGCACTTCGCTCTTGATCTGATCTTCACGGCTTGGTTGCCTCTTAGCTGCTCCAAACTGTCTGTCCCAACTTCTAGATTTAGATGCGCAATTTGCAAAGTGAAGAAGAGCAGCTTCTGGTGTGAGTGCGGTGTAGTCTCCATCAGCTAAGGAGTTAACCCATTCAGATGATTCTTCGTTCATACCCCAAGCAAAGATCTCGGCTAGTTGCATCTGAGTGAAGCCATGATGAGGGCAATCGTAGAGGAGTCCCTGGAATTCATTCCAAGCTTCATGTAAACTTACTCCTTCTCTCTGTCAGAACCTTGAGATGTTTTTCATGTAAGCAGTTGTTCTGGAAGGAGGGAAGTATTCCTCTATGAATTCCTGAGCAAGATCATCCCAGTTGGTGTAGTGTCCGGGTGGCTTGCTAGTGAGCCATCTCTTTGCGGCGCCTCAGAGTGAGAATGGGAAGGCTCGAAGGCATAGAGCGTTCTTGTTGAGGTTCTTAGACTTGAAAGTTTCACAGACAGCCAGAAAGTCAGATAGATGCGTGCACGGATTATCATCTGGCTTTCCCTCAAATTGCACGTCCCTAGAGATTAGTCCCAGAAAGGGGATCTTGATCTCATAGTCGGGATCGTTGTCATTAGAAGGCACGGTGATGGGAGACTGAATGTTAGATGCGCTCGGCTTACTGTAGTCCGCAAGACTCTTTGTAGCAGTCATTGCGGTAGGGAAGGATGGAACGGAAGTAGTCTGATTCTGTATCAGCTATGTTATGCAAGAGACAAAAAGAAACACAACCGGTGTAAAATCGCAGTGTGACGGGAAATGAAAGATGGAAAGTAGAAGAATAAAATGCCAACTCTTCTTTCAAACAATATAGAAGAGTCCCCGGCAACGGCGCCAATTTGATGAGCTGCAGAACAGTGATCAAATACTACCAAGCTGGAAAGCTAAGCAGATCGTATTCCCCAGGGTTTCTTCTAATCGACTACTCAAAGAAGCTGGCAATTTATTCAGGTTTAAACACTTCATGTGTGGTGTGAGTTCCACGACTTCTAGACTAAGATGTAGAAAAATTAAAATGAAATTAAAAGATAGAATTATTGGATGGTTCAGACAGACGACAGACAAGCTTAGATTTCGAATCCCCCTTAGATCACCAAGGCAGCAGCAATCACAAGACCAGCGGTTTTCAATTCTCATTCAATCAATTTCTATACACCACCATAACTCCTGACCCTTAGGTTTAAGACTGGCGAACGTTCGCTCTATCCGATCTAACTACCAAGATTAATTAGTCGCCCGGGTACGGTCGACTCTCGCAACGACTTAACTTAACTGGTGCAATTACTAATGATTTATGAGTTACTCTTGCAGTGGATTAACCCTAATCGGTTCCTACGAAAGACACACTCCAATTATATGGTTAACTGGTTGAATTGATGTTTTAAAGTGAGGCGAGCGTTCGCTTCTATCCTCAGCTTAACAAGAATCTAAGCTAGGTGATCAGGAAAGACAAGTTTTAATGTTTAAAGCAGAGAAGTTGTCTGGCGACAAACCCTAATTCAACACAAACCTAATCTAGGCGATCAATCAGAAAAGAAACATAAACAATCAAGAACAAAACAACCATGCAAAGAGAAACTGATTGAACTTTGAATCTAATCACCGCCGATCCGTGACCGCTTTAAAGCCCTGGGTCACTTAGGGTTCATCTAATCTAAGCTTTACAAGTTTAGCTACTCATATTAGGAACAAGAGAATAAAAAATAAACAAGGAATACATCTCAGGTAGGAAGAACAAAGAAGAACTGTAAAACCTAATTTGACGAATCCGTGAAGCTTCAATCTCCAGTAATCTTCAATCCAAGCTCCGAGTCTCCGAGGTGAAGGGATGGCGTCACGATCTCTCCACGATTCTTTGAACTCTCTAAACTCTCTCTCTCGATTTCTAGGTTTGGAAATTATGATTGAGTTTCTTAGGTAAATTCTATTTTGGGCAGCCGGTTAAGTATTTATACTTAACCCTAATACCGCCGGATTTTGCCTGATATTTTTGCCGAAAATATTGAAGAATTTTTGGCGAAAATTCCTTTGTAGATGGATGGTCCGTGGGCTGCTTCCTTCTGTGATTTCCGGATCAATTGTTCTCGGTCGAAAACTTAGGGTTTTCGCCGAAAACTTCTGTTGATGAGCATCAGTGGATTTGTACTGATATTTTCTCCGAAAATACTAGGGTATTTTCGGCGAAAACTCCTTTGTAAACCGGGGCAGACTTTGGTTCGACTCGATTGACTCCTCAGATCGATTCCGGTACAATTCCTTGAGGTTCCAACGCCTTAGACACGTCCTTGGCTACTTTATTTCATGGCAAAAACCTGTACTAACATAAAAACACTAGAAAACCATCAAATAGACCCGAAACGGGCCAAGGTAACACAAATGGCACGAGATAGGGCAATTGATTGAATATTTGCTATTCTACCCTAAAAACCATGTCTTAAGCAAGGAAATGTCGCTTAAATGAGGCTGATAATCACGTCAAATCGAGTGTCATCAATGGTCTGATCGCCACCTCCGGAGATATCAAGCAAGCTCTAATAGCCCGAAGGCCTATGGTGGTGATCCGATATAGGGACTGCCTTAACACTAGCCCCAGCTCAGCAATACCCAGTGTTGTTTCATCTCTCTTGCAGGACTACCAATATGTCTTCCCCAAGGAAGTCCCTAGCGGGCTACCTCCACTTAGAGGAATTGAGCACCAAATTGATTTGATACCCGGAGCAGCCCTACCAAATAAAGCCGCCTACCGCACCAACCCAGAGGAGACCAAGGAGATCCAATCACAAGTGGAGGAACTAATGAACAATGGATATGTCTGAGAGAGTATGAGTCCGTGTGCCGTTCCGGTCATTTTAGTCCCAAAGAAAGAAGGAACATGGCGGATGTGTGTTGACTGTTGACTGCCGAGCCATTAACAACATCACAGTTAAGTACCGACATCCCATCCCTAGACTAGATGATATGCTTGATGAGCTACATGGGTCTACCATCTTCTCCAAAATAGACATTCGATCTGGATATCACCAAATCTGAATGAAGGAAGGAGATGAATGGAAAACCGCTTTTAAAACCAAGCTAGGGTTGTATGAGTGGATGGTCATGCCCTTCGGCTTAACTAATGCCCTAGCACTTTTATGAGACTCATGAATCAAGTCTTACGGTCTTACATCGGGAAATTTGTGGTAGTGTACTTCGATGACATCCTAGTCTACTCCAAAAGTTTAGAAGATCATTTAGGGCACCTCAAGTCCGTCTTAGAAATTCCAAGGAAAGAACAATTATATGCCAACATGGCTAAGTGCACTTTTTGCACTGATCACCTTGTGTTCCTTGGTTTTATTGTCAGCTCTTCAGGAATAAGGGTGGATGAGGAAAAGATCAAAGCCATCAAGTCCTGGCTGACCCCACAAAGCATCACATATATCCGAAGTTTTCATGGGTTGGCTAGTTTCTACCGAATGTTTGTCCGGGACTTCAGCACTCTAGGTGCTCCTCTCACGGCGGCAATCAAACGAGACCTCCCCTTCCACTGGGACCCAAGTCAGCAAGCCGCCTTCGAGATCCTCAAGCAAAAACTGACCGAAGCACCCCCTCCTCAAGCTCCCTGACTTTAACAAGCCCTTTGAGATTGAATGTGATGCATCAGGAGTAGGAATTGGTGCCGTCCTTATGCAAGAAGGAAGACCCATTGCCTATTTTAGTGAAAAACTCAATGGAGCGCCCCTCAATTACCCGACCTATGACAAGGAACTCTACGCCCTTGTCCGAGCCCTTAAAACTTGGCAGCATTACTTATGGCCTAAAGAGTTTATCATCCACACCGACCATGAATCCCTCAAATACCTAAAGGCCCAACATAAACTCAACCGAAGGCACGCCCGATGGGTAGAGTTCATTGAGTCATTCCCTTACATCATCAAGTTCAAGCAAGGTAAAGAGAATGTGGTGGCCCACGCCCTTTCTCGAAGGTATACCCTCCTCTCTGTCCTTACCACCAAATTCATTGGATTTGAATACATTAAGGAACTTTATGCTGCCGACCAAGACTTTAAAAGCATCTTTGAAGCATGTGAACAAGGCGGGTTTGGCAAGTACTATCGACAGGGCGGGTATTTATTCAAAGCAAACAAGCTCTGCCTCCCTAACCACTCCTGCCGGACAGTATTAGCCTTAGAAGCACACGGAGGAGGAATCATGGGGCACTTTGGAGTAGCCAAGACCGTAGCTACCCTCAAGAAACATTTCTACTGGCCCAAGATGCGCCACGACGTGGAAAAACTTATTGCTCAATGTTCTAAGTGCCAACGGGCTAAGTCCCATCTCCAACCCTAAGGATTGTACACCCCTCTGCCAATACCCGAACACCCGTGGGTTGATCTCTCCATGGATTTCATTCTGGGACTACCTAAGACCCGGAAAGGAAAGGACTCCATCTTTGTTGTAGTTGACAGGTTTTCAAAGATGGCCCATTTTATTGTATGCCACAAGGCCGACGATGCTTCTAACTTCGCCGACTTGTTTTTCCAAGAGGTCGTCCGACTCCATGGCATTCCTAAGACTGTTGTGTCGGACCGGGATTCCAAGTTTCTCAACTACTTCTGGAAGACCCTCTGGGCCAAGATAGGAACTAAGCTTATGTTCTCTACAACATGTCACCCCCAGACCGACGACCAGACCGAGGTGGTCAACCGATCCCTCTCTCAGATGCTCCGAGCTATCATTTCATCCAACATCCGGACGTGGGAAGAATGCCTTCCCTATGTTGAATTTTCCTACAATCGGGCTGTCCACTCCGCCACCCAGTATTCACCATTCGAGCTTGTTTATGGGTTCAACCCCTTAACACCCCTAGATTTGTCACCCCTACCCTTACATGAATTTCTGGACGCCGACAGACAGGAAAAGGCCAAGTATGTCCGAAAGCTTCACGAGAAAGCTAGGGCCAACATCCAAAGGAGGACTGCTAAATACATTCGGAATGCCAACCGAGGGAGAAAAGAAAAGATCTTCGAAGAAGGCGACCAAGTGTGGATTCACTTCCGGAAAGAACGATTCCCCGAGCAAAGGAAATCTAAACTCCTTCCCCGAGGCGACGGTCCATACACCATACTCAAGAAGATCAACAACCATGCCTATGAGATAGACCTCCCCAACTCTTATGGGGTAAGTGCTACATTTAATGTTGCTGATCTAACCCCCTACTATGATGAGATCTATGCAGAACCGGATTCGAGGCCAAATCCTCCTCAAGAAGAGGGGAATGATGAGCCTCCTGTTCCTTGGACACGCCCCGAACTACCTTTAACCCGTAGCCAATCTAAGGCCTTCAAGGAACGGCTCACCCTCTACATGAAGACTTGGAGCCAGTAGAGGCACGATGAGGATGCTGACCGAATTATCCGATTCGGATACACCCTGCTGACCAACCAAGCAGTCCCTCGACCGGCCGACCGGGTGACGGATGCAGTGCACGGGCACCCCGAGCGGCACTCAGCGTCAGCCCAACACCAGACCCGAGCCCGGGGAGGTTTAGCACCCGTCCTCAACTCCAAACAATGCCTAGAGCCGAGCCTAGGAGCTGCCAACCTAGGAACACAGAAGGAAATGGAGGAAATGAGGAAATGGAAGGAAGGCCGAACGGACAGGCCGATCAAGAACCCCAGGAGCCGAGCAGCATCAGCATCAGACCCGCCGGAGCACATCACTAGGAGCCCCGAGCCATGCCTAGCCCGAGCAGCCGCCGCCGCCGCCAGTTCCAAGCCCAATAGCAAAGGCGGCGCCGACTTTCCTAATCCGGCCCACGCGTGAGCGGCACACCAGACCGGATCCGCCGGATCCGCTGGTTTAGGGTTTTAGCCAGCTTTTGTATTATTTAAGTCTTTTTAGTATTTTACTCGGATTTTCCCTTTTAGTTTCGATTCTTTAGGAGCAAGTAAGTCCTTTTATTCTATTTAGGACTCTCGGCTATTATTTTATTATTTTAGAGTTCTTTTCCAAGTAAGAAACGTGAGCCTGTTCACGATTTCCTCACCTATGCCTCATTGTAAGACAGACCCCTTTTGAATCAAATTAATATAAATCAGAACTTTTGTTCTCAATTCTTAGTTTTATGCTGCGTGCATAGCTTAGAGTAGGTATTATCAACAGAAGTATTCCTCTTCTGTCGTGGAGCCATTCCTGGACACTACGGGTTCCCGACTGTTATATAGCCGACGGGTCCTAGTACTAATCCGCCCCCGGTGCCAAAGGTGATCGAGTGAAGGTTCAAGACTTGCGGTGGTTAGGGTCGTCTGCCCACGGTTGCGATGGTTCACATCAGGACGTTCATAATTGAGTCTGGTCGAAGTTACAAGAGAGTACGTGAAAAATTCATCGAAGTTGGCAGATCATGGCCGTGTATTATAGATACATGCCATGTATCATGGTCTGACTTTAAAAAAATGGGTTTTTGACGGAAATCCTCAACTTCTCTCTGTCTCTTTCCCGAAAACTCCTTTGACGAACCAAACTTCCCTAAGCTTCAAACCTCGATCCCGGGAGCTACGAAGGTCCGATTTAGTATCTGTTTCTTGCTACGTGTTCGTGGCGATGAGAGGAAGAGATCGCATGTCTCAATTATGGGTATTTTGGAGTCAGGAGCTGTCAGTGGAAGAAGGAAGAAGCTTCATTTTTGGAGAAGAAGAGTTTGGTTGTTCGAGTTCTAGAAGTTGTTTTAGAGCCTCGTCTTCTTGTCAGGTGAGGTTTTAGCGTATGATAGGTAGTTCTGGTCGACGTGAGGAGTTGTAATCTGACTTAGGCGAAATTAGGGATTGCATGAAATTGGAAGAGAGTAAAAAGGGATAACTGTTCTGTGATTGAATGTGATGGTTGCCTGTTGATTGTTTATGGATGGATGATTACTGTTGTGTTGTTATGATGTTGGGATTGGGGAAACAATGATTAATGATGATTAAATGAATGAGAATTAGTAACGAGTGATAGGGGGACGAGTCTGGGAACTGTGAAATGTGCATATATTTTGCTATTGTCGATTGTGGTTGCAGGAGGGTGGTCCTGCCAATGTGGGGTCGCCCTATTAATGATGAATAGGTGGATGGCCCTGCCAATGTGGGGTCATCCTATGAAGGATGAACAGGAGGGTAACCCTAAAACTCACGACATGGCTATCCTTGTACTTGCAGGTGGGGGTGGCCAATGAGCTAGCCGTTTACCCTTAAATTGTTTGTGATATGTGGGATGTTGATTGAAACAAATGGTAATAGTAAACGTGATGTTGGATGAATTGATGTTATGTGCGATGGTGATTGATAGCGGGTCATGTGCTTGTTGTAATAAGGTTGGGAATTCGAGCTAAGTGGGATATGTGGAATTAGATGGGTTACTTAGCTAAATTTAGGAATGCTTAAACTGGGGAGTTGGAACGGTAAATAGATGTTGTTGTGATGGTTGTTGTTATGTGGTGTTGAGTGATTGGTTGAATGAATGATTGACTTGTCGGTATGTATGGTTGACTTGTGTGAATGTATGTTTGACTAGGTGGCTAGTAATGAGAGTTCTTTTCCCAAGTGTGCATGAGTTATGTAGCCGTGATTGGCTTAGCGTTGATAGGACACTCACTACAAGAAAACAGCCAATTAGTCACAGTTTTTTTACAACCGTGACTAAAAAATTTAGTCACAGTTTGAAAATCCGTGACTATTTTGATCAAAATTTGTCACGGTTTAATCTGGAACCATGACAAAGGTTAGTCACGGTTCACAACTGAACCGTGACTAATATTTGTCACGGTTTTGGAGTAAGCCGCGACTAATATTTGTCAAAGTTTCAGTGTAAACCGTGACAAATATTGGTGATCAAAGTGTAATATCCAAACTTTCCAGTGACCCAATTTTCAGTTCATTAAATTATACAACCAGACCCTCAACTTCTTCTATTATGCAAATCAGTCACTCCAATTTTAATTGTCAATTTAGTATTAATTAATGACCAATTCAGTCCACAAATTTCAACAACAACCCCTCAACTTTTCCAGTTATTCAACTTGATCAATTAAATTCTCTTTATTTCTCTTTGGTCACTCAAAGTACTGTGTTTTGTAGATCAAGTCCCTCTTCTTCTCCGATCAACCACAGAGCTGCGGGTGAGCTTCGACCACCGTCATTGTCGCCAAAAATCTCAGAATCACTGCCGCCGTCGTCAGATCTGGCTTTGGTTTTAGATGTCGGCGTTGAGAAAGAAGAAGAGAGGTGCGACAGATCTGGTGGAGGAACAGGTGACAAATCTTACTCCAGTTGCTTCGGCGGCCACGACAACGGCGGTGAAACTGGCGACGAACTTCTCTGATGGGAGGCGAAGAAAGAGTGGAGGAAGATGAAGAAGAAGAAAGAGGAAGAAGAAGAAAAAGGAAGAAGAAGAAAGAGGAAGAGATGAAGAGTGAAGGAAGAGGAAGAAGAAGAAAGAGTGTAGGAAGAGGAAGAAGAAGAAGAGTGGAGGAAGAGGAAAAAGAAAAAGAGTGCAGGAAGAGGAATAAGAAGAAAAAGAGAGAGAGAGAAGGCTTGGCACGGATTGGTGGTGGGGATTGCCAGCCTGGTGCCTAAACATTAGTCACGGTTTCAAAGTAAACCGTGACTAATTTCGTCACGGTTTCTATAAACCGTGACTAATTTAGTAACAGTTTCAAAAAAAGCCATGACTAATTTAGTCACGGTTTACATATAAACCGTGACAAATTAGTCACGGTTGGTATAAACCGTGACTAAATTAGTCACGATTTATATAAACCGTGACTAATTTAGTCACGGTTGATGTAAATCGTGACTAACTAGTCATGGTTTATATGTAAACCGTGAAAAAACTGTCACGATTCACATAAACCGAGACTAGTTTCCTTTTTTCTTGTAGTGAATATGAGTAATGTAAGGAGCTGGAACTCCACATAGAATGAAATTAGGTCTTGCATGAACCTATGAGAGTAAAACTGAATAACTGTCTTGCGAGTGCTATATGATGATTATGCTGATTGATGTGTGATGGGTGGATTGGGACAAGGGATGATGGCTAATGAACCTAAGTTAGAAACGTGAGAGAGGATGGGAAGGGATGTGTTGAATTTATGTAATTGTACCTACCATTGCCAAGTGTGGGTTAGTGTAGAATTGTAATTGTGATGTGAGATCGTGTGGTGGAATTGTGTTGTCGATTTGTGACTTGGAATTGGGAAATGGAATTGGTACATGGAATTGTGAAATGGATTTGTGGTTGGATGGAATTGTTTTGTGGATGAGTGTAATTGTTGTGGTTGCATTAAGTGGAATTTAAATAATAGAACAGGAAGGAGCCAACGTTACCCCAACCGAAATACCGTTGAGTTAGAGTCCGATTCACTGGGGTGAATCCTATGATAAGGAGTCATAGTGGTTGAAATCTCTGTCAAGGAAGGATCCCGATGGGATGCGTCGTCAACTCCGTGGAGGAAGGATCCCTTGGGGGATGCGTCATGTTATCTCCCTACGGGGAAAGATCCTACGGGATATGGATGATGTGATGGCCAGCGGGCTAGCGGGGGAACAACTCCTTATGGCGCCTAATTAACTCACCTAGATAAATGAAGTGTGCATTGATGTGTGTGTGTGTGATTGTGCTGGTTGAATTTGTGAGCCGATATGTGATGTGTTGTGGAATGTGTTGGATTGATCGGTGAACTGAGTGGTGTTGTGTGCTGATGCTGTAGGATTGATGTTGTATGGTTTATGATTATGTTGAAGTTATGAGTTGTAAACTGATTGTGAGGAGAACTACCCTTGAGTGATAACCTAGATTACTTAGTGGATTGATGGCGTGAGCTGTGAATGTGTGCAATGTAAATACGTATGATTGATGTGTGTGTTGAATGGTTGAATCGTAGTCGTGAGATGTATTGTGAAGTGATGACGAACCGTGTGCGTGATGACTTGGTTATACTGTTGTAATTGTGAATTGATGACTCTGGTTATATTGTTGTGATTGTGTTTTGTGAATGACGGATTGAGAAATGCACCTATGTGATCGCCTAGCTTGTTTAGGAAATTAAAATTGGTAAAGGTTGAGTCTGATTCCATTGTTGGTGTTTCTTGAGGAGTCTGGAATCGCTTCTTTTGGATAGGTTTGGTGCATAGTTAAACCCAGTGGGTTCACTCAATTTCAATAGGAAATTGATCCCCCCTAGTTTCTCTTTTCAGGTGCGCGTGGTTAGAGTGTGAGAGTTAAAGTTCAGGAGCTTCTTTGTGTGTCGAAGTGTTGTTGGCGTGGAGAAGATCTTTGGAGGCTTGGACAGGAGTTGACCATCTTTTGGTTTTATGTTGACTATTTTGGGTTGGGTTGGGTTGTTTTGTATTAGTGGATTTGAACTTCAGGAATGTAAATGTTTCATGGTTTGGATTTGAACCGTTGTAATAAGCTTTTGGATTTTAACAATGGAGGTGCTTCCGATTTACTCTTTATTTATGTTTTAATCGATTTCAATGTTGTATCTCCTTTAATTTGATTGATGTATCTTCGAGTGATTCTCTTAACCAGTTTGACCACGGGTTTACCCGGGTCGATTCAGGACGGGTGTTACAACTTGCAATTTCAATTCTTTTTGAGTTGCTTTCTCGTACCTTGAATGAGTTAGAATTTGTATGAGACCTATTCAAGATCACACGATGACACGAGTTCTAGGAGGACATAGGCACCTAGAATCAGCTACTTAAGCCATAAAGCCAACCCAACGATAAATCCCTTAGGTGTAAACCCTTGAGCTTGGCCTTTCGTTCGGTTCGTTATACATTACAGCCATTTCCCATGTTTTTCATCACCCCATTGATCCCCTGTGGTAGTAGTTCTAGATTAGCCTACCGGAAGTCGGTTTGTGGTAACCTGCCTATAGCTATTATATCCAGACGTGTAAACCCCTCTAGCAACTAGAAAAAATCAGCACTAAGAAAAAAAAGAGAAAAAAAGAAAAAAAACAGAAAATCCAAAAACTCAATTGAAGTTCGAGTTCAAAGTCTAGCAGTATAGTTAATAACGTTCTTCTCCCTACATATGGAAGAACGAAGTCAAAGTAAATGTAAAGAAAAGTCAGTAAAATTCAGAAAAAGAAAAAAATAATACAAAATAAAGTGCTAGGTTGCTTGAGGGTATCATAGGACGAGCGTACACTCTTCCACCCGTGTCTGGTTAGACGGTAGGAAGCCATAGATTCGAGGGAAGTTAGTCAAAAGCTACACCGCACAAAAGCCAATACCATCATTTATCCCATCATCCATTCATCATAAACCCTTGTAGTGTAAGATCGAAACAGTCCCTTGCGAAAGTCCTTTTGACTAGTTACTCATGTTGGCAGAGTGGTGGAGATGTGGTCGAATTGCAAACATATGACATACTTCGGTCGAGAGTCTAACTGAGGCAGAAACACGTCCCTAAACATAGAGTGCGAGAGTTCCCCATGTACTAAATATTATCTGTGTGAGGAGTCTAGTCGGTTAGATCGGATTTGTGCTTGATTGGTGATTGCTCCCTGTTGTGTGCAGATAATTAGTGAGACTAGGTTGTTTGGTTGATGTGTATGGATGTTAGGTCATTTGTTCTAGGTTTAGAGGTTTAATAATTCATTGTGAAGGCTTGAATCTTAACTTGATCGATCTTGTCATTTGTGAATCTGAGTGCTTTCTAGTTCAGTTTGCTTGAGGACAAGCAAAAGCTTAAGTGTGGGGTATTTCATGACACTCGATTTGACGTGATTATCAGCCTCATTTAAGCAACATTTCCCTACTTGAGACACGGTTTTTAGGGTAGTTTAGATGTTTTCACACGATTTCTCTATTTCTACCATTTTGGTTACTTTGGCCCGTTATGGGTCTATTTGATGTGTTTTCTAGTTCTTTTGTGAATGCACAGGTTTTTTTCCATCAATAAGTAGCCACGGACATGCTCGGGAAGCGAAGGAACCTCAAGGAATTTCTCAGAATCAAGCCAGAAATCAAACGAGTCAAAACCAAAATACTCCCCTGCCAACACTGAAGATTTCGGCAAGAACTTCCAAAGTTCCCGCCGAGGAGTTTTACACATAGGAACTTCCAGGAGAATTTAAGAAGAAATCCTCGGCGAGAACTTAGTTCTCGCCAAAAACTATTTAAGAATTACAAACAAGAGCTTCTGCACTAAAGTTCTCCGCGAGAACTTTCAATGTGCTCGCCGAGAAGTCCTCGCTTTTACGGCGCAAATACGAACAAACCCTATTTAAGCAAAACGGCGGACATCATTCAAGATATACTTTTTCCACGGATTAATTTCCAGACTTCAGAGTTCGAGAGAGAGTTCAGAGCATCCTCGGAGTTCCAGGAGAGATCGTGACGCCATCTTTTCACCTCGGAGTGCTCGGGCTAGGAGTTGAAGATTCTCGAGATCGAAGCTTCACGGATTCATCAAATTAGGTTTTACAGTTCTTCTATGTTCTTCCTACCTGAGATGTATTCTTTGATTGTTTTCGATTCTCTTGTATTGAATATGAGTAGCTAAACTTGTAGAGCTTAGATTAGATGAACACTAAGTGACCCGGTGTAACATCCCCGCCCAACCAAATGATTTGGAACTCGAGTTCGGATGGTTGAGACATTGGAAACATTGTTCTTGAGGCCCCATCGAAGTCCGGGATGATCATAATTGAGTCGGGTTGAAGTTACAAGAGAGTACGTGAAAAATTTGTCGAAGTTGGCAGATCATGATACATGGTCGTGTATTAGAGATACACGCCGTGTATCACGATACACGGCCATGTATCATGATACATGACCATGTATCATGGTCTGACTATAAAAAAATGGGTTTTTGACGGAAATCCTCAACTTCTCTCTCTCTCTTTCCACCCGAAAATCGCTTTGACAAACCAAACTTCTCCCAACTTCAAACCTCTATTCCGGGAGCTACGGAGGTCCATTGACGATCCATTTCTTGCTACATGTTTGTGGAAATGAGAGGAAGATATTGCATGTCTCAGTTCAGGATATTTTGGAGTGAAGTGCTGTCAGTGGCAGAAGGAAGAAGCTACATTTTTAGGGAAGAAGAGCTTGGTTATTTGAGTTCTAGAAGTTGTTTTAGAGTCTCGTCTTCTTGTCAGGTGAGGGTTTAGAGTACGATAGGTAGTTCTGGTCGATGTGAGGAGTTGTAATCTGGCTTATTCGAAATTAGGGATTGCATGAAATTGGAAGAGAGTAAAAGGGGATAACTGTTTTGTGATTGATTATTAATTGATTGAATGTGATAGCTACCTATGATTGTTTATGGATGGATGATTACTGTTCTGATTGCTATGATGTTGGGATTGGGGTAACCATGATTAATGATGACTAAACGGATTAGAATTAGTAACGAGTGATAGGGGAAATAGGTCTGTGAACTATGAATTGTGCATATATTTTGCCATTGTCAGTTGTGGTTGCAGGAGGGTGGTCCTGCCAATGTGGGGTCGCCCTATTAATGATGAACAGGTGGATGGCCCTGCCAATGTGGGGCCGTCCTATGAAGGAAGAACAGGAGGGTAACCCTAAGACTCACGACATGCCTATCCCTGTACTTGCAGGTGGGGGTGGTCGGTGAGCTAGCCGTTTACGCTTAAATTATTTGTGATATGTGGGATGTTGATTGAAGTGAATTGTAATTGTAAACGTGATATTGGGTCACCCGTCCGACTGCCCAAGTATCCGTAAGTACTCATACACTCCACCAAGGTCACCCGTCCAAGGGAGAACCTTAGGGCCCTACAAGAAGCGTATAGAGCCAAGGGAAGGCCATTTACAAGACCCCAAGCCCAGGTATGAGATAAGGTACAGGCTCAGGCCTCCCCCTACAGGTAGGAAAGCTCAGGAGGAAGAAATGCCACTCCAAGCCATGCTGCTGGCCGAGTGTAGAAACCCTAGAGCTGAAGGTAAGTCCCGGCCGGATCCGGACCTCCTCTCCAAGGACCATGAAGATGAAGCACACTCCAGAGACCCTCTGGAGGCATTCCTGGAGTATAGGAGCAAGAGAGCGCAAGAGTACCTGGCCAAGAAGGGATGGCTACCCAAGACCGACCCGGCGCCAAGTCCTGAGGAGAATTGGAGCACCTGGTTCCAAGGCACCACCCCTGGCCCGACCCTAGCCCATGAGAGTCACGTATGGAGCTATCTGAGGTGATGCCCGAAGCTAGGAGAGGAAGCCCCGAGCAGAAATGAAGAAGTTCCCAAACCGGCCTCGCCCCGAGCCCTAGACCGAGAGCCGAGCCGATCGGGATTATTTTATGGGGATGGACGCCGTGTGGACCAAACCTTTTGGCAAGGCCCTAGCCCTTGGACCAGCACGGAGCATCAGGCCCCAAGGCCCGACGAAGGCCCGCCAACGAAGAAGAAGAAGCCCGGAGCCGAGCAAAGGCCCGGCCCGAAGACCGGCTGCCCGCCGAGTCCTAGTCCCACTCGGACTAGGAAACCCTAAAACTGCCGGTTTAGGGTTTTAAGTGTTTTATTACTATTTTGATTTGGATTCTCGGTTTTAAGACTATTTAATTGTTTTTTCCTTTTTAGTAGGACTTGTTTAGGGGTTTTAGGATTCTATTTAGGAATAGGACTCTTTATTCTATTCTTATTTAGGAATTAGACTTTAGGGAAGAGAGCTTGTTCCCTCCCTATATATAGAGGCCGCCGGCCTCACTTTGAAAACACAACTTTTATGAAATAAACCCCCTTTGAAAGAACTCTGTTCTGAAACCCTTATTGTATCTGCATGTTGCGATACTGAAGGATCGACTTATCATCAAGAGCATCCCTCTCTTGGCATGGTGTCTTCGACTGGACACTTGATATGATCCAACAGTGCCGCCCCGATGCCAACCGGTATTCCTACACCCCACCCGGATCCCCTGGCCTAGGCAAGGCCCTAGTGCCTCTTAAGAAGCACATGAATCCAAGGACAGGCCATCCTCATGCCCTAAAACCAAGGTATGACAAGAAATATCGACTAAACCCTTCACTTGCAGGTAGAAAGACTCCAAGGAAGGGAGTGCTGTCCCAAGCCATGCTAATGGCCGAGGGTATAAGCCCTAGCACCGAAGAGAAGCTTCAGCCCGCTCCTAGTCTGACCTCCAGGAGCCCTGAAGAAGAAGTCGGTTCTTTGAGTGACCCTCTGTAAGCATTTCTGGAGTACAGAAGGAAGAGAGCCCAAGAACCCTTGGCCCGAAGAGGAGAGCTGTCAAAGATTGAACCTGAACCCAGGCATGAGAAGACTTGGAGTCCTTGGCCCCGAAGCATGACACTCGGGCTGACCACGGAGAGCTACATCCAAAGCTACCTGGAGGCCTACCTGAAGCTTAAAGAAGAAGGCCCGAGCGGAAAGAAAGAAGGTCCAAGGGGAGAACAGCCACAAGACCTAAACCGGCAACCGGTCCGATCAAAGGAGTTTTATGGAACCGGGCATGAAGAACATATCTTTTGGACAAGAAGTCCGTCACTAAGCCCGCCAGAAGCCGAAGCCCGCGTCCGCCACCCGAGTCAAGCCCGGCGTTTGGCCGGTCAAGCCCACCGGGCCGCCACACGCGCCCAACCGGCCCGAGCAGCCGTACGCGGCCAGATTAGGGTTTTTGACCTAATTTAGGTCTTTTATTCTGCTTTAAAAACTACAACTATTATTTTATGTTTTTTCCTTTTTAATAGGATTATTTAGGGGTTTTAGGAGACTATTTAGGAATAAGACTCTTTATTTTATTATTATTTAGAAGTAGTAATTAGGGAGGAGAGCTTGTTCCCTCACCTCTATAAGGAGGCCGTCGGCCACCCTTGTAACACACAACTTTTATGAAATAAACCCCCTTTGAAAGAACTCTGTTCTTAAAACCCTTATTGTATCTGCATGTTGCGATACTGAAGACACTTCTGGTTCACTTCGACTGGACACTTATCATCAAGAGCATCCATCTCTTGGCATGGCATCTTCGACTGGACACTTCTGGTTCCCGGCTGTTATATAGCCGACGGGTCAAAGTACTTATCCACCCTCGGTTCCCGACGGTTCTACCTCGTTGCAAGGTCTCAACTTGCGGTTTAAGGGTCGTCTGCCCAAGGTTGCAGTGGTTCACATCAGTTGGTATCAGAGCACGGTTCAGCTCACGGACCACAATCTATCCCAGTCTCCAGGTTCACCTGGATTCATATCCTTTACTGCTTTCCTTAGAAAATTGATTCGAAAATCCCCTTCTATTTCAATTCTTGTTTTAGTTTCGAGTTAAGAAAAAGAAAAGAAAGCAAGGCTACCTTGCCACGTTATTTCCTTTTGTTGTAAGTTTATTTCTAAGAAGAGGGGATAGAAAATTGCTTCCGTTTGCTAGTACTAACCATGGCAGACGAGAGATTAGCTAAAATAGAGAACACCCTTCAGACTCTTGAAGCTACCGTGATCCACATCCAAGGAACCCTAACCCAGCTTGGGAGAGGAAAAGTCCGAGACGGCTACACCAGAAGACCCACCCATGCCCCATGGAGAGGAGATCCGAGTACAAGCCAAGCTCCATGGAAGCCGGAACAGACCCGAGCCCTTAGCTCCCGGCCAAACCCTAACCCTAGGGATTCGGCACCTCCGGTAACACTTGCACCATCTACTTATAAGTTTCAAGACTTTAACCCACGTCCTAGTGGAATTGTATGTGTCAAATGTCAAGGAAGGGGACATATTTCAAGGGATTGCCCTAATCAACAAACGATGGTGATAAGAGAAAGAGAAATCGAGACAGACAATGAGGAGGATGAGAAGAAAGAAGAAGAAGAGTCAGATGAAGGAGAGCAAGTTAAGCTGAGAAGGCTTGAAAAGTTTGCAGGGTTCACCTCTAAAACCCTAGCATCCGGCGCCCCGGCCTCACCCCCCGCCTCAGCCCCGGCACCAGCCCTGGCCCCCGCCTCGGCACCAGTACCTGGCCCCGGCACTGTTCAGCCAGGCCCCAGCGGCCCAGCGCTCGGCCCCAGCCTTGGCGCTGCCCCAGGCCCCAGCGCCCCAGCGCTCGGCCCCAGTGATATGACCCGGCCTAGCTACCCCAGTCAACACCCGGACCCATGCACGCCGCCAGGGTCCCCCGTGAGTGGAAAATCCCTAGGGCCATATAAAAAGCGCCTAGAATTCAGGACTGACTACTTACGAGCCCTCAACCCCAAAAATGAACTGAAGAACAAGCTTAGGCCTGCCCCAACGGGAAGGAAGGCACCCCGAGATGGAAGAAAGTTCCAGGCCATGTTACTAACCGAGAACCTAAGTCCTAGGTCGAGCACTGAGTCTCATTCCTTCCCCAACCTCTCTTCCACGATCCCTCAAGTCAAGCACACGTCAAAGGCCATCTGGAGAGAGTTTCTGGCGTACAAAAGACAAGAAGATTCGAGAATATGTGGCCAAGACAGGTTGGCTTTCGAAGGACCCTACCCCGTCCCCGGCGGATACGGCCAACCAACCCCTGCCTCGGCTAACCCTACTCCACACTCAGAATCTGGCGGACAAGTTGAAGCCAGAAGACTCAGGAGGTCAAAAGACTTGGGAGGAACCTCACTTGTCTGAGGAAATGTCCAGCAGAAGGCCAGAATAGCCCGGCATCACCAAAACCCTAGCACCGGATCCGGAGCAGTTGATGCCGAGCCGGTCACCAGCACCGAAGGACGCCACCCGACCACCCGGTCACCCGGAGCCCGCGATAATTACAGAAATGCCACCGCGCGGGTTCCGGGCACTTTTCCTAGCCGCGTCCGGAGTCCAGCCCGCGCTCGGAGGTTTTCCTAGTCCCACCCGGACAAGGACACCCGGTGTGCCCTAATCCGCCCGGATTAGGGTTTTGCTCAATTTTGCCGGTTTTAGAGTTTTAATCTCGGACAACTATATTTATTTTAATATTTTCTTCGGCCTATCTTTTAGGATTATTTTAATCTTTCCTTGTTAGAGTTGGAACCGGTTTTTGCCACCCTTGGGCTATAAATAAAGGCTTCGGCCGCCAATGTAAGACAGATTATTGATTATTGAAATTTCAGAACATTGTTCTTTTTCCTTCAAGTCTTTGCTCGTTGTTGCTTAGCTTAAGGTTTGGTTTATCATCAAAGGCTATCATCCTTTGTTTGTGGCACCAATTCGACCGAATACCTTGGGGTTCCTAAGTCGATACTTAGTGGATTTCAAGTGTTCTCCGCGGTTTCATTAGTTAGGTTCTCGTGGGGCTGATAATATAGTTTTGGGTGTTGAGTCGATCCCTTCCTGGAGAAGGCGGTTCGCATCAGCTGGTATCAGAGCACGGTTCAACTCTTGGACCAACAATCTATCCAGTTTTCAGGTTCTTCTACTTGAATTCATATCTTTTAGCTTTCGTTGTTTTCAGTTTCAGAAAAACCCTAAAAAATAGCTTCATTGTGTTTGTTCTAGTCTTCAACCTTTCTTTTAGTTATTTGTGAGAAAAAGTTGTGGCCGATCAAAGAAAAATACAAAAAGAGTCTAAGAAAAAGAAAAGAAAATAAAAGAATCGAGGTCTTTAAAACAGAAAATTTGACCTAGCAAAAAGCAAGGCCACGTGCACAATCAAGGAAGAAGATTAAGTTCAAGAAGAGGGGTTTTCATAAGTATAGCTAGTAGCTTTCTTAATAGAACACCCAAATTTGTTTGTCTTGTCATCCCACGACCTAGCATCAAGATTCTGGCCCCTAGAAATCCGAAAACCCTAGGTATAAGGTCTTGTTTTGTGTCATTGATAGACTTAGACTTCAAAGCTTCGAAGAAACTTGCAACTACTTGAATTGGAATTGTCTTTGTTGTGAAATTTTCAAAGAAAACCCTAATTTGAGTGACTTTAAATTTTCATACACGAGTGGTAAGAAAAAGAGTGTGTGATGTTTCTTTAGAGTAATTTTGTGAGGTCCATTGTTCCGTACTAATCATGGCAGATGAGAGGCTAACTGCTATGGAGGCATGATTGACTGCCGCTATGGAGGCCCGATTGACTGCCATGGCTGAAAACATGGCCCGACTCACCGCGCAGCTTGGAAACCCGAATGGAGATGGCCCCCGGCGGCCAAGAAGGAATGAGCAGGAGGAAGATGATGATGTGAGCAGTTTAAGGCTCAATGTACCCAAATTTTCTTGCAAGGCAAACCCTGACGAGTACATTGATTGGGAGAGGAGCATGGAAGACTTCTTTGAGTGCCATAACTACTCCAAGCGGAAAAAAGTAATCCTAGCCATACTAGAGTTTACTGACTTTGCTGCTTTATGGTGGGCACAGCTCAGAAATCAGATCAGGGAGAAGAAGAGGACCCCGTCCTTTGTTGGAGGAGTCTTAAGAGGAAGATGAGAAGAAAGTTTGTCCCGAGCAGTTACAATAGAGATTTGCACGGCAAGCTTCAACTTCTGAAGCAAGGGAACATGTCAGTTGAGGAGTACAGTCAGGAGATGGAGATCTTGGTTACAAGACTTGATCTGAGTGAAGATGTGGATGCCAAGATAGCCAGGTTCAATGGAGGGCTACGAAGAGAGATCCTACACCAAGTCAACATCCTAAACTTTGTTGACTATGATGACTTGGTAACCACGGCTATTAGGGTTGAGAAAGAATTGAAGAATGGGCTTGGAAGAAGAGCTACTACCCCGCCACCAATCAGTGCCCCTGTGAGAGGAGACAGGAGTGCCGGACACACTCCTTATAGGCCAAACCCTAGCAGGAATTCTGGACTGAGGCCAAACCCTAACCAAGGGTCGGCATCACGGGTAACGCCTAACCCTAACTCTCAAATTCCTACTACTAATGCCCGGCCTAGTGCCATTGTGTGTTTTAAGTGTCAAGGAAGGGGTCACATGGCCAGAGACTGCCCTAACACCCGAGCCATGGTGCTTAGAGAAGGAGAAGTTGTGACGGACGATGAGGAGGAACAAATTAATGAAGAAATTGAGGAAGAGTCCAGTGGAGGAGAAGAAGTTGATACAGAAGGCTTAGAAAAATTTTCAGCCTTCAACAGCCGAGTGATCACCCCGGCTGATGCCGAACAGCACTGCCCCGGCCCAGCAATCAGCACTGCCCCGGCACAGCGCCCAGCACTGCCCCGGCCTAGCGCCCAGCACTGCCCCAGCACAGCGCCCAGCACTGCCCCAGCCCAGCATTTAGCACTACCCCGGCACAGCGCCCAGCACTGCCCCGGCCCAGCGCCCAGCACTGCCCCGGCCCAGCACCCAGCACTGCCCCGGCACAGCGCTCGGCCCTGCCCCGGACCAGCACCGGCCCTGCCCCAGCCTAGCACCAGGACTGCCCCGGACATCCTGTCCGCGCCGGATGATGTCAATCGACCCACCCCGGGTCTTTTGAACATTCCCTCGGCCAATTTTGGCCTGAAAACAGAAGGAGGACTCATTGACGTCCTGAAGCAGAACGCCGGCCCCGACAGCCACCCGGCGGCCCCGACGGCTAAAGAACCAATGACCACCCGGCCCGAACTCCAATGGAAAGTCATCTCCCGGCGGATTTTAAAAGCTGCCCGAGCCAAGAAGATCCAAAAGCAGACTCGGATGAGGAGATGAGTGAAGAACCCTCGCCCAGCAGCTCCCCGAGACTTAACATTACTGTTAATGGCATTTATGAAGTGGAGGAAATGGAGACTGAGGGAGAAGACACAGACGAATCTGAGATTTGGTCTGTTACCGATTCGAATGACACCCCTAGGACCACCGAAGAAGCTTAGTCATCCCCGACCTTAGCCAATAAGATTGGGGGACAAAGAGTAATGGGATCTGGAAAAGGCCCCGAGATGGATTTGCGGACAAATCGCAGTCAAGAAGAGGGGATGATATGACCCGGCCTAGCTACCCCAGTCAACACCCAGACCCATGCACGCCGCCAGGGTCCCCCGTGAGTGGAAAAGCCCTAGGGCCATATAAAAAGCGCCTAGCCTTGAGGACTGACTACTTACGAGCCCTCAACCCCAAAAATGAATTGAAGAACAAGCTTAGGCCTGCCCCAACGGGAAGGAAGGCACCCCGAGATGGAAGAAAGTTCCAGGTCCATGTTACTAACCGAGAACCTAAGTCCTAGGTCAAGCACTGAGTCTCATTCCTTCCCCAACCTCTCTTCCATGATCCCTCAAGTCAAGCACACGTCAAAGGCCATCTGGAGAGAGTTCTGGCGTACAGAAGACAAGAAGATTCGAGAATATGTGGCCAAGACAGGTTGGCTTTCGAAGGACCCTGCCCCGGCCCCGGCGGGTATGACCAACCAGCCCCTGCCTCGGCTAACCCTACTCCACACTCAGAATCTGGCGGACAAGTTGAAGCCAGAAGACTCAGGAGGTCAAAAGACTTGGGAGGAACCTCACTTGTCCGAGGAAATGTCCAGCAAAAGGCCAGAACAGCCCGGCATCACCAAAACCCTAGCACCGGATCCGGAGCAGTTGATGCCGAGCCGGTCACCAGCACCGAAGGACGCCACCCGACCACCCGGTCACCCGGAGCCCGCGGTAATTACAGAAATGCCACCGCGCGGGTTCTAGGCACTTTTCCTAGCCGCGTCCTGAGTCCAGCCCGTGCCCGGAGGTTTTCCTAGTCCCACCCGGACAAGGACACCCGGTGTGCCCTAATCCGCCCAGATTAGGGTTTTGCTCAATTTTGCCAGTTTTAGAGTTTTAATCTCGGACAACTATATTTATTTTAATATTTTCTTCGGCCTATCTTTTAGGATTATTTTAGTCTTTCCTTGTTAGAGTTGGAACCGGTTTTTGCCACCCTTGGGCTATAAATAAAGGCTTCGGCCGCCAATGTATGACAGATTATTGATTATTGAAATTTCAGAACATTGTTCTTTTTCCTTCAAGTCTTTGCTCGTTGTTGCTTAGCTTAAGGTTTGGTTTATCATCAAAGGCTATCATCCTTTGTTTGTGGCACCAATTCGACCGAATACCTTGGGGTTCCTAAGTCGATACTTAGTGGATTTCAAGTGTTCTCCGCGGTTTCATTAGTTAGGTTCTCGTGGGGCTGATAATATAGTCTTGGGTGTTGAGTCGATCCCTTCCTGGAGAAGGCGGTTCGCATCACCCAGCCTCGGCGCTGCCCCAGGCCCTAGTGCCCCAGCGCTCGGCCCCAGCTTCGGTGCTGCCCCAGGCCCTAGCGCCCCAGCGCTCGGCCCCAGCTTCGGTGCTGCCCCAGACCCAACGCGCCCCAGACCCAGCCCCAGCGCTTCGCCCCAGCCCCGGCGCTGCCCCAGGCCCCAGCGCTCAGCCCCAGCCCCGGCATTGCCCCAGGCCCCAGCACCCTAGTGCTCGGCCCCAGCCCCGGCACTGCCCCACCAGGCCCGGGCACCCCAGCGCACGGCCCCCGCCCCGGCGCCCCAGCGCCCGGCCCCGACTGGCGCTACCCGCTCAGTCCTAGCGCCCCAGCCCCCGGTGCTACCCTGCCTTACTAGGCCCCGGCCGCCCTAGCACCCGGCCCCGACATGTCGCTGCCCAAGGCTCCCCGGCGCATCACCACCCGACGTGGCCCCCGACCACGGGTCAGGCGCGTCCCTGCCCGACGCTCAGCCCCGGTCCTACCCGACCCCGGCTGCCCCAACACGACGATGCCCGACGCCACCGACCTGCCCCGCCCCCACCGGCTCTCCGCTGCCCACCGCCGCCGCCTCACCACTAGCCGCCGCCGGCTTCCTACTTCCCGCTACACCGCCTTCCCACTGCCCGCCGCCGCCCCGCCTTGCCACTGCCCGACGCGGCCGCCAACTTTTCCCTAGACGCCGCCACTTTGCCCCCGCCCGACGCGTCACTGCCCGACGCCTCCCCACTGCCCAGCGCCGCCGCCCTGCCCAAAGTGCCCTGGATCACCTCCGGCACCCTCGGCACCCCCGTGCCCGGACCCGACGCTTCACCGACGGTTCCCTGTGCACACAAGATTCAATGGGAGATCATCTCCCGACGAGTTTTGAGAGCTGCCCCGAGTGAAGAAGATCCGGATGCTGACCCGGATGTAGAAATGAGTAAGGAATTCTCACCCGCCACCTCCCCGAGCCTTAACATTATTGTTGATAGTTTTTTAGGAGACGGTGCTATGGAGACCGATGGAGAAAGCGCTGAAGGACCCGAGCCTTGGTCCGTTACTGACTCCAATGACACTCCTAGGTCTAAAGATGAAGCTGAATCTTCCCCGACCGTGGCCGACAAGATTGCTGAAGTTTGGAAGAGAGTGATGAGTGCTAGAAGAGAACCCGAGATGGATTTGGGGACAAATCCAAGGCAAGAAGAGGGGGATGATATGACCCAGCCCGACTGCCCAAGTATCCGTACGTACTCATACACTCCACCAGGGTCACCCGTCAAAGGGAGAACCTTAGGGCCCTACAATAAGCGTATAGAGCCAAGGGAAGGCCACTTACAAGACCCCAAGCCCAGGTATGAGATCAGGTACAGGCTCAGGCCTCCCCCTACAGGTAGGAAAGCTCAGGAGGAAGAAATGCCACTCTAAGCCATGCTGCTGGCCGAGTGTAGAAACCCTAGAGCTGAAGGTAAGCCCCGGCCGGATCCGGACCTCCTCTCCAAGGACCCTGAAGATGAAGCACACTCCAGAGACCCTCTGGAGGCATTCCTGGAGTATAGGAGCAAGAGAGCCCAAGAGTACCTGGCCAAGAAGGGATGGCTACCCAAGACCGACCCCGCGCCAAGTCCTGAGGAGAATTGGAGCACCTGGTTCCAAGGCACCACCCCTGGCCCGACCCTAGCCCATGAGAGTCACGTATGGAGCTATCTGAGGCGATGCCCGAAGCTAGGAGAGGAAGCCCCGAGCAGAAATGAAGAAGTTTCCAAACCGGCCCCGCCCCGAGCCCTAGACCGAGAGCCAAGCCAATCGGGATTATTTTATGGGGATGGACATCGTGTGGACCAAGCCTTTTGGCAAGGCCCTAGCCCTTGGACCAGCCCGGAGCATCAGGCCCCAAGGCCCGACGAAGGCCCGCAAACGAAGAAGAAGAAGCCCGGAGCCGAGCAAAGGCCTGGCCCGAAGATCGCTGCCCGCCGAGTCCTAGTCCCACTCGGACTAGGAAACCCTAAAACCGCCGGTTTAGGGTTTTAAGTGTTTTATTCCTATTTTGATTTGGATTCTCGGTTTTAAGACTATTTAATTTTTTTTTCCTTTTTAGTAGGACTTGTTTAGGGTTTTAGGATTCTATTTAGGAATAGGACTCTTTATTCTATTCTTATTTAGGAATTAGACTTTAGGGAGGAGAGCTTGTTCCCTCCCTATATATAGAGGCCGTCGGCCTCACTTTGAAAACACAACTTTTATGAAATAAACCCCCTTTGAAAGAACTCTGTTCTGAAACCCTTATTGTATCTGCATATTGCGATACTGAGGGATCGACTTATCATCAAGAGCATCCATATCTTGGCGTGGCGTCTTCAACTGGACACTTGATATGATCCAACAGTGCCGCCCCGACGCCAACCGGTATTCCTACACCCCACCCGGATCCCTTGGCGTAGGCAAGGCCCTAGTGCCTCTTAAGAAGCGCATGAATCCAAGGACAGGCCATCCTCGAGCCCTAAAACCAAGGTATGACAAGAAATATCGACTAAACCCTTCACTTGCAGGTAGAAAGACTCCGAGGAAGGGAGTGCTGTCCCAAGCCATGCTAATGGCCGAGGGTATAAGCCCTAGCACCGAAGAGAAGCTTCAGCACGCTCCTAGTCTGACCTCCAGGAGCCCTGAAGAAGAAGTCGGTTCTTTGAGTGACCCTCTGGAAGCATTTCTGGAGTACAGAAGGAAGAGAGCCCAAGAACCCTTGGCCCGAAGAGGAGAGCTGTCAAAGATTGAACCTGAACCCAGGCATGAGAAGACTTGGAGTCCTTGGCCCCGAAGCATGACACTCGGGCTGACCACAGAGAGCTACGTCCAAAGCTACCTGGAGGCCTATGATGACACTCGATTTGACGTGATTATCAACCTCATTTAAGCGACATTTCTTTGCTTAAGACATGGTTTTTAGGGTAGAATAACGAATATTCAATGGATTGCCCTATCTCGTGCCATTTGTGTTACCTTGGCCCATTTCTGGTCTATTTGATGGTTTTCTAGTGTTTTTATGTTAGCACAGGTTTTTGCCATCGAATAAGTAACCAAGGACGTGTCTAAGGCATTGGAATCTCGAAGGATTACACCGGGATCGATCAAAGGAGTTAATCAAAGTTCAAACAAATTCCTGCCCGATTTACAAAGGAATTTTCACCGAAAATACCCTTGTGTTTTTGGCGAAAATATGTTCACAAATCGGCTATTGGCAGCTGAAGGAATTTTTGGCGAAAGGAGGAAGTTTTCGAACCGAGAAGAAAGTTCAGGAGAATCAGCCGGCGGATCCTTCATTTGCAAAGGAATTTTTGGCGAAAATAATAGAAGAAATCCGGCTGATTAGGGTTGAGTATAAATACTTAACCCGGCGGCCCACATCATAACGGACATCATAACATACATCATAATATACTTTTCGAAATCAGAATTTGAAGAATTCTCTGAAGTTCTGGAGCGAAGAGTTAGAGCTCGAAGAGCCGGATAGAGATCGTGACGCCATCCCTTCCACCTCGGAGACTCAGAGCTAGGATTGTGGTTTACTGAAGATCGAAGCCTGTCAGAGTCGTCTAAATTAGGTTTTTCAGATTCTTTTCTGTTCTTCCTCTGAATGATGAACTCTTTCTTTGTCTTGGATTCTTTTCTGATAAACATGAGTAGCTAAACTCGTTAGAGCTTAGACTACATGAACCCTAAGTGACCCAGGGCTTTTAAGCTGTCACGGATCGGCGGTGATTAGATTCGAAATTCAATCAGTTTCTCTTTCATGTTCGATTTTTCTTCATTGTTCATGTTTCTTGTCTGGATTGATCACCTAGATTAGATTCTTGTTAAGCTAAGGATAGAAGCGAACGCTCGCCTTACTTTAGAACATCAAATTGAACAATTAACCTTATAATTGGAGCGTGCCTTTCGTAGGAACCGGTTAGGGTTAATCCACTGCAAGAGTAACTCATGAATCATTAGTAATTGCACCAGCTAAGTTAAGTCGTTGCGAGAGGTGACCGTACCCGGGCGACTAATTAATCTTGGTAGTTAGAACGGATAGAGCGAACGTTCGCCGGTCTTAAACCTAAGGGTAAGGAGTTATGGTGGTGTCTTAGTAATTGATTGAATAAGAATCGAAATCCGCTGATCTGCTGATTGCCAATGCTCTGGGAAACGAAGGGGGATTCAAAGTCTAAGTTCGTTTGTCATCTCTGTTTTCAAACCCTAATTTCCAATCTGCTTTAGTTTAATTTTTAATTTTCTCTGCAATTCTTAGAGTTAGAAGTCGTGGAACTCACACCACGCACGAAGTGCTTAGATTCGAGTATTTTGCTAGTTTTTGGAGTAGTCAATCATAGAAGGCCCTTGGAATACGATCTACCCTAGCTTTTGTTAGCTTTGTTAGTTATTTGTGTGAATCCGAACAACGACCGGGTGTTCACCAAATTGGCGCCGTTGCCGGGGACTTCTTTTGATTGTTTGAAAGAAGAACTGGCAATTTATTCTTCTACTTTCCATCTTTCATTTTTCCACCCACTTTGATTTTACGCTGGTATGTTTGCTTTTGTTGCTTGTAGGTTGTTCTACAGGTTTATGAACCGCTCGATCGCTCATTCTCAGTTTAAGCTGGGTAATTCTACTCCGCCGAAGAAACCGCAAGCTCAGAAGCAAGTCATAATCATTCCGCCTACACCACCTATCCCTAATAAGATTGAGGAGTTGAAGGAGAACTCCTCATCTTCATCCACCCCATCCACTACTTCAGATTCACCACCACCTTCTCCTCCCGTACTAGCTGCTCAACGCACCATGGCAGATTACAGTAGACCAATGGCGACTAACTTTCGAGCTACATCGTCGTGCCTCACAACGATGACAACCTTGACTATGAGATCACAATTTCCTTCCTGAACATGGTCTCTAAGGATCTTCATTTCGAAGGGAAGCCGCAGGAAAACCCCTGCACACATTTGGCGAACTTCCTAGACATGTGCGAGATGTTTAAAAGCGGGAATCTCGATAAGAACAATCTTTGCTTGCGAGTATTCCCATTCTCTCTTAAAGGGAACGCCAAGGTATGGCTCGGCTCGAAACCACCTAGCTACTACATTGACTGGGATAATCTAGCTCAAGACTTCATAGAGGAATACTATCCCCCTTCAAGAATGACATTCTACAAGGATAGCATCGCTAGATTCTCTCAGAAGGAAGGAGTAAGCTTATACGATGCTTGGAACAAATTCCAAGAGCTTCTCTCTGAATGTCCTCATCATGGATTCAACCAGAGTCAGCTAGCCAAAATCTTTGCCCAAGGTATGAATGAGGAAACGGCTGAATGGGTCAACATTTTAGCCAAGGGCAACTGCACAGCACTTGAACCAGAAGCTGCTCTACTTCACTTTGTGGACTGTGCATTTAAGTCCAGAAATAGGGAGAGACAGTTTGGAGCAGTCAAGAGCCGACCGAGTTGTGAAGAGTAGATCAAGATCGAAGTGCAGAAACACATGGAAGAGATCTTCGGAACAGCTAATGACTGGTCTAGAGAGGAAGTTAATTTCATTGATCAAAGCTTCACCAAGGATCAAAGAGGCTACCCCGACTACCATCAGTTCAGAACACCCCCTCAACAATAGGGAAGTTTCCTTGAGCGTTCTCCTCACAACTTGGGACTCTGCCAAGCGTCCGAATCAACGCTGGGACAATAGTTATCAAGATTCTCCCAGATTCACCAATGCACAACATCCTCAGAATCTTACATCTGAAGACATTGGGAGAGGAAACTAGCCCAGAAGTTTGATCTGATTGCAGCACGGCTTAAGGATCACGAAGCAAAATTTAAAGCCCAAGAAGCTTTTAACCAAGGACAGATCGCACAAGGACAGAGAATAGAGAGCATGATAAATAAAGTTGCTAGCTTGTTAGCCAACCTTCCTCTCTTCAACCAGGCGCTGTCTCAAAACGACTCCTCCATGAAGAATGAGCAAGCTAAAGTCATCACAACCAGGAGCAGTGAGCAGAACAGCCTGGAGAAGAAGAAGGGAGCACTATCCGTTCTCTCTACGGGAGAGTGTTCAACTATCGTCTCTCAATCACCACCCATACCTATCCCAGCTAAGTGCTCTGATCCTGGTCCTTTTACTTTACCTTTAATCATTAATGGCATTGCAATTGAACGTAGTTTGGTTGATCTAGGTGCGTCTATAAATGTCATGCCTATGTGTTTATATAAGAAACTGAACCTAGGTGAATTACAACCTGCTAGCATGTATGTAGTGTTCGCCGACAGAACTCTAAAAGAACCTAGAGGAATAATCAAGGATGTAATCACTTGTTGTGGCCCTTTCCGATTTTTCGCTGATTACGTAGTAATGGATACTCAAGAGACATATTCTACCCTTCTCTTAGGCCGGCCATTTATGACGACAGCCAGCATTAACATTAATGTTCCAAATGGTTCGTTAACATTAAGGGTTGGGAAGGATACTGCAACATTTCGTCTCAAGGATGGCATGAAATACATTCCTAAGGGAGAAGCACATTGTTTATCCGTAGAAACTGTGGAGTTGGCCTCGGTCAACTTCATTACTGACGTCTCTTCCAGTGTCCCTAGATCAGTTATTGTTGCAGGTATTGAACAGGTTCTTAAGAAGAAGCCAGAAAATTCTGTTCAGAAGCCGCCCAAGAAGAAGAAGGAACTGCAAGCCTCTTCTAAGCCACCGAGCACTAAACCTAGCAGACCTCGGGGAAAGAACAAAAAGACGAGGACCCAAATGGTCTGGAGACCAAAAGTTCCACCAGCTTCCACCGAGCCAGCTGCACCATCAATTCGTTCCGAGCAACCGGCGCTGGAACAAGTATGGAGGGAGAAGCCGAAAGCATCTCCTAAAGAAGTACTAACGATCACCGATCCTAGTGATACCAAGCCGGAGATAAAAGAAAAGAAGAAGCTGACAATCCTCATTCCTTCCATCGTAACACTCAAGAAGGATGACCTCTCCAGAGAACTGTTTGGACCGTTCAAGTTCATCGATCATCTTCCCGATGGACGTACCAAGCTCTTGCATGCGAACGGGAAGAGATTCACGCTTACTGGAGAAGCCCCGAAGCTGTACTTCATGAACTCTGACGCGAGCGTTAAGGAGAATCTGAGTTGGGATGTCTCCTAATACCGTCCAGGTATCGTCCAGCTCAAGGACGTTAATAAAAGAGCGCTTCGTGGGAGGCAACCCACGGCTGGAGTCCGTTTTTGTTTTGTGTCAACCTTAGTGTTTTAGAGTCGGTTCGGGGGAGCCAAAAGTGTTAGTTTGTTTGTTTTCTTATTTTTAATGTGTAGTCTGTGTGTCATAGAGTCAGTCGCAAGTTGATTGAGGTCATTCCGATTTTTGTGGATTTAACTGTGATTTTCCGAAGTTGGCCGGATTTGCGAAAATATTTTCACCCGAGTAGTTCAAAATTTTCGGCGAAATCAACCCATATTTTCGGCGAAATCGCCTTTTGAATTTTCGAAACCATTCCCCTGTTTCATATTTTCGGTCCAAAAATTTATTGTGTTTTCGGAGAAATTCCATTTGAAAACCGGCAGCCATTTTAACTCTCATTTTTGGCGAAAACTACCTATTAGTTTCGTCGAAAATCCCTTTGAAAATCATAAAATTTTCACTTAAAGATTCGGACTTCAGACCATCTCTCTCCACTTGCCATTTTCGTTCCAAACCCGAAAACAACCCCCTCCCCTTTGTTTTTAAAAAATATCGCCGCCACCACCCTTTTCAAAAAACTGCCGCCGCCGTTTCCCATCGCCGTCGCCATTGCCGACTGCCGCCGCTCAAATCCCCTCTCCATTCCAATCATTTTGAGCCCTAGAACATCTGAATCGGAGCTCTACAGCTCCAGTTCACCGAAACCCTTGTTTTCAGAGTTTTTCACCGATTTCTCCCAAACCGTTCGTTTTTAGCATCCATGGCTTCAAGGTAAGTTGTAGAACTTTTCAATACGAATTTTTTGACATAGTGATTGCTGAATTTCGTCGGGGTTGACTTTCGGTCGACTTTTCGGTTTGCCTCGATTTGCGTGCCGACTGATTTCGTGTGAACTAGGTTAGCTGAACTTGTTGAACTGTTCTAGCATGCTTAGGGATTATCGTGCTTAATTTCCATATCGTTTGATCATGTGGAGCTATGCATAGGATTGATTCTTTGTGATGTTGACTTTTGAAAAATGTTGGTTTGATCGTGACTTGTTGTGATCATTTGGCTGCATTTTGTGCTCTATCTCGTTCATATTATTGTGCTAGCTATCTGAGATCGTTTTATACCGTCAATTTTTCAAAGTTATGATAGTCTCGCCATGATTAGGGTTCCGTGTTCTACGATGTTGACTTTCTGAATGTCGGTTTGACTTTTTGAACTCTGATTGTACTAATCAATTCTGGTTGTTTCCACACATGTGTGTTATTGCTTATGATTACCGGTTGATCTACTTTGCTTACCCCCACTCGGTTTCCCTCATTTCTTTGTGAAATTGAGTTTTTCTACTAAGTGTGGGGTAGGGTTTTAGTTTAACTAATCTGGTTTCATTCTGGTTTTAGGAACACCACTTATGAGCGCAGGACTAAGGCGCGACTTGATGGCGCCTCGAGCTCCGGAGCTGCAGCTCCCGTCACACCCGCCGTTCAGGGCCCTCAGCATTACCCCACCGGGCTGGGTACCATCGCACTATCGCCCGTCTACCTGACTTCTACTTCGAGTGCTTCCAGAAGATCGAGCACATCCGGGGAGCTAAGGTACGCCCCTCTCCCATGGAGTCCCTGAGCGAGCACGACGAGGACTACTACCGGAACGTGCATGACGCCCTAGCACCGGCCGGCCTCCTAGAGCTGACCACCATAGCTGCCGACTTCCCAGACATCGCCCTTCAGGAGTTCTGGGCGACCTTTGATCTGGACGAGCATAAAAGGAGGCAAGGCCAGAAGGTGGTTTCCTTCTATCTTGGTGGGGTGTACAGGACGCTCACCTACGATGAGTTTGCTGCTCATCTAGGCATCCCCCACGAGCACTATCATGGACATCACCTAGGCTGGGGCGACGATGATGATGAGGAGACGTACCATGCTCTCTGGAGCCATATGACAGGAGTGCCCGGTGATCGCCTCACGGGCTATGACTCAGTTAAGTCCCTCTCTCACCCTCTCTTTAAATTTATTCATATGGTTTGGCGTAGATCTCTTTTATATGTTCCAGATAAGGATCGCCACCATATCCTCAAGGAGGAGCTTATGCTTCTCCGAGCCATCCGAGAGAGCTACCCTCTTCACCCCGGTTGGGTGCTTGCTCGCATCTTCCGCCAGAAGACCAGGAGGCGGACGCCACCTCGTGCACTCATGGGAGGTAACTTCATAGGTCAGCTCATCATCTCCTTCGGCATCAGCCATGAATATGGCCCGAACATTCCACGACACCACGTTAGGACCGTCAGAGGAGACTTAGCGGTTGAGTACGACTTAGAGCTGGACCTCAGTCCCCAGGTGGCAGCAGATCCTCCTCCCTAGCATATGGTCGAGTCGGAGGAAGAAGATGATGCTGAGCAGCAGCAGCCCCAACCGCCGCCAGAATTCCAAGAATATATACCCTCGCCACATCACCAGGCGGGGTATGCTCACCAGTCGCCGCCGCACATTCCCGATCCATACCAGGCACCTCCCCATCAGCCCCGACACCACCCCGCGGATGTTGGAGAGTTGTATGAGCGACTGCAGGAGTGGCGCATCACCGACAACGCCACCCAAGAGGCGAGATGGACTATTATGCAGCAGCATATGCGCCGCGCCGAAAGGCGGTATGAGGCACAGCTGGAGTGGCAACGTCAGCTCGGCGAGCACCTCCACTTTCCACCCCCGATGCCCCTGACCAGTCATGATCAGGTGGTGTCCTTTTCCTTGTCCTTTCTTTTTATTTATTCTTTTCGGATTTCGGTCCAACTTTTTTCTGTGTGGATCCGGGGCACTTGTCCCGGTTTCCTTTTTATGTTTCATTTGTTTTTGTTTTGTAGGCAGTAGGGAGATTCCCTTTGCTTCGATTCCCTCCGCTCCGAGGACTCGTGCTCATCCCCTACGCGAATCATCTCGGTCCAGGTTCTTCTACTTCACTCTGAACTCTAGAATTAGTCCTGTGAGGACACAATCCGATTTAAGTGTGGGGTAGGATGCTAGAGAACCTTGCATGAACTTGATTGCCCTTGATTGTGTTTTGTGTGTGCCTCGTGATTCCATTCCAGTCTCTCTAGCATTAGAATGGCTCAGTTCTTGATTTTTGATGTTAAGTTATTGTTCAAACCTTCATAATGATGCTTAGACCTTAACCTAGAACTTGAGAACCAACTTGTATACTTTGATGCTAAATTGCCTGGTTGAAACAGAATTTTTAAAATCACACTTGTAGTTTGTAGCCTTGATTGCACGAAAATGACCGAATCCGACTAGCAAACCAACTGTGAGCTTTTGTTCTGTTGCACGTAACTTGCAATTATAATTCTTTCTGAGTGGTTTTTTGTTTACTTGAATGAGTTAGAATTTGCATGAGACCTACTCGAGACCACACGATGACACGAGTTCTAGAAGGATAGGGGCACCTAGATTCAGCTACTGAGCCAGATAGCCTACCAAACGATAAATCCATTAGGTTTAAACCCTTGAGCTTGGCCTGTTCTTTCGGTTCGATAATACATTACAGCCATTTCCCATTTCTTTCATTCCCCGTTGATCCCCCGTGGTTGTAGTTCTAGATTGACCTACCGGAAGTCGGTTTGTGGTAACCTGCCTATAGCCATTAAACAGGTGGTCTTAGCTAATATTTCCAGACGTGTAAATCCCTCTAGCAACTAAAAGAAAATCGGCACAAAAAGAAAAGAAAAAGTAAAGTAAGAAAAGAAAGAAAATTTCAAAAAACAAAAAAAAAAGTGAAGAAAAGAAAAATCAGAAAAGTTTCAAAGTTTCTAGTTCAATAAAACGTTCTTCTCCCTACAAATGGAAGAACGAAGTCAAAAGAAAAGTTGAAAAGAAAAAAAAAATCGTGTAAAGAAAAAGAAAATAAGTGCTAGGTTGCTTGAGGGTATCATAGGATGAGCGTTCATTATTCCACCCGTGTTTGGTTAGACGGTAAGAAGCCATAGATTAAATTCGAGGGAAGTTAGTCGAAAGCTACACCGCACAAAGCCATCATCATACATTCCCATCATCCATCGCATCATAAACCCAAGTAGTGTAGATTTCATTACGGTCCTAGCAGGGAAGTCCTTCTTGACTAGATACTCGTGTTGTCACAGTGGTGGAGATGTGGTCAAAATGCAAACTTATGACAGAATTCAGTAACAGAAAATGATCGAGAGCAGAAACACGTCCTTAAACACAGAGAGTGAGAGTTCCCATTGTACTATATATACCCTGTGTGAGGAGTCTGGTCGGTTAGGTCAAATTCGTGCATAATTGATTGCTAATTACTTGTTGTGTGCAGTTTACTAGTGAGACTAGGTTGTTTGGCTGATCTGTATACATGTCAGGTTTCTTCTTCTAGGAATTAGTTGTCTAATAATTCATTGTGTTTGATTGAGCTCCAATTTAATCGATCTTATCATTTATGAACATGAGCATTTCTATTCAGTTGTCTTGAGGACAAGCAAAAGCATAAGTGTGGGGTATTTGATGACACTCGATTTAACGTGATTATCAACCTCATTTAAGCGACATTTCTTTGCTTAAGACATGGTTTTTAGGGTAGAATAACGAATATTCAATCGATTGCCCTATCGCGTGCCATTTGTGTTACCTTGGCCCATTTCGGGTCTATTTGATGGTTTTCTAGTGTTTTTATGTTAGCACAGGTTTTTTCCATCGAATAAGTAACCAAGGACGTGTCTAAGGCGTTGGAATCACCGGGATCGATCAAAGGAGTTAATCAAAGTTCAAACAAATTCCTGCCCGATTTACAAAGGAATTTTCGCCGAAAATACCCTTGTATTTTCGGCGAAAATATGTTCACAAATCGGCTATTGGCAGCTGAAGGAATTTTCAGCGAAAGGAGGAAGTTTTCGAACCGAGAAGAAAGTTCAGGAGAATCAGCCGGCGGATCCTTCATTTGCAAAGGATTTTTCGCCGAAAATTCCTCACTATTTTTGGCGAAAATAATAGAAGAAATCCGGCTGATTAGGGTTAAGTATAAATACTTAACCTGGCGGCCCACATCATAACGGACATCATAACATACATCATAATATACTTTTTGAAATCAGAATTTGAAGAATTCTCTGAAGTTCTGGAGCGAAGAGTTAGAGTTCGAAGAGCCGGATAGAGATCGTGACGCCATCCCTTCCACCTCGGAGACTCGGAGCTAGGATTGTGGTTTACTTAAGATCGAAGCCTGTCAGAGTCGTCTAAATTAGGTTTTTCAGATTCTTTTCTGTTCTTCCTCTGAATGATGAACTCTTTCTTTGTCTTAGATTCTTTTGTGATAAACATGAGTAGCTAAACTCGTTAGAGCTTAGACTAGATGAACCCTAAGTGACCCAGGGCTTTTAAGCGGTCACGGATCGGCGGTGATTTGATTCGAAATTCAATCAGTTTCTCTTTCATGTTCGATTTGTTCTTCATTGTTCATGTTTCTTGTCTAGATTGATCACCTAGATTAGATTCTTGTTAAGCTAAGGATAGAAGCGAACGCTCGCCTTACTTTAGAACATCAAATTGAACAATTAACCTTATAATTGGAGCGTGCCTTTCGTAGGAACCGGTTAGGGTTAATCCACTGCAAGAGTAACTCATGAATCATTAGTAATTGCACCAGTTAAGTTAAGTCATTGCCAGAGGTGACCGTACCTGGGCGACTAATTAATCTTGGTAGTTAGAACGGATAGAGCGAACGTTCGCCGGTCTTAAACCTAAGGGTAAGGAGTTATGGTGGTGTCTTAGTAATTGATTGAATAAGAATCAAAATCCGATGATCTGCTGATTGCCAATGCTCTGGGAAACGAAGGGGGATTCAAAGTCTAAGTTCGTTTGTCATCTCTGTTTTCAAACCCTGATTTCCAATCTGCTTTAGTTTAATTTTTAATTTTCTCTGCATTTGTTAGAGTTAGAAGTCGTGGAACTCACACCACGCACGAAGTGCTTACATTCGAGTATTTTGCTAGTTTTTGGAGTAGTCAATCATAGAAGGCCCTTGGAATATGATCTACCCTAGCTTTTGTTAGCTTTGTTAGTTATTTGTGTGAACCCGAACAACGACCGGGCGTTCACCAGCCTACCTGAAGCTTAAAGAAGAAGGCCCGAGCGGAAAGAAAGAATGTCCAAGGGGAGAACAGCCACAAGCCCTAAACCGGCAACCGGGCCGATCAAAGGAGTTTTATGGAACCGGGCTTTAAGAACATATCTTTTGGACAAGAAGTCCGGTCACTAAGCCCGCCCGAAGCCGAAGCCCGCGTCCGCCACCCGAGTCAAGCCCGGCGTTCGGCCGGTCAAGCCCACCGGGCCACCACACGCGCCCAACCGGCCCGAGCAGCCGTACGCGGCCAGATTAGGGTTTTTGACCTAATTTAGGTCTTTTATTCTGGTTTAAAAACTACAACTATTATTTTATGTTTTTTCCTTTTTAGTAGGATTATTTAGGGGTTTTAGGAGACTATTTAGGAATAGGACTCTTTATTTTATTATTATTTAGAAGTAGTAATTAGGGAGGAGAGCTTGTTCCCTCACCTATATAAGGAGGCCACCGGCCACCCTTGTAACACACAACTTTTATGAAATAAACCCCCTTTGAAAGAACTATGTTCTGAAAACCCTTATTGTATCTGCATGTTGCGATACTGAAGGATCGACTTATCATCAAGAGCATCCATCTCTTGGCATGGCGTCTTCGACTGGACACTTCTGGTTCCCGGCTGTTATATAGCTGACGGGTCAAAGTACTTATCCGCCCCCTGTTCCCGACGGTTCTACCTCGTTGCACGGTCTCAACTTGCGGTGTTTAAGGGTCGTCTGCCCACGGTTGCAGTGGTTCACATCAGTTGGTATCAGAGCACGGTTCAGCTCACGGACCACAATCTATCCCAGTCTCCAGGTTCACCTGGATTCATATCCTTTACTGCTTTCCTTAGAAAATTGATTCGAAAATTCCCTTCTATTTCAATTCTTGTTTTAGTTTCGAGTTAAGAAAAAAAAAAGAAAAGAAAGCAAGGCCACCTTGCCACGTTATTTCCTTTCGTTGTAAGTTTATTTCTAAGAAGAGGGGATAGAAAATTGCTTTCCGTTCGATAGTACTAACCATGGCAGACGAGAGACTAGCCAACGTGGAAGGCAGCTTCGGAACCTTGGAGCTACCATGGCCACCGTCCAAGAAACCCTAGCTCAGCTTCAAGCCGAGAGAGGACGAGACAGGCACCGAGAGGACAGCCCTGAAAACCCGAAGAGAAGAGCCCGACGACTAGCTCAGGAGATTGATGATGACTTGAGCAACCTCAAGCTCACCGTGCCAAAGTTTGCTGGCAAATACAATGCCGACGAGTACCTAGATTGGGAGAGAAGTATGGACGATTTCCTCGAGTGCCACCACTACTCCGAACGTAAGAAGGTAATCCTTGCCACCCTTGAATTCACTGACTATGCTGCCCTATGGTGGAGCCAGTTCAAAGGACGGATCCAAAGAGACGAGGAGGACCCTATCGAGTCGTGGCGAGACCTCAAGAGGATCATGAGGAAGAGGTTTGTTCCGAGTACTTATACCCGAGACCTACACACATCCCTCCGGAGCTTAAAGCAAGGCACTATGTCCGTGGAGCAATATACCAAGGAGATCGAGATGTTGGTAGCCAGACTTGACCTCCGAGAAGAACCCGAAGCGAAGATAGCCCGGTTTGTAGGAGGGCTCCGCCCCGAGATCATGTATCAAGTCAACATACTTAACTATGCTGACTACGATGAGCTCAAAGCCCTAGCTAACCGCGTGGAAAGAGAGTTGAAGAGGGGTTACACGACAAGATCAGCCAGTGCCCCATGGAAAGGAGGCTCGAATACCAGCCAAGCCTCATGGAAGCCCGAACAACCCCGAGGCTCAAGTGCACGGCCTAACCCTAACCCTAGTGGTTCGGCCCCACCGGTAACATCTACCCAGCCTACTTCTACGGTTCAGAATTCTAACCCACGTCCTAGTGGAATTGTATGTTTTAAGTGTCAAGGTAGAGGACACATCTCAAGAGACTGCCCTAACCAACGGACGATGGTAGTAAGAGAAGGAGGAATCGAGACGGACGATGAAGAAGAGGAGTCAGATGAAGGAGAAGAAGTTCAGCCCGAAGGGCTCGAAAAGTTTAAAGGGTTCACTTTCAAAACCCTAGCACCCGGCGCCCCAGCCTCAGCCCCGGCCCCTACCCCGGCCTCAACCCCGGCACCAGCCCTGGCCTTAGTCCCGGCACCAGCCCTGGCTCCGGCCCTGGCTCCAGCCCTGGCCCCAGCCCCGGCACCAGTACCCAACCCCGGCATTGCACGACCAGGCCCTAGCACCCCAGTGCTCGGCCCCAGCATCGGCACTGCCCCAGGCCCTAGCGCCCCAGCGCTCGGCCCCAGCCTCGGCACTGCCCCAGGCCCTAGCGCCCCAGCGCTCGGCCCCAGCCTCGGCACTGCCCCAAGCTTCAGCGCCCCAGCGCTCGGCCCCAGCCTCGGCACTGCCCCAAGCCCCAGCGCCCCAGCGCTCGGCCCCAGCCTCGGCACTGCCCCAAGCCCTAGCGCCCCAACGCTCGGCCCCAGCCTCGGCACTGCCCCAAGCCCTAGTCCCCAGCACTCGGCCCCAGCCCAGGCGCTACCCCACCAGACCCCAGCGCCCCAGCGCTCGGCCCCAGCCCCCGCTGGCACTGCCAGACCAGCCCCGGCGCCCCAGCGCCCGGCCCCACTGGCGCTACCCGCACAGCCTCGGCGACCCAGCACCCGGCCCCGATGTTGCCCTACCCGGCCCCGACGCCCCAGCGCCCGGCCCCGACTGGCGCTACCGCTCAGTCCTAGCGCCCCAGCACCCGGCGCTACCCTGCCCGACCAGGCCCCGGCCGACCTAGCACCCGGCCCCGACCTGTCGCTGCCCAAGGCCCCCCGGCGCATCACCCCCTGACGTGGCCCCCGAGCACGAGTCCGGCGCGTCTCTGCCCGACGCTCAGCCCCGGTTCTACCCGACCCCGGCTGCCCCGACATGCTGATGGCCGACGCTGCCGACTTGCCCGCCGCACCACCAGCCGTCGCCACCACCGGCTCTCCACTGCCGCCGCCGCCGCCGGCTTCTTACTGCCCGCCATCGTACCACTGCCCGACGCCACCGCCGCCCCACTGCCCGGCGCCGCAGCCCTACCCAGAGTGCCCTAGTTCACCTCCGCACTCCGGCACCCCCGTGCCCCGACCCGACGCTTCACCACCGGTCCCCTGTGCACCCCAGGTTCAGTGGGAGATCCCCTCCCGACGAGTTTTAAGAGCTGCCCCGAGCAACGAAGATCCGGATGCTGACCCGGATGTGGAGATAAGTAAGGAGCTCTCACCCTCTACCTCCCCAAGCCTTAACATTGTTGTTGATAGTTTTTTAGGAGATGGAGCGATGGAGACTGAAAGAGAAAGTGCTAAAGGACCCGAGCCCTGGTCTATCACTGAATCAAGTGACACTCCTCAGTCTAAGGATAATGCTGCTGAAAACTGGAAGAGGATGATGAGTGTTAGGAAAGGATCCGAGATGGATTTGGGGACAAATCCAAGGCAAGAAGACGGGGATGATATGATCCAACAGTGCCGCCCCGATGCCAACCGGTATTCCTACACCCCACCCGGATCCCCTGGCCTAGGCAAGGCCCTAGTGCCTCTTAAGAAGCGCATGAATCCAAGGACAGGCCATCCTCGAGCCCTAAAACCAAGGTATGACAAGAAATATCGACTAAACTCTACACTTGCAGGTAGAAAGACTCCGAAGAAGGGAGTGCTGTCCCAAGCCATGCTAATGGCCGAGGGTATAAGCCCTAGCACCGAAGAGAAGCTTCAGCCCGCTCCTAGTCTGACCTCCAGGAGCCCTGAAGAAGAAGTCAGTTCTTTGAGTGACCCTCTGTAAGCATTTCTAGAGTACAGAAGGAAGAGAGCCCAAGAACCCTTGGCCCGAAGAGGAGAGCTGTCAAAGATTGAACCTGAACCCAGGCATGAGAAGACTTGGAGTCCTTGGCCCCGAAGCATGACACTCGGGCTGACCACGGAGAGCTACGTCCAAAGCTACCTAGAGGCCTACCTGAAGCTTAAAGAAGAAGGCCCGAGCGGAAAGAAAGAAGGTCCAAGGGGAGAACAGCCACAAGCCCTAAACCGGCAACCGGGCCGATCAAAGGAGTTTTATGGAACCGGGCATGAAAAACATATCTTTTGGACAAGAAGTCCGGACACTAAGCCCGCCCGAAGCCGAAGCCCGCGTCCGCCACCCGAGTCAAGCCCGACGTTCGGCCGGTCAAGCCCACCGGGCCGCCACACACGCCTAACCGGCCCGAGTAGCCGTACGCGGCCAGATTAGGGTTTTTGACCTAATTTAGGTCTTTTATTCTGCTTTAAAAATTACAACTATTATTTTATGTTTTTTCCTTTTTAGTAGGATTATTTAGGAGTTTTAGGAGACAATTTAGGAATAGGTCTCTTTATTTTATTATTATTTAGAAGTAGTAATTAGGGAGGAGAGCTTGTTCCCTCACCTATATAAGGAGGCCGCCGGCCACCCTTGTAACACACAACTTTTATGAAATAAACCCCCTTTGAAAGAACTCTGTTCTGAAAACCCTTATTGTATCTGCATGTTGCGTTACTGAAGGATCGACTTATCATCAAGAGCATCCATCTCTTGGCGTGGCGTCTTCGACTGGACACTTCTGGTTCCCGGCTGTTATATAGCCGACGGGTCAAAGTACTTATCCGCCCGTGGTTCCCGACGGTTCTACCTCGTTGCACGATCTCAACTTGCGGTGTTTAAGGGTCGTCTGGCCACGGTTGCAGCGGTTCACATAAGATGTTATGATGAATTAGTGTTGCGTGATCGACATGAGTGAAATTGATGATATGAGTGATGGTGATTGATAGTGTGACATGTGGTTAGTGTAATAGGGTTGGGTCTTGAATGTGAATTGGGATGAACGAGGATATCGGAATTGGAAGGATTGTGGCTAGGAATCGAATTAAATTAAATATGTGAAATAGATGGATTATGTAGTTAAATACAGAATTGCATGAACTGGATAGTCGAAACGGTAAATTGATGTTGATGTGATTCTTGTTGTTATGTGGTGTTAAGTGACTTGTCTGAATGGATGATCGACTTGTGTGAATGTATGGCAGATTTGTGTGAATGATTGGTTGACTAGGGGCTAGAATTGGGGATTCATTCCTATGTGGGCTTAGTTATGTGGTTTTATTTTAGCTTAGCGTCGTTAGGAAACCATGAGTAATGTGAGGAGCTGGAACTCGACCTAGAATGGAATTAGGTCTGGCATGAACTTGTAAGAGTAAAACTGAGTAACTGTCTTGCAATTATTGTATGATGATTGAGCTGATTGATGTGTGATATGCGAATTGGGACGAAGAATGATTGCTATAAAATCGAGTTAGAAAGGTGAGATAGGATGGGAAGGGATGTGATGAATTTATGTAATTGTATATATAGTTTCCAAATGTGGGTTGATGTAGAATTGTGATGTGGGATTGAGTGGTGGAATTGTGTTGTGGATTTGTGATATGGAATTGGGACACAGAATTGTGAGATGGATTTGTGGATGAATGGAATTGTTTTGTGGATGAGTGTGATTGTTGTGGTTGCATTAAATGGAATATAAATGATAGAATTGGAAGGAGCCAACGTTACCCCACCCGAAATACTGGTTGAGATTGAGTCCGATTCACTGGGGTGAATCCCTTGGTTGGGATACCAAGGTCGGTTGTTGTTCTCCTTCGTGGAAGGATCCTGCGGGATGCGTCTGATGGTATACACCTTCGGGGAAGGATCCTATATGGATGCGTCTGGATGATGTGATGGCCGGCGGGGTAGCGGGGGAATAACTCCTTATGGCGCCTAATTAACTCACCTAGTTAAATGAATTATGAACTGTCGTGTGTATGTGATGTGTTGGATGTGACTGTGAGCTGAAATGTGATGTGTTGAGTGTGTATAAGTGATGTGCGGTATGTGTTTGATTCATCGGTGAACTGAGTGGTGTTCTGTGCTGATGCTGTAGGATTGATCTTAAATGGCTTTATGGTTGTGTTGAGGCTATGAATTGTGAATTGATAGTGAGGAGAACTACTCTTGAGTCATAACCTAGATTACTTAAGGATATCTAATAGCTCACTTAGTGAATTAAATGTGATCAATGTACATGTGCAATCTGAATGCATGTGGCTGTTGTGTGTATGAAAATGCTAACCATGATCTTAACGGTATTGTGATGTGATGTTGAACTGCGTGAATTATGTTTCCCTATTATTTGTGGATGGTAAGTGTTGAACTGAGAACTGCACCTATGTGATCACTTAGACTGTTTAGGAATTAAAACTGGTAAAGGTTGAGTCTGATTCCATTGGTTGTGTTTCATGAGGAGTTTGGAATCGCTTCTTTTGGATAGGTTGGGCGCATAGTTAAACCCAGTGGGTTCACTCAGTTTCATTAGGAAAATGATCCCCCTCCAGTCTCTCTCTTCAAGTTCGCGTGGTTAGAGTGAGTGAGTTAAAGTTCAGGTGCTTCGGTTGCGTGTCGAGTGCTGATGTGTTGTTGGCGTGGTGAAGATCTTTGAAGGCTTGGACTAGGAGTTGACCATATTTTGGATTTATGTTGATTATTTTGGGTTGGGGATGTTTTGTATCGTTTGATTTGAAATTCGGGATTGCAAAGGAAATCTTGGTTTGGATTTTAATGATGGAGGCGCTTCCAATTTGCTCTTGCTTATGTTTTTATTTGATTTTAAAGGTTGTTTTTGCATTTATTTACTGCTGTATCTCCGAGTGATACTCTTAGCCGGTTCGACCGCGAGTTTACTCGGGTCGATTCGGGGCGGGTGTTACAAGTGGTATCAGAGCCTGGTTTGCCTCTACTGCATAGGTGAACTGTTTTTTCCTCTAGGGGATTAGCTACCCTCTTAATGAAAAGAACGGAACATCGATGTAGTACTGGAATTCCAGGGGTTTTCAAATGTTTTAATCTGGTTGGGATTTTGAAAGTGAAAGTATGTTTTGAAGAACGAAAGTGATTTGGAGATTTTGTCAACTAAAGTTGGTTTGTTTTTTGTCCTCCTGAGTAACGAAGAAAGCCATGAGATGGGAAGATATAGTGCGCCTGAGTAGTGGTTGAGTGGGAAAAAGTGTCGGGTTAGGAGAGTTGCTTGACCTTTAGAAATAGAACCAGAGTTAGGATGCTAGCTTGAAGTGGAAGTTTTAGATGTGTGTCTTGTGAGAGAGATGGAAGTCGGTTGAGCAGAAGAGTCAAGGAGTCTTACAGGAACCTATCTTGTTTGTTGAAATGAAATTTTAAAAGAAGGTTTTGATTTGTGCAAATTTTGTCCTGCTTGTTTTCAACTATGGTTTGGTTGTGATTTTAATCTATCAAGTGAGTTCTTGTTTTCGTTCCATAGTGGAAAAGTTAGAAGGGTTTAAGGATTTGAGCTTTTGAGAAATTAGTATTTCTTGGTCCGTTTTGTGAATGCAATTTTAGTGTCGAATCTGGGTATTAGTTTCTTTGAGTAATTGGTGTAGCGGATTTGAAGAGCGTTTTAATAATTTGGTATTTAACTGATATAGAGTTGGGTTTTACTAATTTTGGTTTTAGAGTGGTAAATTGTTGTCTTGGGTCCTTGGTTGATTTGAAAAGAGTTTGAAATTGGTTTGACCTTTTCGAAGTCGAGTCATGAGATTCTATGGTTTCATTTCGTTCAAACGTTCTTGTTTCGAAAGTCAGTGAGTGTTTTCAATGGTACTGGTGTTAAGGATTTTAAAGCATTCGAGTATTTTAAACTAAAATAGAGTTTGGTTTTATGATTTTGATAAAGGTTTTATGAGTTTGATTTTAAACAGAGCATCTTTAATTTTGATTTTCAGTGGATTGAAAAGGAGTTATTAAAGTTGCGCTTTTCTAAAAAGTTTACTTTGGTTTGAAACTCAATTGAGAAAGGTTTTTGTAATGATAGAGTGAGGATGTGTAGCTAGTGCTCGAATGGTTTGTGGGTAGTAGCTGGTGGGTCGAGAGTGGTTGAGAGCGAAGAGCTTCGTTTTGATTTTGGTTAAGGTGGGTAGCGTGTTCGAAGGGTGTAAGGTTCTGGCCGAAGGGATTAGCCAAGTAGTTTCTTGCTTTGTGGAGTTATGTGTTTTGGTTGTGCTCTTGTGGCATGTTGTGCCTTAGGTGTTCGGTTGTGCATGTATGTTAGGTGAAAGTTAGAGTTCGTGTAGGTGAGGTGTGTGTGCCGCTAGAGCCGCTAAGAGGGAATTTCGGGTAAGTGATGTGGTGCTTAAGCTGCTGCGTGTTGCTGCAACTTTGTGTTGCATTGCTAGGATGAGTTGGGTTGTGATTTCGGTGACGAAATCTTTTGAATTTGTGGAGACTTGTAACATCCCCTCCCAACCGAATGATTTGGAACTCGAGTTCGGATGGTTGAGACATTGGAAACAATGTTCTTGAGGCCTCATCGAAGTCCGGGACGATCATAATTGAGTCTGGTCGAAGTTACAAGAGAGTATGTGAAAAATTCGTCGAAGTTGACAGATCATAATACATGGCCGTGTATCATGGTTTGACTATAAAAAAATGGGTTTTTGACGGAAATCCTCAACTTCTTTCTCTCTCTTTCCTCCCGAAAATCCCTTTGACAAACCAAACTTCTCCCAACTTCAAACCTCAATTCCGGGAGCTACGGAGGTCCGATTGATGATCCGTTTCTTGCTACATGTTTGTGGCGACAAGAGGAAGAGATCACATGTCTCAGTTAAGGGTATTTCGGAGTGAAGTGCTGTCAGTGGCAGAAGTAAGAAGCCACATTTTTGGGGAAGAAGAGCTTGGTTGTTCGAGTTCTAGAAGTTGTTTTAGAGTCTCGTCTTCTTGTCAGGTGAGGGTTTAGCGTACGATAGGTAGTTCTGGTCGATGTGAGGAGTTGTAATCTGGCTTATTCGAAATTAGGGATTGCATGAAATTGGAAGAGACTAAAAGGGGATAACTGTTTTGTGATTGATTGTCAGTTGATTGAATGTGATAGCTACCTATGATTGTTTATGGATGGATGATTACTATTCTGATTGCTATGATGTTGGGATTGGGGTAACCATGATTAATGATGACTAAACGGATCAGAATTAGTAACGAGTGATAGGGGGAAACAGGTCTGTGAACTGTGAATTGTGCATTAATTTTGCCATTGTCAGTTGTGGTTGCAGGAGGGTGGTCCTGCCAATGTGGGGTCACCTTATGAAGGAAGAACAGGAGCGTAAACCTAAGACTCACGACATGGCTATCCCTGTACTTGCAGGTGGGGGTGGCCGGTGAGCTAGCCATTTACCCTTAAATTGTTTGTGATATGTGGGATGTTGATTGAAATGAATTGTAATTGTAAACATGATATTGGGTGAATTGATGCTATATGTTGTGTTGGGTGAAATTGATGTTATGATGAATTAGTGTTGCGTGATTGACATGAGTGAAATTGATGATATGAGTGATGGTGATTGATAGTGTGACATATGGTTAGTGTAATAGGGTTGGGTCTTGAATGTGAATCGGGATGAACGAGGATATCAAAATTGGAAGGATTGTGGCTAGGAATCGAATTAAATGAAATATGTGAAATAAATGGATTATGTAGTTAAATACAGAATTGCATGAACTGGAGAGTCGAAACGGTAAATTGATGTTGATGTGATTCTTGTTGTTATGTGGTGTTAAGTGACTTATCTGAATGGATGATCGACTTGTGTGAATATATGGCTGATTTGTGTGAATAATTGGTTGACTAGGGGCTAGAATTGGAGATTCATTCCTAAGTGTGCTTAGTTATGTGGTTGTATTTTAGCTTAGCGTCGTTAGGAAACCATGAGTAATGTGAGGAGCTAGAACTCGTCCTAGAATGGAATTAGGTCTTGCATGAACTTGTGAGAGTAAAACTGAGTAACTGTCTTGCAATTGTTGTATGATGATTGAGCTGATTGATGTGTAATATGAGAATTGGGATGAAGAATGATGGCTATAAACTCGAGTTAGAAATGTGAGATAGGATGGGAAGGGATGTGATGAATTTATGTAATTGTATCTATAGTTTCCAAATGTGGGTTGATGTAGAATTGTGATGTGGGATTGAGTGGTGGAATTGTGTTGTGGATTTGTGATATGGAATTGGGACACGGAATTGTGAAATGGATTTGTGGATGAATAAAATTGTTTTGTGGATTAGTGTGATTGTTGTGGTTGCATTAAATGGAATATAAATGATAGAATCGGAAGGAGCCAAGGTTACCCCACCCGAAATACTGGTTGGGATTGAGTCTGATTCACTGGGGTGAATCCCTTAGTTGGGATACCAAGGTCGGTTGTTGTTCTCCTTCGTGGAAGGATCCTGCGGGATGCGTCTGATGCTATATACCTTCGGGGAAGGATCCTACATGGATGCGTCTGGATTATGTGATGGCCGGCGGGGTAGCGGGGGAACAACTCTTTATGGCGCCTAATTAACTCACCTAGTTAAATGAATTATGAATTGTCGTGTGTATGTGCTGTGCTGGATGTAATTGTGAGCTGAAATGTGATGTGTTGAGTGTGAATATGTGATGTGCGGTATGTGTTGGCGATCTGATATGTGTATGTGTTGCGGCCTGTGTTTGATTGATCGGTGAACTGAGTGGTGTTCTGTGCTGATGCTGAAGGATTGATCTTAAATGGCTTTATGGTTGTGTTGAGGCTATGCAGTGTGAATTCATAGTGAGGATAACTACTCTTGAGTCATAACCTAGATTACTTAAGGATATCTAATAGCTCACTTAGTGAATTAAATGGGATCAATGTACGTGTGCAATGTGAATGCATGTGGCTATTGTGTGTATGAAAATGCTGACCATGATCTTAACGGTATTGTGATGTGATGTGGAACTGCGTGAATTATGTTTCCCTATTATTTGTGGATGGTAAGTGTTGAAATGAGAACTACACCTATGTGATCACTTAGACTGTTTAGGAATTAAAACTGGTAAAGGTTGAGTCCGATTCCATTGGTTGTGTTTCATGAGGAGTTTGGAATCGCTTCTTTTGGATAGGTTTGGCGCATAGTTAAACCCAGTGGGTTCACTTAGTTTCATTAGGAAACTGATCCCCCTCCAGTCTCTCTCTTCAGGTTCGCGTGGTTAGAGTGATTGAGTTAAAGTTGAGGTGCTTCGGTTGCGTGTCGAGTGCTGATGTGTTGTTGGCGTGGTGAAGATCTTCGAAGGCTTGGACCAGGAGTTGTCCATATTTTGGATTTATGTTGACTATTTTGGGTTGGGGATGTTTTGTATCGTTTGATTTGAAATATGGGATTGCAAAGGAAATCTTTGTTTGGATTGTATCTTTGTATTTTGGTTTTGGATTTTACTGATGGAGGCGCTTCCGATTTGCTCTTGCTTATGTTGTTATTTGATTTTAAAGGTTGTTTTGCATTTATTTACTGCTGTATCTCCGAGTGATACTCTTAACCAGTTCGACCGTGGGTTTACCCGGGTCGATTCGGGGAGGGTGTTACACCCGGGGCTTTAAAGCGGTCACGGATCGACAGGAATTAAATTCAGATTCAGACAGTTTCTCTTGCATGTTTGGTTTGTTCTTCATTGTCTGTGTTTCTTTTCTAGCTTGATCACCTAGACTAGATTCTTATTAAGCTGAGGATAGTAGCGAACGTTCGCCTCACTTTAGAACATCAAATCAACAATTAATCTATTCAATGGAGTGTGCCTTTCGTAGGAACCATTTAGGATCAATCCACTGCTATAGTAACTCATAAATCACTAGTAATTGCGCCAGTTAGTTTTCCATTGTAGAAGTCAACGCACAGACGGTTAATTAATCTTGGTAGTTAGATCGGATAGAGCGAACGTTTGCCGAACTTAAACCTAAGGGTCAGGAGTTGTGGTGGTGTTTGAGAACTGAATGAATCAGGATTGAAAGCCGTTGGTCTTGTTATCACCAATGCTCTGGTGATCTTACGAGAATTCGAGTCTAAGGTTGTCTGTCGTCTTGTTAAGTCAAACCAATCTTTCATTCTGTCTTTTGTTTTCATTTCAATTTCCTTTCTTATAGTCTAGAAGTCGTGGAACTCACACCATGCATAACACGTTTAAACTCGAATAAATTGTTAACTCCTTTGAGTAAACGATTAGAAGAGACCTATGGAATACCATCTATCTTGCTTCTAGCTCGGTAGTTATTTGATAAACCTGTTTACAATGTTCATCATGGCACTTACACCGTATGAATTAGGTAAATCAATAGTATAAGCATTATTGTTGATCCATTGCAAAATCGTGAAGGGTCCTTCTCCTTTTGGCAATAACTTGAACTTTCTTTGCTCGGGAAATCTCTCCTTTTGAAAGTGAATCCACACTTGATCGCCTCGTTGGAACACCTTCTCCTTTTTGTCCTTGTTGGCATTCCTCACATATTGGGCAGTTCGTCTCTCGATGTTTGCCCTAGGCTTCTCGTGTAATTTCTTCACATACTCAACCTTTTTCTTCCCATCTACATCCAAGAACTCATGAACAGGAAAAGGTGATAGATCCAATGGGGTTAAGGGATTAAACCCATCAACAAGTTCAAATGGTGAGTATTGTCAGAATGAACAGCACGATTATAAGCAAATTCCATATGGGACAAATAGTCTTTCCAACTCTTGATGTTCGGTTTTATGATAGCCCTAAGCAATTGTGACAATGATCGATTAACTACTTTCGTTTAACCATCAATTTGAGGGTGGTAAGTAGTAGAAAATAGCAACTTAGTTCCTAGTTTACTCACGACTTCCCTAAAGAATAGGCTAGAAACATATGAAGCAATCATCAATTTTATGACAAGGTATGAAGTGAGCCATCTTAGAGAATCTATCCACAACCACGAAAATAGAATCTCTGCCCTTCCTAGTCTTAGGCAGCCTTAGCATCAAATCCATAGAAATATCAATCCAAGGACTAGAAGGAATAGGTAAAGGAGTGTATAACTTGTATGGTTGGACATGGGATTTAGCTCGTTGGCATGTTACACATTGAGCTATGCACTTCTCCACCTCATGGCGCATGTGTGGCTAGTAGAAGTGTTCCTTCAAGCATGCCAAAGTCTTGGCAACTCCGAAGTGTCCCATTAAGCCCCCTCTATATGGACTTCTTGAAACAAAACAGTCCTACAAGATGTATTAGGCAAAAAAATTTATTCTCTCGACACAAATAACCATCTTGTTTATAGCATCGATCAAATCGTCCCCTATGACATTACTCATAAACATCTCCGAAATCAGCATCGTTAGTGTATAAATCCTTAATGTACTCAAATCCAATGAACTTGATACTAAGGGTCGAAATCAGTGCATACCTTCGAGATAGGGCATCAACCACTATGTTCTCCTTACCTTTCTTGTACAGGATGACATAAGGAAAGGATTCTAACAAACACAACCACCGTGCATGCCTCTTGTTGAGCCTTCAAAAACTTGAGCTACTTGATGACACTCAATTTGACATGATTTTCATCCCCATTTAAGCGACATTTCATGCCCCTTTGATGCCATTTTTATGAGTATTTGGTGTATTTGTCGTAACTTCGTGATTATAGGCTCCTAGTGCATACATGTCCATTTATTGGCTATTTTTTACCCTTTTTTGAGCTTTTATGTTGAGCCGCCAGGTTACCACATTATATAGGACTCTCTCACGAGTCCAGCGCTTCAAACGAGGACCAAATCGGAGTTAAAACGGAGCGGGAATCATCGAAACAAGTTGGAGCTGATTTTTAACTAACATTTTCGGCAAAAATCTGGTGATGTTTTCGGTGAAAATTCCTTTGAAAATCCGGGCAGAAACCCTAATTTTCAGCCTTTTCCAACTTGTAAAGGGTTTCTGGGGTTATATATAGACTTTTTGAAGCCAGATTAGAGATACACGAATTTTGGCTGATTAGCGATGACCTTAGGGTCGATAGATAGAGTTTAGAGAGTTCGAAGATCCGTGGAGAGATCGTGACGCCATCCTTTCACCTCGGAGAGCTCGGAGCTTAAAGTTGAAGATCCAGGAGATTGAAGCTTCGCCGGAGTCGTCAGAATTAGGTTTTTCAGTTCTTATCTGTTCTTCCTCTGTATGATGATTTCCTTTGTTGCCTTTGATTCTTCAGTTATCGTTATGAGTAGCTGAACTTGTAGAGCTTAGATTAGATGAACCCTAAGTGACCCAGGGCTTTAAAGCGGTCACGGATCGGCGGTGATTAGATTCAAAGTTCAATCAGTTTCTCTTTCATGTTTGATTTGTTCTTCATCGTTCATGTTTCTTGTCTGGATTGATCACCTAGATTAGATTCTTGTTAAGCTGAGGATAGAAGCGAACGCTCGCCTCTCTTTAAAACATCAATTCAACCAGTTAACCTTATAATTGGAGTGTGCCTTTCGTAGGAACCGATTAGGGTTAATCCACTGCAAGAGTAACTCATAAATCGTTAGTAATTGCACCAGTTAAGTTAAGTCGTTGCGAGAGGCGACCGTACCCAGGCGGCTAGTTAATCTTGGTAGTTAGATCGGATAGAGCGAACATTCGCCAGTCTTAAACCTAAGGGTAAGGAGTTATGGTGGTGTTTAGAAATTGATTGAATTAGAATTGAAAACCGCTGGTCTTGTGATTGCCGTTGCCTTGGTGATCTAAGGGGGATTCGAAATCTAAGTTCGTCTATCTTCTCGTTAGTCAATCTTTTTACTTTTTCTGTCTTTTATTTCCTGCTTTATTAGATTAGAAGTCGTGGAACTCACACCACGCACAACCTGTTTAAACCTGAGTAATTTGCCAACATATTTGAGTAGACAAGAAGAAGAGACCTCGAGTAGAATACGATCTAGTCTACTTCGGTAGGTTAGTTATTTGATACCGCTAAAACTGCAGCATCAAATTGGCGCCGTTGCCGGGGACTCTTATGATAATTGTTTGAAAGAAGAGTTGGCAAATTATTCTTCTACCTTTCCGCCTTACCATTTAATTTTCCTCCATATTTCCATGATTTACCTGGGTAGTGCTTCTTAGTTTTGATTATGCAGGATTACAGGCGGGATGACCGGTACCGAGAGTGGTACAAAGCACCATATCTCGAAGAATCCCAAGAGATGGATTTACACACTTATGAGTATCAACAATGGATGGCAAGCACCCAAGCCGCGATCGACAACCTCCAGTCAATGGACGATGCTGTTGATGCATTGAACGCCGCGCTCAAGCGACTAGTGCAATTGAAGGGAGAAGATGCTCAAGAGCATTTCGAAGAAGAGCCAGAAGCTACACACCACCAACAAAATCACCAAGAGGTGTATATGCCGGCTCATCAGCATCGACAACAGACGACAAGAGTAGAATCCGCCTTGGATGACCTCATTTCGAAGCTACAAGTTCGTAGCATGGTGGATGTCGAGCTCGAGCAACCAAATCCACTAATGGAAAAAGATGCTCAAGAGCTGTTCGAAGAAGAAGATGATGATCCTATCCATGACTATTATGAGCTAGAAGAATCCTTGACGGTGGTGGTTGATCAAGACATAGAGCCAATCCATCCTGAAGTTGAAGCCGAAGAGGAGCACATAGAGATTGAGGAGATACCCTCACCTACACTCCCGCTGAGTCAACATGTAGAGAAGATGGAGCTCATTGACCATGTCGCGCCGTACTACCTCTTTCCTCCTCCGGTAGGAGAATTCGAGAAGAACTGGTCATCCAACCAGAACCGCGATCTATTGGAGCACTACCGGCTGCATCACACTTCTGGAGTGCTATCTGGCACTAAACCGCTGGCCTTGAAGAAGGCAATTGACTTTAAAGAGCTTCTGAGTTGGGGTCCCTAACAGGTACCGTCCGGCTCAAGGACGTTAAAAGAGAGCGCTTCGTGGAAGGCAACCCACGGCTGGAGTCCGTTTTTGAATTTTTCAGTTAGTCTTTTTCGTTATTCGAATCAGGTTCGGGGGAGCCAAAGTGTCAGTTTAATTTCCTTTCATTTTGATTTGTTTACGGTTGGGTTTTGAAAAAAAGAAATAAAAAAGGTTTTCAAATAGGATTTCGGCGAGAATTAAAAATTTTCGCCGAAAACATTGGGTGATTTGCAAACAGTGACGTCGTTCCTTATTTTTGCCTATTTTCGAAGAAGTTTTCGCAGAAAACTTTCATAGTTTTCGCCAAAAACTTGTTCTATTTTGAAAATCAGTTTCCTTTTTCGGTCCGATTCCAACGCATACTTGATCGTCCAAATCGGCGCTCTGTAGCTCGGTTATCCCCGAAACAAGTTTTTCACGTTTTTTGCCAACTTCGTCACTTTCCGTCCATTTTCTTGAGTCGTGTCTTAAAGGTTAGTTGTTGGGTTTTCAATTTCGAATCTTTTGACATTTTGATTGTTGAATTTCGACGAGTTTAATTTCATTCTACCTCGTGTTGCGTGCTTGCTGTTTCGGTGTGATTTTTTCTGAACTAATTGAGCTTAGATATTCTAGACTTCTCTAGGAATGCGGTGCCGTGAATTTGAAAAAAAAAAGAAGAGTAAAAAATTTTAATATTCCCCTAAACCTTCTTTGTTCGACTTTTATTCTGTGTGGATCCGGGACACTTGTCCCGATATCCTTTTGATCTTTTTGTTGTTTTTGTTTTGTAGGAATTCGAGTAGCTACTCCGCGGATTACAAGAAGTCAGACTGTAAGGTCTTGCTTGATAAAATTACTAAGCGGATTACAAGCTCGAAGTTGAAATTTCTATCTTTTGCTGGAAGGTTGCAGCTTATTGATTAGGTTATAGCAGGTATTCTTCAGTACTGGATGTCTATTTTCCTTCTCCCTCAGAATCTCATGGAGGATATTGAATCTATTTGTAACAAGGTTCTTTGGGGGAAGCTGGAAGGAGTGATATGATCCAACAATGCTGCCCTGATGCCAATCGGTACTCCTACACCCCACCAGGGTCACCTGGCCGAGATAAGACCCTAGGACCTCACAAAAGGCATAAAGAGCCTAGGACAGGCCATCTTCAAGCCCTAAAGCCAAGGTACGCTCTAAAATATCGACTAAGTCCTTCCCTTGCAGGTAGAAAGGCTCCACGAGATGGAATGCTATTCCAGGCCATGTGATGAAGCCATCGTTGTGCTGGTTCAAACAAATAACTAACAAAGCTAACAAAAGCTAGGGTAGATCGTATTCCACGGGCCTTCTTTGATCGACTACTCAAATAAGCTAGCAAAATATTCGGGTTTAAGCACTTCGTGCGTGGTGTGAGTTCCACAACTTCTAATTCTAAGAAATGCAGAGAAATTAAAAAGGGATACTAAAAACAGATTGGAAATTGGTTGATTAAAATAGAGATGACAGACGAACTTAGACTTTGAATCCCCCTTCGTTGCCCAGAGCATTGGAAATCAACAGATCAGCGGAATTCGATTCTCATTCAATCAATTCTAAGACACCACCATAACTCCTTACCCATAGGTTTAAGACCGGCGAACGTTCGCTCTATCCGTTCTAGCTACCAAGATTAATTAGTCGCCCGGGTACGGTCGCCTCTCACAACGACTTAACTTAACTGGTGGAATTACTAATGATTATTGAGTTACTCTTGTAGTGGATTAACCCTAACCGGTTCCTACGAAAGGCACGCTCCAATTATAATGTTAATTGTTCAATTTGATGTTCTAAAGTAAGGCGAGCGTTCGCTTTTATCCTTAGCTTAACAAGAATCTAATCTAGGTGATCAATCCAGACACGAAACATGAACAATGAAGAACAAATCAAACATGAAAGAGAAACTATTGAGGAATTTTCGGCAAAAATATTGAGGAATTTTCAGCGAAAATATTGAGGAATTTTTGGCGAAAATTCCTTTGTAATTGGATGGTCCGCCGGCTGATTTGTCCTGTATATTTCGGTCCCATAGTTCTCGGTAAAAAACTTCCTATTTTCACCGAAAACTTCTGTTGATGAGCATCACCGATTTGTGCTGATATTTTTGCCGAAAATACTGAAGGATTTTCGGCAAAAATTCCTTTGTAAATCGGGGCAGGAATTGTTTTGACTTGATTGGCTCCTTGGATCGATTCCGGTGCAATTCCTCGAGGTTCCAACGCCTTAGACACGTCCTTGGCTACTTTATTTGACGCCAAAAACCTGTGCTAACATAAAAACACTAGAAAAAACCATCAAATAGACCCGAAACGGGCCAAGGTAACACAAATGACACGAGATAGGGCAATTGATAGAATATTCGCTATTCTACCCTAAAAACCATGTCTTAAGCAAGGAAATGTCGCTTAAATGAGGCTGATAATCACGTCAAATCGAGTCTCATCAAAATACCCCACACTTAAGCTTTTGCTTGTCCTCAAGCAAACTGAATAGAAACGCTCGTGTTCACAAATGATAACATCGATTAAATTGGAGCTCAATCTAACACAATGAATTATTAGACAGATAGATCCTAGAACAAGAAACCTAACATGCATACAGATCAGCCAAACTACCTGGTCTCACTAATAATCTGCACACGACAAGTAGTAGCAACCAATTATGCACGAATTTGACCTGACCGACTAGACTCCTCACACAGGATATATTTAGTATAATGGAACTCTCACTCTCTGTGTCTAAGGACGTGTTTCTGCTCTCAATCATTTTCTGTTACTGAATTCTGTCATAGGTTTGCATTTCAACCACATCTCCACCACTGTGATAACACGAGTACTAGTCAAGAAGGACTTCCCTGCCAGGACTGTAATGAATTCTACACTACTTGGGTTTATGATGCGATGGATGATGGGAATGTATGATGATGGCTTTGTGCGGTGTAGCTTTCAACTAACTTCCCTTGAATCTAATCTATGGCTTCCTACCGTCTAACCAAACACGGGTGGAATAATGAACGCTCGTCCTATGATACCCTCAAGCAACCTAGCATTTATTTTCTTTTAACACATTTTTTTCTTTCTTTTCTGACTTTTCTTTTGACTTCGTTCTTCCATTTGTAGGGAGAAGAACGTTTTATTGAACTAAAACTTGAAACTTTTTGGCTTTTCTGATTTTTTTTTTCTTCTTTTCATTTTTTTTTGAAACTTGCTTCTTTTCTTCTTTTTCTATTTTTTTTTCTTTTGTGCCGATTTTTCTTTTAGTTGCTAGAGGGGTTTACACGTCTGGACATAATAGCTAAGACCACCTGTTTAATGGCTATAGGCAGGTTACCACAAACCGACTTCCGGTAGGTCAATCTAGAACTACAACCACAGGGGATCAACGGGGAATGAAAGAATGGGAAATGGTTGTAACGTATATCGAACCGAAAGAACAGGCCAAGCTCAACGGTCTACACCTAATGGGTTTTATCGTTTAGGTAGGCTATCTGGCATAGTAGCTGAATCTAGGTGCCCCAATCATTCTAGAACACGTGTCATCGTGTGGTCTCGAGTAGGTCTCATGCAAATTCTAACTCATTCAAGCAAACAGAAAACCACTCAAAAAGAATTAAAATTGCAAGTTACGTGCAATAGATCAAAAGCTCACAGTTGGTTTGCTAGTCGGATTCGGTCATTTTCATGCAATCAAGGCTACAAACTACAAGTGTGAATTTAAAAATTCTGTTCTGACCAGGCAATTTAGCATCAAAGCATACAAGTTGGTTCTCAAGTTCTAAGTTAAGCAGTCTAAGCATCATTATGAAAGTTTGAACAACAACTTAACATCAAAAATCAAGAACTGAGCCATTCTAATGCTAGAGAGACTGGAATGGAATCACGAGGCACACAGAAAACACAATCAAGGGCAATCAAGTTCATGCAAGGTTCTCTAGCATCCTACCCCACACTTAAATCAGACTGTGTCCTCACAGGACTAATTCTAGAGTTCAGAGTGAAGTAGAATAACCTGGACCGAGATGGTTGGCGTAGGGGATGAGCACGGGTCCTCGAAGCAGAGGGAATCTACCGAAGCGAAGCAAAGGGAATCTCCCTACTGCCTACAAAACAAAAACAAATGAAACATAAAAAGGAAACCGGGACAAGTGTCCCGGATCCACACAGAAAAAAGTTGGATCGAAATCCGAAAAGAATAAATAAAAAGAAAGGACAAGGAAAAGGACACCACCTAATCATGGCTGGTCAAGGGCGCCGGGAGGTGGGAAGTGGAGGTACTCGCCGAGCTGACATTGCCACTCCATCTGTGCCTCGTACCGCCTATCAGCGCGGTGCATATGCTGCTGCATAGTAGCCCATCTCGCCACTCCTGCTGAGGGTGAGGCGCCTGGTATGGATCGGGGATGGCCAGCGGCGAGTGGTGTGCATACCCCGCTTGATGATGTGGCGAGGGTATATGGTCATGAAACTCTGGCTGCGGCTGGGGCTGCTCCTGCTCAGAATCATCCTCTTCCTCTGACTCGTCCACGCCTTCGAGAGGAGAGTCCGTGATGACACTCGATTTGACGTGATTATCAGCCTCATTTAAGCGACATTTCTTTGCTTAAGACATGGTTTTTAGGGTAGAATAACGGATATTCAATCAATTGCCCTATCTCGTGCCATTTGTGTTACCTTGGCCCGTTTCGGGTCTATTTGATGGTTTTCCAGTGTTTTTATGTTAGCACAGGTTTTTGCCATCGAATACGGTGGCCAAGGACGTGTATTAGACGTAGGAACCCCGAAGAATCACACATAAATCAAGTGAAGAAATCGCTCAAGTCAAAGAAAACGCCTGCCCCATTTATTCATGTATTTTCGGTGAAAATACCCTTGGGTTTTCGTCGAAAACGTAAGAAGGAATCCACTACCCCGAGTATGAAGAAGTTTTCGCCAAAAATTCCTCTACTATTTTCGGCGAAAATCCCAAATGAAATCAGAAAAATCTCGGGTTGATATAAATAGAGAACTCGACGGCTAATGAAGAGATATATCACTTTTTACAACTGAACACACACACACACCAACCACGACAGAGAGAGAGATAGGGCGAGTAGATAGAGTTCGAGGAGCAGGAATGGATCGTGACGCCATCCATTCTTCTCGGAGAGCCAGTGCTAGGAGTTGAAAATCCAGCAGATTGGAGCTGCCAGGAAGCATCGAAATTAGGTTTTGCAGTTCTTCTCTGTCTTCCTATCTGAGATGTATTTCTTGTCTGTCTTCGATTCTTCTGTATTGAATATGAGTAGTTAAACTTGTGTAGCTTAGATTAGATGAACCCTAAGTGACCCAGGGCTTAAAGCGGTCACGGATCGGCGTTGATTAGATTCGAAATTCATTCAGTTTCATCTTTCATGTTTGATTTGTTCTTCGTTTTCTGTGTTTCTTGTCTGGTTTGGCCACCTAGATTAGATTCTTGTTAAGATAAGGATAAAAGCGAACGCTCGCCTTACTTTAAAACACCAAATCGAACAGTCAGCCTTATAATTGGAGCGTGCCTTTCGTAGGAACCAATTAGGGTTGATCCATTGCTAGAGTAACTCATCAATCACTAGAATTTGCACCAGTTGAGTTAAGTCCTTGCGAGAGGCGACCGTACCCGGGTGGCTAATTAATCGTGGTAGCTAGATCAGATAGAGTGAACGTTCGCCAGTCTTAAACCTAAGGGTCAGGAGTTATGATGGTGTCTATGAAATGAATGATCTAGAATCGAAAATAGCTGGTCTGTGACTGCTGTTGCCTTGGTGATCTAAGGGGAATTCAAAGTCTAAGCTTGTCTGTCGTCTTTCTAGTCAATCAATCAATCTTCAATCTTTCTTCGCTTTAATTCTCATTTCAACTTATTTTTGCATTCTTAGTATAGAAGTTGTGGAACTCACACCACGCACAACTTGTGTTTGAACTTGAATTAAATTGCCAACATCTTTGAGTAAGGAAGTAGAGGAAACCCCTGGAATACGATCTACCCTAGCTTTTGTAGCTTTGTTAGTTATTTGTTTGAACCCGAACAACGATCATAGGTTCACCAAATTGGCGCCGTTGCCGGGGACTCTCTTTTATTTCGTTGAAAGAAGAGTTGGCATTTTTATTCTTCTACCTTTCCATCTTTCATTTTCCATCACACTTCGATTCTACACCGGTTGTGTTTGTTTTTGTCTCTTGCAGATCATAGCAGGTACAGAAGCAGATCACCTCCGTTCCATCTTCCTTTACCACAATGGTTACTCTTAAGAGTGTTGCGGACTATAGTAAGCCGCTCGCATCTAACCTCCGATCACCCATCACCGTGCTTACTAATGACGATGATCCTGACTATGAGATTCAGATTCCTCTCCTGGAACTAATCTCCCGGGACATACAATTCGAGGGAAGACCAGATGATAATCCCTGCACACACATAACCAACTTTTTGGCTGTCTGCGACACCTCTAAGTCTGGGAATCTCAACAAGAATGTGCTATATCTCCGAGCTTTCCCATTTTCTCTCAGAGGTGCAGCTAAACAATGGCTTAGCAGCAAACCGCCAGGTCACTACACTGACTGGGAAGCATTAGCTCAAGATTTTGTTGAGGAATACTTTCCTCCCGCAAGGACAACCGCTTATAAGGATCGCATCTCCAGGTTCACTCAGAGAGAGAATGCAAGCCTGTATGACACTTGGAATGAATTCCAGTCTCTTCTTTTTGACTGCCCTCACCATGGATATGAACAAAGACAGTTGGCTGAATTCTTTGCTCGTGGTATGCGCAAAGAATCTGCAAACTGGGTCAACACCCTAGCTGGCGGAGATTGCACCGCTCTCACTCCCAGGATGCTCTTCTGCATTTTGCTGACTGTGCTTCAAAATCTAGAAACTGGGATAGGCAAGTAGAAGGAACCAAGAGTCAGAGCCAGAGTCAGATAAATGTTGCAGAGCAGATCAAGGCAGAAGTTCAGAAGCATCTACAAGCAGCTGGTATTCCCCTCGAATCTCCGTCAACTACCGTCTTTTCGGTTGATTGTGGATGGTGTGGATCATGTGCTCATAACGGCGGAAGTTGCCTCAATTTCGGTACAGCAGAAGTCTGGTCTACAGAAGAGATCAACTTCATCGATTAGGGCTTCGCTAATAATCAGAAAGGCTATGCCTGTTACAGAAACTACGTGCCACGGAACTAGAGCAACCGGTTAGTAGATCCTTATTATAGACCTCCGGGATTCATTGGAGGACAACACCAGTCTCAGGCTAAGCCGTACTACAATAGAGACATGGACTATGAGAGGAAGTTTGATCAGATCATGAGCCGACTTTACGACCATGACATTCAGTTAAAAGCTCAAGTGGCACTTAATCAAGGACAAAGAGCTCAAAGTCAAAGAATAGAGGACGCTGTAAATACCATGGCTAGACTTTTTACTAGCAATCCTCTCCTTAATCCAGAAGCATTTCAAACAGATTCCGATACAAGGAGCGAACACGCTCAAGCTATTACCACTAGGAGCGGCAAGCAAACAACTGATCCCAAGGCTCCGGAACCTGACATAATACCGGATACTAGTGCTGCCATGGATATGCCAGAAATAGAAGATATCACAAAAGAGGAAGAAGAAGGACCTGCTCCCCCTCCTCCGCCGCCTAAGATAGCCCCTGAACCTGTCTTGGCGCCGTATGTACCTAGGATTCCTTTTCCTAAAGCTGCAAGGAGCAAAGCCAAGGATCACGACACTCAGTATAAGAAATGGTACAATGTTCTTAAGACTACAGAAATCAAGATACCAGTGACAGACGCTGTAGAGATTATACCACCACTTGGGAAGTTCTTTAAAGACCTAGTGAAGAAAGTGAAGAGCGGCGAGGTGTACTCTATCACGCTCACTAATGAATGCGCGTCTATTCTAGGTGCGCCATCTCCCATTCGACAGCCGCCACCACCCCCAGCTAAGTGTCCTGATCCCGGTTCTTTTACATTACCGTGCATTATTAATGGCATTAAAATTGATCGCAGTCTGGTTGATTCTGGTGCTTCTATTAATGTTATGCCTGTTTATTTATATGAAAAGCTGAATCTAGGGCAATTAAAACCAATTACTCTGCATCTCGTTTTAGCCGATAGGTCTGTCAAACGACCTAGAGGTATAAGAGAAGATGTAACTGTTTGCTGTGGTCCGTTTACTATACTGGCAGATTTTGTTGTTTTAGATACTTGTGAGTTAGACGGAACACTCATCCTAGGTCGACCTTTCTTAGCAACTGCTGGTGTGAATATAAACTGCAAACAAGGCCTATTAACTTTAAGTATAGGTCAAGAGAGTGTTGCATTCTGCATTAAAGATAGCATGAGATATTCTATTGCTCAAGATGATAAATGTTATGCTGTTGATCCCTTAGAGTCGGCCTCGGCCAACTCCTTTACTAATGCTTTATCTAGTGATCCGCTAGAGTTGTGTTTGATTTCAGGGATTGATAATGCGTTAGAAGACCCAGAGCAGTGCTTATGGCAAGATGAGCTAGATGAACAAAAGGCGACATTCACACCCATCACTGCGCCTACCCATATTGAGCCAGCGTCGAGTCGGATTACTACTTCATATGAGAATCCGCCAGAACTCACTCTGAAGGAGATGCCTGGCCACTTAGAGTACGCATTTCTGGGAAAGGACTGCCAGTTACCTGTCATCATCAATGCGAATCTATCGCCAGAGCAGAAAGAGTAACTGATCGGGCTACTCAAGAAGCACGTCCGAGCTATTGCCTGGCAGTTGGCAGACATCAGGGGCATCTCTGAAACCTTCTGCAAACATCGGATAGTTGTTGATGAAGAATTCAAACCAGTGAGACAACCCCAACGTCGACTTAACCCTCTGATGCAGGAAGTTGTAAAGAAAGAAGTACTCAAGCTTCTAGATGCCGGTATCATCTATCCTATTGCCGACAGTCCTTGGGTCAGCCCGACTCAAACCGAAGAAAGGAGGAATCACAGTTATCCCTAATCCAAAGGGTGAACTCATTCCTACCCGAACAGTTACCGGATGGAGAGTCTGCATCGATTATCGACGACTCAATGATGCCACCAAGAAAGATCACTTCTCACAGCCATTCATTGACCAAATGCTTGAACGATTAGCTGGTCATGAATACTACTGCTTCTTAGACGGGATGTCCGGCTACTTTCAGATCCCCATCGAGCTTGATGATCAAGAGAAGACGACCTTCACATGCCCGTTTGGTACGTTTGCTTATCGTCGCATTCCTTTTGGTTTATGTAATGCTCCCGCTACCTTTCAGAGATGCATGCTTGCTATATTCGGGGATCTGGTAGAGAATGTGGTAGAAGTGTTCATGGATGACTTCTCCATCTATGGGGATTCATTTTCTACGTGCCTGGCTAATCTGGATAAGGTGATAGCTCGTTGTGAGGAGACCAATCTAGCTCTTAGTTGGGAGAAGTGTCACTTCATGGTTACAGAAGGTATTGTTCTTGGCCATAGAATATCTAAGACAGGTATAGAAGTCGATCGTGCTAAGCTTGAGACCATTGCCAGCTTACCACCGCCGACCTCAGTTAAGACAGTGCGAAGTTTCCTTGGTCATGCTGGTTTTTACCGAAGATTCATTAGAGATTTCTCCAAAATCACTCTTCCGATGACGAAGCTGCTTGAGAAAGATGTTCCTTTTGTCTTTGATAAAGCTTGTCTTGAAGCTTTTGAGACCTTGAAGACTCAACTGACCACCGCACCGATTCTTACAGCACCAGATTGGAATCTTCCATTCGAGATCATGTGCGATGCTAGTGATTTCGCCGTTGGCGCGGTTCTTGGCCAGAGAAAGGAGAAGAGATTTCATCCTATTTACTTTGCGAGCAAGACACTCAATGATGCTCAGAGAAACTACACTACTACGGAGAAAACGCTTCTGGCTATCATTTTCTCCTTTGATAAGTTTAGACAGTATCTGGTTCTTTCACATACCATTGTCTACACAGATCACGCCGCTCTGCGCCATCTATTAGCCAAGCAGGATTCAAAGCCGCGACTCATCCGGTGGATCCTTCTCCTCCAAGAGTTCGACATAGAAATTAAAGACAAGAAAGGAGCAGAGAACTTAGCAGCGAATCATCTTTCTCGCCTCAAGGAATCACAAGCAGGTAAGTCTACTACCCCTATCAATGATTCTTTCCCTGACGAGCTGTTGCGTGTTGAAACGTATGAACAGGTTAACAGCATAGCTATCGAGCCCTGGGCAATTCCTCACGCTCAAGATCTAAGTAATGCCGCCGATTCAGATGAGCCTTGGTATGCAACTTTGGCTAACTATCTCTCACACGGCATTGTACCTCCTGAACTGGATTTCAATGCACGCAAAAAGCTCTTTAAAGAAGCAAAGTCATACTTCTGGGATGAGCCTTTCTTATACCGCATCAGTCTTGACGGGATGATCCGAAGATGTGTCTCTTACACTGAAGCAGCTGACATCATGCGTAAATGCCATGAAGGACAGTTCGGAGGACATTTCGGAGGAAACCGCACGGCAAGGAAGGTACTCGAAACAAGTTTTTATTGGCCTTCAATTTTTAGTGACTGCGACGTCTTTGCCCGACATTGTGATGCATGCCAGCGATCAGGTAACATCTCAAACCGTAATGAGATGCCCCAAATTGTTTCTTTAACTATTGAAATTTTTGATGTTTGGGGAATCGATTTTATGGGTCGTTCACACCCTCCAACGGAAACAAGTACATTCTTGTAGCCGTTGATTACGTTTCTAAGTGGGCTGAGGCTGAAGCTTTACCCACTAATGATTCTAGAGTGGTGGGTCGGTTCCTTACCCATCTTTTCACGCGTTTTGGTTCACTGCGCTTCATCATAAGCGATAGGGGTACCCACTTCCACGGACAATTCGACCGGTGTGTGCAAACGCTTTGGCGTCACCCACCGAATGTCCACGGCTTATCATCCTCAAGCGAATGGTCAAGCGGAAGTGACGAATCGTGAGCTCAAGCGGATTCTTGATAGGACAGTTGGCTGGTCTCGCAAGGACTGGTCATCTAAGCTCAATGATGCCTTATGGGCATATCGAACTGCCTACAAGACTCCCATCGGTACCTCACCGTATCAGCTGGTCTACGGCAAGTCATGTCATTTACCAGTTGAGCTTGAGCACAAGGCATTCTGGGCTAACAAAGAGTTGAATATGAGCTATGCAGTAGCAGGTAATAACCGTCATGACAAGATCGCTGAGCTTGAGGAGCACCGTCTCCACGCTTATGAGAGCACAAAGCTATACAAAGAACGCACCAAGAAAATTCATGACTCTCAGTTGAAGACGATCAAGCAGTTCTACCCTGGAGAAGAAGTGCTCTTATATAATTCTTGATTAAAGCTCTTCCCGGGCAAGTTGAAATCTCGATGGTCTGGCCCTTATACTGTGGTCCGACAGACACCCTTAGGCAGCGTCTACATTAAATTGCACGATCAAGAGCCGTTTGTGGTCAACGGGCATAGGCTTAAGAAGTATCTGCAAGGGTTAGCCGTCTCTTCAATCGACGTACACTACTTCACGTCGGAATCGTGACACGATTCCAGGTATCGTCTGGCTCACAGACGTTAAACAAGAGCGCTTCGTGGGAGGCAACCCACAGCTGGAGTCAGTTATTTTCATTTTGAGTCGTTTTGTTTTAAAACCCCTTTTGAAAAAAGAAAAAAAAAGAACCTGCCACCATTTTCAAATAAGTTTTCAGCAAAACTGTGTCATTGTTTTCGCCGAAAACGTGTTTTCAAACTCAACCTGTATCCCCTGTTCAGCATTTTCGGACCGAAAACCACCAAGCCTTTCGCCGAAACAATTTCCTCCATTTTCACTAAGGTTTTCACCGAAAATATTTCTGCCGTTTTGCCGAAAATTCTGGTTCACATTCACCGATTTCTCCTGCTTGTAAGTTTCGCCGAAAACCCCTACATTTCTTAGCCGAAAATAATGCCACACTCAGCACCTATTTAAGCGGCCCCACCCCTCTTGTTTTCAGTCCAGCATCCGAAACTTTGAAACCCGTTCGGCCCCCTTCCCTGCTTTGAAATCCACTGCCGCCCGAACGCTCAACCCGCCAGCCGCCGATTGCCTCGCCACCGCCGTCTCCTTGAAGCCGACCAGTCACCGCCGCCACCTCATTCCCCAGCAGTAGCCGTCCTTCCACCTTGCCCAGCCCCTGATTCGAAACCCTAGAACCAGTGTTTTTCAGCTCTGGTTCCGGCCGACCTAGTTTTCAAGTTTTTCATCGTCTTCGTGGATTTCCAATCGTTTTTTCGAATCATGTCTTCACGGTTAGTTGTTCAGCCTTTGGTTGTGCATCTTTTGGCTTTTGGACTTTCGATTTTCGGCATGGTTGACTATGGTTGACTTTTTGGTTCTCCCTCATTCTTCCTGATTGCTTTGTCGGTATCAATCGGCTAGGTCTGGTCTTGTTTTGTGGTCTTTTCAGAAGCGCGACTTGTTGTCTGTGTGATCGTGTTCCTGAACCATTCCATTATTCGTGCTTGCCTACTGAATTGACAGTTATTCAATGATATATCTTGATTCTATGATCTCTCGGTTAATTAGTTTACCCCAACTTGTCACCTTAAGTGCGGGGTAAGAGTCTTGTCATCTAATGCTGGTCATCTCTGAGTTGTGTTTTACAGGGCTCCCAAGCGTTTCAAGACTACCAGTGCAGATAGAGCGCAGCGATCCTCAGCTCGCCAGAGCAAGACACCACCTTCTCGACGACCCGCACCAGCTGCACAGAAATCGACGGCTGTGGCTATCATTCCCGAGGATGCACCGACCCTTGCGACTCCTATTTCATCCATCCCTACGCCTGCCAATGGGGCCGTGCATCCTTTCATCGCCGCCCTGGAGCCGCACCAGCTCGAGGTCTTTCAGAAGATCAAAGACATCCCTCCGGCTAAGGTGGCAGTTCTTTCTCTTGACAGTCTCAAGGCGCACAATCCGGCTTGGCACTCGACAATTGACACCGCTCTTCATAAAGCCGGATTGCGAGTGCTGACAACTCATGGCTCCCCCTACCCGCTTGTCGCCCTCCAGGAGTTCTGGAGTTCATTTCGGCGCCTCACCCCGAAGCCCTTTCGTGAGCAGAAATTCATTTCCTTTCGCCTCGGTGGTGTTCTTCATGAGAAGTCCCTTCGCGAGTTCGGCCGCTTGTTGGATCCGCACGTCAATTTCGATACCGCATTAGCTGGCTTCGAGGACACATACGCCATCACAAGTGCCCCTTACCCGGATGTGTGGAAATGGGCCTGCTGCGAGGATGAGAGCTCACCTATCGTCCACCACACGGTCGGTGACATCTTTCACCCTGTTCTTAAATTCTTGCATTATGTTTGGGTGCAATCTCTGTGTTTTTGCAGCAAGACGAGCCGCCACCAAGTTTCTTTGGAGGAGCTCGTATTATTCCGTGCTTTAGAGGAGGATGCCAACCTGCACCCCGGCTGGTGGCTTGCACGATTCTTTCACAAGCGCACTACCGCCAAGAAGCTTCCTACTGAGCTTCCAGGAGGCCTTTTCATTTCAATTCTGATCCACAACCTCCAGCTCGGTGACAAATGGGGCCCCGATATTCCTCGTATCCCAATTAAGCATATAGGCGCTGAACTTGCCATAGCACGGCGCATCGACCTTTCAGAGATTATTGAGCATTGCACATCGCTCCCTCACCGCACGCACCAGTCAGCTGACCGCCCGCCGTTGCGAGCGCAAATCACCGCGGAGATGAATGAAAGGATGGCGCGTATTGAGAAGTGGCAGCTAGACTACTCGGCTGGTTCGTTGCAATGGCAGAAGGACCGAGTAGCACATGAAGAGACTCAGAACGAGCGTTGGTCCACTCTACAGCAATTCATGGCTGACCAGTCAGCCAGACACAAGGACGAGCTCGCATGGCGACAGCAGATGGAGCAGCGTTTCGCCACAACCTCCATTTCCACACCACCTTCACCCCCTCCCGCGGAACAGTGATCAGGTTGATTTTGAGTAGCTCTGCTCCGCTCCGGACTCTCCGTGTTCATCCACTGCACCGACCATCACCTTCCAGGTTCTTCGTATCTCTCTACTCTAGTTTAATCCTGTGAGGACATAGAACAGTTTAAGTGTGGGGTAGGGTGTTAGATAACCATGCATGATCTTGATTGCCTATCCTCGTGTGCCTCGTGATTCCTGTCCAGTCTCTCTAGCATAGAATTGCTCAATTCTTGACTTTTGATGTGAAATTGGCTTCAATTTTGAACAGTGACGTCTAGACTGTTCCACTTAGAACCGGTAACCAACGTGTCAGAACTGATATTAAATGAGTCTAGGTCAGAACAGATCATAAATCACTTCTGTAGTTGGAACTGGAATTAATTGAATCAATTAACTTGTTAACAACAAAGCTCGATAACACCGTTCTAAGATGATAAATGCTAGCTTCTTCCATGTTTTCACTCCATATTTGATCACCTGTGATTGTGGCTTGAGATTAGACGGAAATCCAATTCGAAATCTTGTGTAAAAAGTTATAACTAGCTAGGATTAAGTGGCTAAATGGTGAAATCAAGTAATCGAGTGAATCAAATCAAATCAATGCTAAAGTTCTTTAAAGTGCTGAAAAAAACAAAAAAAAATCAAAGCTAGGCAAGCCCGACACCTAAGTGAAGTGCTCGGGTTGAGCACTAGCATTGGCACGAATACTGTAAGCTAGGCAGGTCCAACACCTAAGTGAAGTGTTTGGTATCGAGCACTAGTATGCAGTAAATAAATTAAAGAAAGTTTGAATCATGAAACAAATTGTTATTTAAATCGGTCCTAGCTAGAATGTATACAGATTAGAACGGACGAACTCGTAGTCGATACGCCACGTCACTTTTCCTACCTCCTCGCGTCCACATCATGGCTAGAGCTTAAAGTCTTTTTGATTAGAATTGGTGTTATCGTAGTCGGTTAATCATGATTATTTGTTTTGCTGAGAAACAATCTTTGTTAAAACCACTACTTGAAGTGTGCAGAAATTAGTGTGATCGAAAACTTGTTTGGTTGATGTTCTTGCATGTGTAGGTCACTCTTTCTACGTGGAACAGTCTAAACCAAATTGTTAGAATTGAATCTCAGTTTAATCTCGTGTCATTTATGAATTTGAGTGTGTTTCTATTCAGTTTGCTTGAGGACAAGCAAAAGCTTAAGTGTGGGGTATTTGATGACACTCGATTTGACGTGATTATCAGCCTCATTTAAGCGACATTTCTTTGCTTAAGACATGGTTTTTAGGGTAGAATAACGGATATTCAATCGATTGCCCTATCTCGTGCCATTTGTGTTACCTTGGCCCGTTTCGGGTCTATTTGATGGTTTTCCAGTGTTTTTATGTTAGCACAGGTTTTTGCCATCGAATACGGTAGCCAAGGACGTGTATTAGACGTTGGAACCCCGAAGAAACACACATAAATCAACCGGAGAAATCGCTCAAGTCAAAGAAAACGCCTGCCCCATTTATTCATGTATTTTCGGCGAAAATACCCTTGGGTTTTCGCCGAAAACGTAAGAAGGAATCCACTGCCCCGAGTATGAAGAAGTTTTCACCGAAATTCCTCTACTATTTTCGGCGAAAATCCCACTTGAAATCAGAAAAATCTTGGGTTGATATAAATAGAGAACTCGGCGGCTAATGAAGAGATATATCACTTTTTACAACTGAACACCACACACACACCAACCACGACAGAGAGAGAGATAGGGCGAGTGGATAGAGTTCAAGGAGCAGGAACGGATCATGATGCCATCCATCCTTCTCGGAGAGCCAGTGCTAGGAGTTGAAAATCCAGCAGATTGGAGCTGCCAGGAAGCATCGAAATTAGGTTTTGCAGTTCTTCTCTGTCTTCCTATATGAGATGTATTTCTTGTCTGTCTTCGATTCTTCTGTATTGAATATGAGTAGTTAAACTTGTGTAGCTTAGATTAGATGAACCCTAAATGACCTAGGGCTTAAAGCGATCACGGATCGGCGGTGATTAGATTCGAAATTCATTCAGTTTCATCTTTCATGTTTGATTTGTTCTTCGTTTTCTGTGTTTCTTGTCTGGTTTGGCCACCTAGATTAGATTCTTGTTAAGATAAGGATAGAAGCGAACACTCGCCTTACTTTAAAACACCAAATCGAACAGTTAGCCTTATAATTGGAGCGTGCCTTTCGTAGAAACTGATTAGGGTTGATCCATTGCTAGAGTAACTCATCAATCACTAGAATTTGCACCAGTTGAGTTAAGTCGTTGCGAGAGGCGACCGTACCCGGGCGGCTAATTAATCGTGGTAGCTAGATCGGATAGAGCGAACGTTCGCCAGTCTTAAACCTAAGGGTCAGGAGTTATGATGGTGTCTATGAAATGAATGAACTAGAATCGAAAATCGCTGGTCTGTGATTGTTGCTGCCTTGGTGATCTAAGGGGAATTCAAAGTCTAAGCTTGTACTGTTGTCTTTCTAGTCAATCAATCAATCTTCAATCTTTCTTCGCTTTAATTCTCATTTCAACTTATTTTTGCATTCTTAGTATAGAAGTCGTGGAACTCACACCACGCACAACTTGTGTTTGAACTTGAATTAAATTGCCAACATCTTTGAGTAAGGAAGTAGAGGAAACCCCTGGAATACGATCTACCCTAGCTTTTGTAGCTTTGTTAGTTATTTGTTTGAACCCGAACAACAATCATTGGTTCACCAGTCCGCTGCTACCAGGGGACTGATGCCCAGGTCGAGGTTGTACTCGACCGCCATATCTCCTCCAACGGTGCGTACTCTGCGGCGTGGGATGTTCGGGCCATATGCATTGTTGAGACGGCCTACAAAGTTGCCTCCCAGGAGTGCGCGGGGACGACCTGACCTCTGAGTCTTCTTGCGGAGTAGGCGGGCAAGCACCCAACCGGGATGAAGAGGATATCTCTCCCGGATGGCGCGAAGAAGAAGAAGCTCGTCCTTGCTTATATGGTGGCGATCCTTGTCTGTAACATATAATAACGATCTACGCCAAACCATATGAATGTATTTAAAGAAAGGGTGAGAGAGCGACTTAACTGAGTTATGGTCCCCGAGGCGATCGCCGGGCACTCCAGTCATGTGGCTCCAGAGCGCATGGTACTCCTCATCGTCGTCTGCGTCCCAGCCGAGGTGATGACCATGGTAATGCTCGTAGGGGATGCCTAGATGAGCAGCAAACTCATCATATGTGAGCTCCCTGTGCACCCCGCCTAAATAGAAGGTGACAACCTTCCTGTGCTGCCTCCTCTTGTGCTCGTCCAGCTCGAATGTCGCCCAAAACTCCTAGAGAGTGACGTCTGGGAAGTCGGTGGTGAGCGTGGTCAGCTCCAGCAAGCCGGCATGGGTCAGTGCATCGAGCACGTTCCGGTACCAGTCATCATCGTGCTCTGAGAGCGACTCCATGGAGAGAGGGCGTACATCAGCTCCACGGGTGTGCTCAAACCGTTGGTAGCGTGCAAAGTAGTGCGGGGGTAGGCGAGCAACCGTGCGGTGGTACCCAGCACGGTCAGGGAAAGCTGGTGGAGGGCCCTGAACGAAGGGTGTGACGGCAGCGGGGGCTCCGGAGCTCGAGGCACCATCAAGTCGTGCCTTGGTCCTGCGCTCAAAAGTGGCGTTCCTAAACAAGAAAACAAACTCGATTAGTCAAACCAAAAACCTACCCCACACTTAGTCGAAAAACTCAATTTCACAAAGAAATGAGGAAAACCGAGTGGGGGTAAGCAAAGCAGATTAACCGGTAATCACGAGCAATAAAACACATGCTTAGGACAGCCAGAATGGAATTAGCACAATCAGAGTTCAGAAGTCAAACTGACATATCAAAAAGTCAACATAATAGAACATTGAACCCTAATCATGGCAAGACTATCACAAAGTGGGAAATGACGGTATAATATGATCTTAGATGGCAAACACAATAATATGATCATAGATGGCAAACACAATAATATGATCTTAGATGGCAAACACAATAATCATAGATGGCAAACACAATGATCATGACAGTCAGCTAACCTAGTTCACACGAAATCAGTCGGCACGCAAATCGAGGGAAACCAAAAAGTCAACCGAAAGTCAACCCCGACGAAATTCAGCATCCAATATGTCAAAAGATTCACAATGAAAAGTTCTACGACTTACCTTAAAGCCATGGATGCTAAAAACGAACGGTTTGGGAGAAATCGGAGAAAAATCGAAAATTCTAAGGTTTGGGTGAACTAGAGCTGTAGAGCTCCGATTCGGCTGTTCTAGAGCTTGGATTGATCGGAAATGGGAGGGGAAAGGTGCGGCGGTGGCGTCGGCGGTCGGCTTTGGTCGGCGGCGGCGAGATAAGGTGGCATCGGCGGGTTTGATAAAAAACAGGGGGAGGGTTTTTTTCGGGTTTGTGTTTCGAAAATGAAGTGAGGAAAGAGAGACGGCTGAAATCCAGATTTTAAAGTGAATAGTTGGTTGATTTTCAAAGAAATTTTCGGCGAAAATAAGTGCAAGTTTTCGCCGAAAATTTTAGTTAAAAAGTACTACCGGTTTTCAAAAGAAATTTTCGCCGAAAATATTAGTACTTTTGCGCCGAAAATGTGAAACAGGAACGTTTGGAAAACTCTGTGGGATTTCAAAGAGAATTTCGCCGAAAATATGGGTTATTTTCGCCGAAAATATTGAACTCTACGATTGAAAATATTTTCGCAATCCCGGCAGACTTCATAAAATCACAGTTAAATCCACAAAAATCGGAAAGACCTCAAACGACTTGAAACTGACACTATGACACACAGACTACACACTAAAAATATGAAATCAAACAAATTGACACTTTTGGCTCCCCCGAACCGACTCTAAAACACTAAGGTTGACACAAATCAAAAATGGACTCCAGCCGTGGGTTGCCTCCCACGAAGCGCTCTTTTATTAATGTCCTTTAGCTGGACGATACCTGGACGGTATTAGGAGACATCCCAACTCAGATTCTCCTTAATGCTAGCATCGGAGTTCATAAAGTAGAGCTTCAGGGCTTCTCCAGTGAGCATGAATTTCTTCCCGTTCGCGTGTAAGAGCTTGGTACGTCCGTCGGGAAGGTGGTCAGTAATCTTGAATGGTCCGAATAGTTCTGTCGAAGGATCATCTTCTACAAGGAAGACAGTGGACGGAATGAGAACGATCGGCTCCTTCTTTTCTTTAACCTCCGGCTTGATATCACCATGATCGGTGATCGTCAGTATTTCCTTAGGAGGTGCTTTCGGCTTCTCCTTCCATACTTGTTCCAGCGCCGGTAGCTTGGAACGAATTGGTGGTTTAGCTGGCTCAGTAGACGGTGGCGGCACAACTGGTCTCCAGAGGTTTCGTCTTCTTATTCTTTCCCTGAGGTCTGCTAGGTTTTGTGCTCGGTGGCTTAGAAGAGGCTTGCAGTTCCTTCTTCTTTGGCGGTTTTGGAGAAACAAATTTTGGTTTCTGCGCGGTAATCTGTCCAGCACCTGCAACAACAATTGATCTAGGCACACTAGAAGAGACATCAGTAACGGAGTTGACCGGAGTCAACTCCACAGTTTCAACAGCTAAACAATGAAATTCTTCACTCTTAGGATTATTATTTCATTCCGTCTTTAAGGCGGAACGTGACAGTTTCTTTACCAACTCTCAAAGTTAAAGAACCATTTGGAACGTTAATTTGCATTCCAGTGGTAGCCATGAAAGGTCTTTCTATGAGAATGGTAGAATCATCCTTACTAGTGTCAATGATAACAAAGTCAGCTAAGAACGTGAAAGGACCAGATTTAGTAACAACGTCTTTGATTTCTCCCCTATGAGTCTTAAGTGATCTATCAGCAAAGATAAGTTGCATACTAGGTGGTTCAAGTTCTCCTAGGTTCAATTTTTCATATAGACTCATAGGAATAACATTCACAGACGCGCCAAGATCAACCAAACAACGTTCTATCTCAACATCATTAATGACAAGAGGTAGAGTAAAAGAACCAGGACCAGAGCACTTAGCTGGATATGGAGAGGAAGGTTTCTTAATACGAGCATCAGGATATCCTTCTTTATTCCCCTTCATGCCAGTCTCGATCCTTGCATTCGGCAGCAATGCTCTTGGAAAAGGAGGCTTCACGACGTACGGTGCAAGAGGAGGATCTTCCTCCTTAGGCGCCGGTTGTATTGCTTCCTTCTTCTCTGGAGATTCAGCGATCCTGCGTAAAACAGTAAAAGCATCAGCAGATAAACTTGGAAATTTTCTAACAGATACCATCTCGGATTCGGCTTTGTCTGGCTTGAAAGTTGGCCAAATGGTCGACCAGATGCTAGCATGCTCGAGATGTTGTTCACAGCTTGCTCAATTCTTTAACCGGCTGCTATCTGTTCTTGATTGAGAAGAGCTTGAGCTTTAAACTGACTGTCATGATCGTCGAGTCTGGTGATGATCTGACTAAGCTTCTTGTCCAGGTCACTGACATTGTTTTCCTTCTGGTACTGCTGCCCTGGATAGGTGTTATTCAAATATTGATTCTGGCGATTGCCAGGAGCAGTTCCATAGTTACCCGGATTGCGGTGCGGTGGCTGGTAGACACCTACCGGTGGATGGTTAGGCTTCTGATCCTGAGCTGGACCAGTCGGGTGGTTATTCTGGTTCTGGTTATGGTTGGCGCCAGCATTGTAGGGAGGTCTGTCTTGATAGTTCCCTTGTTGCCTGAAGTTGCGGTAGCCATCATAACCATTCTCATTATTAACGAAGCCTTGTTGAACGAAATTTAACTCTTCGGCGGACCAGACTTCTGTCTTACCAAAATTCTGGCAACGGCCTCCGTTATGTGCGCAAGCTCCACACCACTCGCAATCGGCAACATAGACAGAAGCTGCCGGCGGTTTGACTGGTGTGGTAGACTTCTTCAAATGTTTCTCTACTTCTGCCTTGATAGCTGCTTCAAGATCGAGCTTGCTCCTTGATCCTTCAGATTGTCGTTCCCAGTTTCTTGACTTGGAAGCACAGTTTGCGAAGTGAAGAAGAGCAACTTCAGGTGTGAGCGTAGTGCAATCCCCTTCAGCTAGAGAATTGACCCACTTGGCAGATTCTTCTTAAAGACCTCGAGCAAAGATTTTAGCTAACTGCCTCTGCTGGAATCCATGATGAGGGCAGTTGTAGAGGAGTTCTTGGAATCGATTCCAGGTATCATATAGGCTTTCTCCTTCTTTCTGGGAGAACCTGGCAATGCTGTCCTTGATGCCTGTTGTTCTGGCAGGAGGAAAGTATTCTTAAATGAAGACCTGAGCAAGAGTATCCCAATTAGTGTAATATCCAGGTGGTTTGCCAGTAAGCCACCTCTTAGCGGCGCCTTTCAGAGAGAACGGGAAAGCTCTCAAACAAAGAGTATTCTCGTCGAGGTTTCCGTTCTTGAAAGTGCTGTAGAGATCAAGGAAGTCTGCAAGATGAGTGCACGGATTGTCTAGGGGCCTGCCTTCGAACTGTAGATCCCTAGAGATCATAGTCAAGAATGGAATCTTGATCTCATAGTCAGGATCTCCTTCAAAACGCGGTACGGCAATGGAAAATCGAACGCTAGTCGCGCTCGGCTTGTTGTAATCGGCTAGACTTTTCTGTTCAGGCGGCGGTGGTGGTGGATTTCCGCCTGGTGGTGGTGGTGGTGGTAATTGATCACCCATGGTAGGAGATGGAGGAGGCGAAAGTGACTCGGTGTATGAAACGGATGTAGGTGACGGTAACGGTGAAGATGAGGGACTCTCCTTCAGTTCCTTAATCTTAATCGGAGTGATGGGTGGAGGTGGATTGGTTTTGCCTCTCCTTGGAATCTGTGATTGTCGAGGTAGAGCAGAACTGCTTGGTCTCTCTACACTCTCAGCCTTGTCGGTTTGAGAACGACTCCAAGGGCGGCGATGCATACACCTGTAAACAACCTACAAATAACAAAAACCAGTGTAAAATCGAAGTGGGTGGAAAAGTGAAAGATGGAAAATAGAAGAATAAATTGCCAGTTCTTCTTTCAAACAATCAAAAGAAGTCCCCGGCAACGGCGCCAATTTGATGAACCCATCGTTGTGCAGGTTCAAACAAATAACTAACAAAGCTAACAAAAGCTAGGGTAGATCGTATTCCACGGGCCTTCTTTGATCGACTACTCAAATAAGCTAGCAAAATATTCGGGTTTAAGCACTTCGTGCGTGGTGTGAGTTCCACGACTTCTAATTCTAAGAAATGCAGAGAAATTAAAAAGGGATACTAAAAACAGATTGGAAATTGGTTGATTAAAACAGAGATCACAAACGAACTTAGACTTTGAATCCCCCTTCGTTCCCCAGAGCATTGGCAATCAACAGATCAGCGGAATTTGATTCTCATTCAATCAATTCTAAGACACCACCATAACTCCTTACCCTTAGGTTTAAGACCGGCGAACGTTCGCTCTATCCGTTCTAGCTACCAAGATTAATTAGTCATTCGGGTACGGTCGCCTCTCGCAATGACTTAACTTAACTGGTGGAATTACTAACGATTATTGAGTTACTCTTGTAGTGGATTAACCCTAACTGGTTCCTACGAAAGGCACGCTCCAATTATAAGGTTAATTGTTCAATTTGATGTTCTAAAGTAAGGCGAGCGTTCGCTTCTATCCTTAGCTTAACAAGAGTCTAATCTAGGTGATCAATCCAGACAAGAAACATGAACAATGAAGAACAAACCAAACATGAAAGAGAAACTGATTGAATTTCGAATCTAATCACCGCCGATCCGTGACCGCTTTAAAGCCCTGGGTCACTTAGGGTTCATCTAGTCTAAGCTCTAAGAGTTTAGCTACGCATATTCATTACAAAAGAATCAAAGACAATGGAAGAGTTCATCATACAAAGGAAGAACAGAAAAGAATCTGAAAAACCTAATTAAGATGACTCCAGCAGAACTTCGATCTTCCGGTAGACTGCAATCCTAGCTCTGAGTCCTCGAGATGGAAGGGATGGCGTCACGATCTCTTTCCGGCTCTTCGAACTCTAACTCCTTGCTCTAGAACTTGAGAGGATTCTCTAAATTATGATTATGGAAAAGTATTATGAGGTGTATCGAAGTATATCTGATTTTGGGCCGCCGGTTAAGTATTTATACTTAACCCTAATTCAGCCGGATTTTGCCTGGTATTTTCACCGAAAATATTGAGGAATTTTCGGCAAAAATTCCTTTGTACTTAGATGGTCCGCCGGCTGATTTCTCCTGTAAATTTCGGTCCCATAGTTCTCGGTCGAAAACTTCTTATTTTTGCCGAAAACTTCTGTTGATGAGCATCGCCGATTTGTGCTAATATTTTCGCCACAAATACTGAAGGATTTTCGGCGAAAATTCCTTTGTAAATTGGGGCAAGAATTGTTTTGACTTGATTGGCTCCTTGGATCGATTCCGGTGCAATTCCTCGAGGTTCCAATGCCTTAGACACGTCCTTGGCTACTTTATTTGACGGTAAAAACCTGTGCTAACATAAAAACACTAGAAAACCATGAAATAGACCCGCAACGGGCCAAGGTAACACAAATGGCACGAGATAGGGCAATTGATTGAATATTCGTTATTCTACCCTAAAAACCATGTCTTAAGCAAGGAAATGTCGCTTAAATGAGGCTGATAATCACGTCAAATCGAGTGTCATCACCATGCTGCTGGCCAAGGGTCTAAGCCCTAGCAAGGAAGAAAAACTACAACCTGCTCCTAGCCTGTCCTCCAGAAGCCCTGAAGAAGAAGTCGGCCCCTCGAGTGACCCTCTGGAAGCATTTCTGGAGCATAGGAGGAAAAGAGCCCGAGAATACTTGCCCTGGAGAGGAGAGCTTCCAAGGAATGACCCCGAGCCGAACCATGAGAAGAATTGGAGTACTTGGCCCCGACACGTGACACTTAGACCAACTCAACCCCCGGAGAGCTACACCCGGAGCTACTTGGAGGCCTACCTGAAGCTTAAAGAAGAAGGCCCGAGCGGAGATGGAGAAGGCCCAAGGAGAGAACAGCCCCGAGCCCTAAACCGGCAGCCGGACCGATCATAGGAATTCCATAGAGCCGACCACGAAGGACATGTCTTTTGGACAAGGGCCTCGCCACTGAACCAGCCCGGAGCACCAGGCCCGCGACCGCCACCCAACTCAAGCCCGGCGCCCGACCGGTCAAGCCCACCTGGCCGCCACACGCGCCCAACGTGCCAAGCAGCCGTACACGGCCGGATTAGGGTTTTTGACCTAATTTAGGTCTTTTATTCTGCTTTAAAGACTACAACTATTATTTTATGTTTATTCATTTTTAGTAGGATTATTTAGGGGTTTTAGGATTATTTTTAGGAATGGGACTCTTTATTTTATTATTATTTAGGAAGTAGTGTTTAGGGAGGAGAGCTTGTTCCCTCACCTATATATAGAGGCCGCCAGCCACCCTTTTGTAGCCAAGACTTTTATGAAATAAACCCCCTTTGATAGAACTTTGTTCTTGAAACCCCTTATTATATCTGCATGTTGCGATACTGAAGGATCGACTTATCATCAAGAGCATCCATCTCTTGGCGTGGCATCTTCGACTGGACACTTCTGGTTCCCAGCTGTTATATAGCTGACGGGTCAAAGTACTCATCCGCCCTGGTTCCTGACGGTTCTACCTCGTTGCACGGTGTCCAACTTGCGGTGTTCAAGGGTCGTCTGCCCATGGTTGCAGCGGTTCACATGAATTGGTATCAGAGCACGGTTCAGCTCACGGACCACAATCTAACCCAGTCTCCAGGTTCACCTGGATTCATATCCTTTTTATTGCTTTCTTAGAAAATAGATTCGAAAATTCCCTTCTATTTCAGTTCTTGTTTTCAATTTCGAGTTGTAAGAAAAAGAAAAGAAAGCAAGGCCACCTTGCCACGTTACTAACCATGGCAGACGAGAGATTAGCCAACATGGAAGGCCACCCTCAGAACCTGGACGCTACTATGGCCGCCGTCCAAGAAACCCTAGCCAGGTGTCAAGCCGGGAGAGGACGAGATGAGCGCCAAGAAGACAGCCCCGAAGATCTGAATAGAAGAGGCCGACGGCTAGCTCAGGAGATTGACGATGACTTGAGCAACCTCAAGCTCACCGTGCCTAAGTTTGCTGGCAAATACAATGCCGACGAGTACTTGGATTGGGAAAGAAGTATGGAGGACTTCCTCGAGTGCCATCACTATTCCGAACGAAAAAATGTAATCCTCGCCACCATTGAATTCACTGACTATGCTGCTCTGTGGTGGAGCCAGTACAAGAGCCAAGTTCAAAGAGATGAGGAAGACCCCATCGAGTCATGGCGAGATCTCAAGAGAATCATGAGGAAGAAGTTCGTTCCTGGAACTTACATCCGAGATCTACACACCTCCCTCCGGAACTTAAAACAAGGCACCATCTCCATGGAGCAATACACCAAGGAGATCGAGATGTTGGTAGCCAGACTTGACATCCGAGAAGAACCCAAAGCGAAGATAGCCCGGTTTGTGGGTGGGCTACACCCCGAGATCATGCATCAAGTCAACATCCTTAACTATGTTGACTATGAAGATCTCAAGGCCCTAGCTAACCGTGTGGAGAGAGAGATGAGGAAGGGCTACACGAGGAGATCAGCCAATGCCCCATGGAAGCACGAGCAGCCCCGAGCCTCAAGCTCAGGGCCAAACCCTAACCCTAAGGTTTCGGCACCACCAGTAACATCTGCTCAACCTACCTCTAAGGTTCAGAATTCTAACCCACGTCCTAGTGGAATTATATGCTTTAAGTGTCAAGGTAGAGGACACATCTCAAGGGACTGCCCTAACCAACGGACGATGGTGGTAAGAGACGGAGGAATCGAGACCGAAGATGAAGAAGAGGAAAAGAAGAGTCTGATGAGGGAGAATAAGTTAAGCCCAAAGGGCTTCAGAAGTTTGCAGGGTTCACCTCTAAAACCCTAGCACCCGGCGCCCCGGCCCCAGCCCTAGCACCAGCCCCAGCCCCGGCACCAGTACCCAGTCCCGTCACTGCCCGACCAGGTCCCAGCGCCCTAGCGCTCGGCCTCAGCCCCGGCGCTGCCCGACCAGGCCCCAGTGCCCCAGCTCTCGGCCCCAGCCCCGGCGCTTCCCGACCAGGCCCTGGCGCTACAGCGCTTGGCCCCGGCCCCGACTGGCACCGCTTGACCAGTCCTAGCCCCCCACCACCCGGCGCTGCCCTGCCCGACCAAGCCCCGGCCGCCCTAGCACCCGGCCCCGACCTGTCGCTGCCCAACGCCCCCCGGCGCATCACCGCCCGACGTGGCCCCCGACCACGAGTCCGGCGCGTCCCTGCCCGACACTCAGCCCCGGTCCTGCCCGACCCCAGCTGCCACGACACAATGATGCCCGACGCCTACCTCCTTCCTGCCGCCGCCCCCCACTGCCCGTCGTCGCCGGCTCCCCACTGCCTGCCGCCGCCAACTCCCCACTGCCCGTCGCCGCCGACTCCCTACTGCCTGCCCCCGCCGACTCCCCACTACCCGCAACCGCCTACTTCCTGCCCACCGCCACCGGCTCCCCACTGCCCGCCGCCGCCGGCTCCCCACTGCCCGTCGCCGCGTCCCCACTGGCCGATGACGCCACCCTGCCCGACGTGCCTTGGTTTACCTCCGACACCTCAGGAACCCCCGTGCCCCGACCCGACGCTTCACCGACGGTCCCCTCTGCACCCAAGATTCAATGGGAGATCACCTCCCGAAGGATTCTGAGGGCTGGCCCGAGTGAAGAAGATCTGGATGCTGACCCGGATGTGGATATGAGTGAGGAACTATCACCGGACACTTCTCCGAGCCTTAACATTATTGTTGATAGTTTTTCAGGAGAAGGAGCGATGGAGACTGATGGAGAAAGCACTGAAGGACCCGAGCCTTGGTCCGTTGTTGACTCAAGTGACACTCCTAGGTCTAAAGATGATGCTGAGTCTTCCCCTACCGTGGCCAACAAAGTTGCTGAAGTTTGTAAGAGGGTGATGAGTGTTAGGAGAGGACCCGAGATGGATTTGGGGACAAATCCAAGGCAAGAAGAGGGGAATGATATGATCCAGCAATGCTGCCCTGGTACCAATCGGTACTCCTACACCCCACTAGGGTCACCTGGCCGAGATAAGACCCTAGGACCTCACAAAAGGCATAAAGAGCCTAGGGCAGGCCATCTTCAAGCCCTAAAGCCAAGGTACGCTCTAAAATATCAGGTAAGTCCTTCCCTTGCAGGTAGAAAGGCTCCATGAGATGGAATGCTAGTCCAGGCCATGTTGCTGGCCAAGGGTATAAGCCCTAACAAGGAAGAAAAACTAAAACCTGCTCCTAGCCTGTCCTCCAGAAGCCCTGAAGAAGAAGTCGGTCCCTCGAGTGACCCTCTAGAAGCATTTCTGGAGTATAGGAGGAAAAGAGCCCGAGAATACTTGTCCTGGAGAGGAGAGCTTCCAAGGAATGACCCGAGCCAAACCATGAGAAGAATTGGAGTACTTGGCCACGAGACGTGACACTTAGACCAACTCAACCCCCGGAGAGCTACACCCGGAGCTACTTGGAGGCCTACCTGAAGCTTAAAGAAGAAGGCCCGAGTGGAGAACAGGCCCGAGCGGAGAACAGCCCCGAGCCCTAAACCGGCAGTTGGACCGATCAGAGGAATTCCGTAGAGCCGGCCACGAACAACATGTCTTTTGGACAAGGCCCTTGCCACTGAACCAGCCCGGAGCACCAGGCCCGCGACCGCCACCCAACTCAAGCCCGGCGCCCGACCGGTCAAGCCCACCAGGCCGCCACACGCGCCCAACCAGCCCAAGCAGCCGTACACGGCCAGATTAGGGTTTTTGACCTAATTTAGGTCTTTTATTCTGCTTTAAAGACTACAACTATTATTTTATGTTTATTCCTTTTCAGTAGGATTATTTAGGGGTTTTAGGATTCTTTTTAGGAATAGGACTTTTTATTTTATTATTATTTAGGAAGTAGTGTTTAGGGAGGAGAGCTTGTTCCCTCACCTATATATAGAGGCCGCCGGCCACCCTTTTGTAGCCAAGACTTTTATGAAATAAACCCTCTTTGATAGAACTTTGTTCTTGAAACCCCTTATTGTATCTGCATGTTGCGATACTGAAGGATCGACTTATCATCAAGAGCATCCATCTCTTGGCGTGGTGTCTTTGACTGGACACTTCTGGTTCCCAGCTGTTATATAGCTAATGGGTCAAAGTACTCATCCGCCCCGGTTCCCAATGGTTCTTCCTCGTTGCACGGTGTCCAACTTGCGGTGTTCAGGGGTCATCTGCCCACGGTTGCAGCGGTTCACATCAAGGAGGAAGATTGAGGATGGCTTGGTCGTATATTGCAAGTCCAAAAGTAGAGGGTGGAGCAGGGATCAAGTGCTTGAAAAGTTGGAATAATGCTAATTGCACTAGGCATATTTGGAACCTGTTTATAAGAGGGGGCTCTTTGTGGGTAGCCTGGATACGAAAGTATAGGCTCAAAGGTAAGAGCTTATGGGATGTAAAGGCTGATTATGGCTCTTGGAACTGGAAAAGATTGTTGAAGATCAGGTCCTTGGTTCAGGGTTTCATGACTCAACAAGCTGATGGAAGTTATTGCTGGAATGGTATTGCTGTTCAAAAGTTTAAACACAAGATGGTGTGGGAGAACATTCAGATCAAGCTACCACATGTGACATAGTGTGATCTGGTTTGGAAAGGGTATATAATCCCAAGGCTTAGTTTTGTTGCATGGACCATTGTCCTTAAGAGGATCTATACTAAGGATATTATTGTGAAGTGGGAGCCGAGTGTTGATACAGGTTGCATACTTTGTGATCACTCCATGGAGTCAAGAGATCATTTGTTCTTCAGCTGCCCATTCACTTGTGAGTTAATTGACAGTTTGTTGCCTGTCCTTAAGGGATGTACTGACTGGGACGACTGTATTCAAATAGCCTCTGCTTGGAATGATGGATGCAGAGGAAGAGTTGATCGGTTAAAGTGGGTAATGGTCTTAAACTCGGTTTGGCGTGAACAATGTGCAAGGATTTATAGTAACAAGAGGAAGACTGCTTCGGAGTGCATTGTTCAAGTGTGGTGGGATATTCAAGCTTATGCTAAGGGTAGATTAGATGAGAAGAAAATTTTGACATGTATATAGTTTAATGTATATAGTTTATTGTATATATTACTAAGACCCTTGTAAGAGCTTCATGCAAATTTTGATGAAATGAAACCCTCTATTCATCAAAAAAAAAAAAACTGGCGACGAAACTTTTTGATCATTTCTTCACAATGTTCTCGGCGAGAACATTGTAGTTCTCGCCTGGAAATTCTTCATAATCTATAGTGTAATTTCCGATGAGAATTCTCAATTGATTGTGATTTCATACTCGGCGAGAACATTGAAGTTCTCACTGAGAACTTTAGGCCTAGGCATAATTCTTCAGTTCTTCAATCTGTTTGAGTTCTCCAATGATCTCAGGTCATATCGAGGCTCCATTGCATCCTGAACACGTCCGACGGGTACATATTTGACGGCAAAAACCTATGTACTCAAAGAGACACTAGAAAACACATCAAATAGACCCGAAAACGGGCCAAAGTAACTAATTCGGTAGGAAATAGTATTAATGAACGAAAACCAACTAAACTACCCCTAAAACCGTGCTACAAGCAATGAAATGTCACTTAATCGGGGTCGATAATCACGATAATTCTAGTGTTATCAGGCAGCGATGGTGCTAAAGTCTCGAACAAATCTCCAGTAGAAGCTTGCAAGGCCATGAAAGCTTCGGACATTTGTGATGATACTAGGGATTGGCCACGACTTGATGGCCTCAATTTTCTCCTTATCCACTCGTATCCCTGTAGAACTGACAAAAAATCCATGAAACATATGATGATCCGAGCAAAAGGTGCACTTAGACATATTTGCATACAAGTGTTACTTCCTTAGGGTTTCTAGGACTTATTTTAGGTGACCAAGGTGATGTTCTAAGCTAGTGAGTAGATCAGGATATCATCAAAGTACACTACCACAAATTTGCCTATTAAAGCCCTAAGAACATGATTCATTAATCTCATGAAGGTACTAGGTTCATTAGTTAAACCAAACGACATGACCATCCATTCATACAAGCCATGTTTAGTTTTGAAAGCAGTTTTCCATTCGTCACCTTCCTACATTCTAATTTGATATTATCTGTAACATCCATCCCTCAATCAGCCCGGGTAAACCCATGGTTGAACCAGTAAAGAGTATTATTCGAAGTACAGTTTAAAAGAAAAGAGCAAAATGACAAAGGAAAACGAAGCGACTTCCATTAAATATCCAAAACTGAAGGAGGCCTCCATTAAATAAAAATCGAGTACAAATCCGATAAACCAAAACTGAATTCCAAAACTCAAAACGATTACAAAATCCCCCAACCAAAAGTGTCAACTGAAATATAAAACCAAAATAAACGTCAACTCCAATGTAGATCATCAATCTTCTCCTCATAGCTCCAACCAGCAACTGCTCCGAACATAACCACATCCCTGAACCTAACCTCTACTCACTCTAACCACGCGATCCTGAAAAAGGGAGACTAAGGGGGATAAATTTCCTAATGAAATTGAGTGAACCCATTGGGTTTAACTATGCGTCGAACCTAACCTGAGAGAGCGATTCCAAACTCAGCACACACACCAATAATGGAACCAGACACAGCCATACCAGATTTTAATTCCTTAAAACAGTTTAGGTGATCACATAGGTGCAGTTCTCAGTTCAACATTCTCAATCCACAATAGCATCAAAATACAAAGATCAACATTCATACATCATAGCATTCATCACATACATACGGGTCAGAATTTCATAGCATACATACAATTCGGCGTTACATCACATACTTACAATTCGGCCTTACGTGACATACATACAGTTAGACATCCTATTGCAACTCATTTCACAATCAACATCCATGTATACGCTCACACATTCTCATACAACACCTTTCTTATTTCAATTACTAAGTGGGTATTTAAGCATCTCTAAGCAGTCTGGGTTATCACACAAATGTAGTTCTCCATACTAACAATTCCCAAATCATGATATCATCATAAACATAACCCATTCAACCTCTATCCCACAGCTCAGCACTACAATACAATTCACAGCACATCATAACATAATTCAACTGGTCATCACAGTTGTCACACAACAAGCACACACAGTCACCTTGCACACAATCATAGATCACATTCCAATTCACTAAGTGAGTTATTAGGCATCTCTCCATACTAACGTTTCATGGTTCATAACATCGTCATAATCCTAAACCATTCACATCAATCCCACAGCTCAGTACGACGACACCATTCAGTTCACATATCAATCCCACATAGTCCACAACACATCCCAGTCACATCCAATGCACACGCACATACACAAATCACACACCCACGCACACCCATCTCATTAATTTCTCTAGGTGAGTTCATTAGGCGCCTAGGAGTTACTCCACAACACCACTGCCGGCCAACAATCCCTGGTAATACAACCCAGGGTGATCTACTCAACGTAGACCGATTCCACCAATAACTCATGGTACATGACCAAGGTGATCCACTCAACGTAGACCGAATCGACATCAATCCCTGGTAGCTAACTAGAGTGATTCACTCAACGTGAACCGGACACAACTCAACATATCTCAAGGTGGGCAGTGTGGACTCTTACCGGTTCTATCATTTATTAATCACAATCAGACATTCATCACTTAAATCCATCAACCAAAACCATCCATCCCTCAATTCCTCATCAATACCATCCATCAAATTCACCATCAATTCCATCCAATTCCAATCATCAAGTCTATCCACAATTCCATCATTAACTCCATCATTAATCCAATTCCAAATCCACATTCCATACATCACAACCAACTCAATTACACATCAACAAGCAATTCTATTCAACCAATTCCAAGTACCAATTCCACCTACCAATTCTATTATCCAATTCCATGTACCAATTCTATTTCATATTTTTTACACCACAAATCACCTTATCAACCATAATCATACACATTACATCAATTCCACTCAAATCACACACACAGATCAATTCATCCAATATCACGTTTACATTCACAATCCAATTCAATTAACAACTCGTAGAACACAAACAGCTTAAGGGTAAACAGCTAGCTCACCGGCTACCCCCACTTGCAAGTACAGGGATAGCCATGTCGTGAGTCTTAGGGCTACCCTTCTGTTCATCCTTCATAGGACGACCCCACATTGACAGGGCCATCCTTGTAACCTCACTAACATCATTTAATAATGACAACAAGAATAACTGGTAGCTTGTCGGCCATCGCCCACCTTCAAGTACAGGACCACCCTCCTTTTCTTCATTAATAGGGTGACCCCACATTGGCAGGACCACCCTCCTGCAACCACAACTGACAATAGCAGTATATACACAATTCTCATGTTCACAAACCCATCCCTCTTATCACTCTTTACTAGTTCCGATCGGTTTATCATCAATGTTAATCAATTTTCCCCAATCCCATCACATAGAAATCAGCCATCAATCATCAACCAACACATCAATTAGCAACCACTCAACCATCGACATTCATCATAAATCACATAACAAATAATTACAAGATAGTTTCCCCTTTTACTCTCTTCCAATTTCATGCAAAACCCTACAATCCTGTAGGTTAGAGTTTTAACTCCTTACATCGACCATAACTACCTATCATACCCTAAACCCTCACCTGATAAGAAGACGAGGCTCTAAACAACTTCTAGAAACTCGAACAGCCAAGCTCTACAGCTCCAAAAATGAAGCTTTCTTCCTTCTTCCACTGACAGCGCCTGGCTCCAAAATATCTAGAACCAAGATATTTGATCTCTTCTTCTCGTCAGAAGGAACGCGTAGCAAGAAACGGATCGCCAATCGGACCTCTTAGCTCCCGCAATCAAGGATTGAAGCTTGGGGGTTTTGGTTCGTCAAAGGGGTTTTCGGGAGGAAAGAGAGAGTGAGAAGTTGAGGATTTCCGTCAAACCCCATCTTTTATAGTCAAACCAAGACACACGGCCGTGTATCATAACACACGACGTGTGTTATGAAGACACACGGCGTGTGTCTATAACACATGGCCGTGTGTTGTAGTCTGCTGCTCTTAACAGATTTCCAACGTACTCGCTTGCAATAACTTTGACCCGTCCCAATTTCGAACTTCTCGGACTTCGATGAGGCCTTAAGAACGTTGTTTCCAATGTCTTAATCATCCAAACTCGAGTTCAAAATCATTCGGTTGGGCGGGGATGTTGTAAGTCTCCACAACTTCAAAAGATTTCGTCCCCGAAATCACAACCCAACTCATCCTAGTAATGCAACCACAAATCACAACAAAACGTAGCAGTTCAAGGATCACATTATCTCCTGAAACTCCCTCTTAACGGCTCTAGCAAGTCACACCTTCCAAGAACACTACTTCCACACTAACCCGAACTTCCACCTAACATACACGCACAACTGATCACCTAAGGCACAACACACACAAGAGCACAACCAAACATAACTCACACAAGAGCACAACCACAACACAAGCACAAGCGAGAAAACTACTAGCTAACACCTTCGATTAGAACTTCACACCCTCGAGCACTCTACTCAGCTTAACCAAAATCTACAAGGCCTCTAATCTTCCAACCAACTTCTTAGTCTACAACCACTTCCACTCTCAACTACTCAAACACTCTCTTAACTACAGGAGGACACGAAAAATGTTTCAGTTGACTATTTTCATAAATTGACAAAGCTATTCAAAACACTTTTCCTTTCAAATTCAAAACATTTTTCCTTTCAAAACTTCCCACCCATTTTAAAATAATTTGAAACCCCCTGGAAAGTTTGTCATGTGCCGATGCCTCATCCCTTCTCCCTATGAGGTTAATTACTCCTCTAGAAGAAAAGACAAAATACCCACACAGGAGCAACTAACCAAGCTCTGATACCATCTATAACATCCATTCCTCAATCTGCCCGGGTAAACCCATGGTTGAACCGGTAAAGAGTATTACTCGAAGTACAATTTAAAAGAAAAGAGCAAAGCGACGAAGGAAAACGAAGCAACTTCCATTAAATATCCAAAACTGAAGGAGGCCTCCATTAAATAAAAATTGAGTACAGATCCGATAAACCAAAATCGAAATCCAAAACTCAAAACGATTACAAAATCCCCCAACCAAAAGTGTCAACTGAAATATAAAACCAAAATAAACGTCAACTTCAGTGTAGATCATCAATCTTCTCCTCATAGCTCCAACCAGCAACTGCTTCGAACCTGACCACATCCCAAAACCTTAACTCTACTGACTCTAACCATGCGATCCTGAAAAAGGGAAACTGGGGGGGATCAATTTCCTAATGAAATTGAGTGAACCCACTGGGTTTAACTATGCGATGAACCTAACCTGACAGAGCGATTCCAAACTCCGCACAAACACCAACAATGGAACCAGACACAGCCATACCAGATTTTAATTCCTTAAAACAGTCTAAGTGATCACATAGGTGCAGTTCTCAGTTCAACATTCTCAATCCACAATAGCATCAAAATACAAAGATCAACATTCATACATCACAACATTCATCACATACATACGGTTCATAATTTCATCACATACATATAATTCGGCGTTAAATTACATACTTACAATTCGACCTTAAGTGACATACATATAGTTAGACATCCTATCGCAACTCATTTCACAATCGACATCCATGTATACGCTCACACATTCTCATACAATACCTTTCTTATTTCAATTACTAAGTGGGTATTTAAGCATCTCTAAGCACTCTATGTTATCACACAATTGCAGTTCTCCATACTAACAATTCCCAAATCATGACATCATCATAAACATAACCCATTCAACCTCTATCTCACAGCTCGGCACTAGAATACAATTCACAGCACATCATAACCTAATTCAACTCGTCATCACATTCGTCACACAACAATCACACACATTCACCTTGCACACAATCATAGATCACATTCCAATTCACTAAGTGAGTTATTAGGCATCTCTCCATACTAATGGTTCACCGTTCATAACATCGTCATAATCCTAAACCATTCACATCAATCCCACAGCTCAACACGACGACACCATTAAGTTCATAGATCAATCCCACATAGTCCACAACACATCACAATCAATCCAATGCACACGCACATACACAAATCACACACCCACGCACACACATCTCATTAATTTCTCTAGGCGAGTTCATTAGGTCCCTATGAGTTATTCCATACCACCACTACCGGCCAATAATCCCTGGTAATACAACCCAGGGTGATCTACTCAACGTAGACCGATTCCACCAATAATCCTTGGTACTTGACCAAGGTGATCCACTCAACGTAGACCAACTTAACATCAATCCCTGTTAGCTAACTAGAGTGATTCACTCAACGTGAACCGGACACAACTCAACATATCTCAAGGTGGGCAGTGTGGACTCCTACCGATTCTATCATTTATTAATCACAATCAGACATTCATCACTTAAATCCATCCACCAAAACCATCCATCCCTCAATTCCTCATCAATACCATCCATCAAATCCCACATCAATTCTATCGAATTCCAATCATTAAGTCCATCCACAATTCCATCATTAAGTTCATCATTAATCCAATTCCAAATCCACATTCCATACATCACAACCAACTCAATTACACATCAACAAGCAATTTTATTCAACCAATTCCGAGTACCGATTCCACGTACCAATTCTATTATCCAATTCCATGTACCAATTCTACTTCATAAATTTTACACCACAAATCACCTTATCAACCGTCATCACACACATTACATCAATTCCACTCAAATCACACACACAACATCCAATATCACGTTTACATTCACAATCCAATTCAATTAACAACTCGCAGATCACAAATAGTTTAAGGCTAAACGGCTAGCTCACCGTCTACCGCCACCTGCAAGTGCATGGATAGCCATGTCATGACTCTTAGGGCTACCCTCCTGTTCATCCTTCATAGGACGATCCCACATTGGCAGTGCCATCTTCTTGTAACCGTCACTGACAACATTTAATAATCACAACAAGGGTAACTGCTAGCTTGCCAGCCACCCCCACCTGCAAGTACATGAGTAGCCATGTCATAATTCTAGGGCCACCCTCCTGTTCGTCATTAATAGGGCAACCCCACATTGGCAGAACCACCCTCCTGCAACCACAACTGACAATAGCAGTATATACACAATTCTCATGTTTACAGACCCATCCATCCTATCACTCTTTACTAGTTCTGATCGGTTTATCATCAATGTTAATCAATTTTCCCCAATCCCATCACATAGAAATCGGCCATCAATCATCAAGCAACACATCAGTTAGCAACCACTCAACCATCGACATTGATCATAAATCACATAATTAACAATTACAGGACAGTTTCCCCTTTTACTCTCTTCCAATTTCATGCAAAACCCTACAATCCTCTAGGTCAGAGTTTCAACTCCTCACATCAATCATAACTACCTATCATACGCTAAACCCTCACCTGAAAAGAAGATGAGGCTCTAAACAACTTTTAGAAACTCGAACAGCCATGCTCTACAGCTCCAAAAATGATGCTTCTTCCTTCTGCCACTGACAGCGCCTTACTCTGAAATATCCAGAATCGAGATTTGTGATCTCCTCTCTCGTCGCAAGGAACGCGTAGCAAGAAATGGATCGCCAATCGGACCTTTGTAGCTCTTGGAATCAAGGATTGAAGCTTGGGGGTTTTTGGTTTGTCAAAGGGGTTTTCGGGAGGAAAGAGAGAGTGAGAAGTTGAGGATTTTCGTCAAACCCCATCTTTTATAGTCAGACCAAGACACGCGGCCATGTATCATAACACATGGCGTGTTCTATAGAATCGCTCTCAAGAAAGAGGAGGCATGGTTCTCAGTAGATACCAGAGAGGACACGTTCGTCCTCCCTGAACCGGCGGAGGCAGACATTGAAATACCCCTACACCCCAGTGATCCTGAAAAGAAACTACACTTGTCCGCCCACATGCCACTCCCGGACAGAGAGCGCACAATGACCCTCCTAAGGGAATATGATGATTTGTTCGCGTGGAGACCCCAGGATATGCCAGGGCTGGACCCCGCGATCATACAGTATCAGTTAACTGACAGGTTGGATGCCCGTCCCGTATCCCAGAAGAAGCGGACAGTAAACTGGACAAGGAAACAGGCGGTCGAGGAGGAGATCACCAAACTGTTGGAGGCAGGATTCATAAGGGAGGTACAATACCCGATATGGCTGTCCAATGTAGTGATGGTGGGGAAGGCGGATGTGTATAAACTTCACCAATCTTAACGATGCCTTCCCCAAAGACTCATACACCCTGCCTAACATCGACCAGCTAGTTGACGCCACTACAAACCACGAGACGTTGTCTTTTTTGGACATGTTCTCCGGCTACCATCAGATTCCCTTGGCGAAGGCGGATCAAGAAAAAACTTCTACAGTGTGATGCCATTTGGTCTTAAGAACGCTAGGGAAACATACCAAAGGATGATTGATCGGGTGTTCCAGGACCATCTGGGTCAAGACATGGAGGCATATGTGGATGATTTGTTGGTTAAAACTAAGGCGGGCGGCGACCACCTGAAGGACCTCCGAAAGACCTTCAACACCTTAAAGGCGTTTCAGCTTCGCCTAAACCCAAAAAAAAATGTGTGTTCGGAGCCTCTTTGGGAAAATTCATGGGGTTCATAATCACACAGAGAGGGATCCAAAAAACCCTAAGAAGATAGAAGCTATCATAAAGACACCACGCACAAGACGGTTCGTGATGTAAAGACACTGACAAGGCGGTTGGCTGCAATGAACCAATTCATCCTGAAATCCGCCGAGAGATAGGCACCTTTCTTCGCCACTTTGAAAGTTGCCGCCAAGTTCTCATGGATGGAAGAGTGCTCCAAAGCCATCGAGGAACTAAATTTGTTCCTCACCACCCCACCAGTCCTAGCAGCCCCGCTCCCAGGGGACGAGCTATACTTGTACGTCACCCATCGCGGCTACAACCGTTAGCACAGTCCTTGTAAAGAGAGTGGACAAAGAGGAGTGCCCTATCTTCTACACAAGCAAATCCTTGGTGGAAGCGGAGACTAGGTACTCCCCATTGGAGAAGTCAGCCTATGTCGTTATCATAGCTTCCTGAAAGTTGCGCTCATACTTTCACGCTCACACAATTCACGTCGTGACCAACTTACCTATCAAAACCGCCCTCAGATCTATGTGAGTCCCAGGGAGGATGTCCAAGTGGGCGGTGGAGCTCAGCGAGTACGACATACATTTTCAGCCATGGACCACCATCAAAGCCCAGGCTTTGGGAGATTTCGTGGTGGAAGGATGTGTCCGGGCGGAAGGACGCCCGAACGACTACTAGGAGCTCTACGTAGATGGGGCCTCGAGCAAAAATGGCGCAGGGGCAGAAATAGTGTTGAAAACCCCACAGGACATCTTGCATGAAACCGCCCTCCATTTCAACAAGGCCCAACCCAATAATGCGGCGGAGTATGGAGCGCTCATCGCAGGTCTCCGGATGGCCAAAGACATGGAGGTGTCACACATCAAGATCTTCTTAGATTCCGCCATTGTTGTCAACCAGCTCAGCGGAGTGTATGAAGTTCGAGAGGAGACCCTGGCGCCTTACAACGACGAGGCAAAAATTTCCCTCAAACATTTTGTAACAATGGAGATCAACCAGGTGGCCAGAGAGGACAACGTGCATGCGGATGCCCTGTCCAAACTCGCAACTTCCCTCAGTTTTGAAGACGATAGAATGATAACAGTGGAGAAGGAAAGAGAAGAAGAGAAAGTGTGTCTGGCCATTGACAGTCAGAATGAGGGAGCCTCACCAACGGAGCTACCCACCGACTGGCGCACACTCGTACGAGCCTTCATCGAGACAGATATCCTGGCCGATCATGCCATGGCCACCAAGATTCGCAGACGTGCGGCAAGATGCATCTTGCTGGAAGGAGAGATGTATCGCAAGTCCTCGACGGGTCCATACTTACGATGTTTAAGTAACGAAGAAGCTACTTTCGCCCTGCAGGAGATACATCAAGGCGTGTGTTGAATGCACGTTGGTGCCAAAACCTTGGAAAAGAACGTGTTGCTACAAGGGTATTACTGGCCCACGATCCGCCGTGACTCTGAAGAATTGGTCAAACGCTACCATAAATGTCAGCTATTCGCCAATACACACCACCTGCTATCCACCGCTCTCCAACCTATAATATCACCTTGGTCGTTCGCCTTCTAGGGAATGGACCTGTTAGGGCCATTCCTAGAGGCAGTTGGAAAAATGAAGTATATAATAGTGGCGGTAAATTACTTCACCAAGTGGGTGGAAGCAGAAGCTCTCGCCTCGATCACGGCGTACCAGGTGCAGAAGTTTGTGATGAAAAACATCATCACCTATTTCAATCATCCCCTGGGTTTTGTTTGTGATCATGGCACACAATTTGACTACACGGCGTTTCTTAAGTTTTGTGAAACTTTTAAGATAGTGTTCCGTCTTGGGTCCGTAGTATATCCCCAAGCAAACGGATAAGCGGAAGCCATCAACAAACTCATCTTACAGGGATTGAAGAAAAGAGTGGATGCGGTAAAAGGCAAATGGGTAGACGAGTTGCCTAATATTCTTTGGGTGCATAGGACGTCGTACAAAATAGCTACAGACGAAACCCCTTGCACGCTGGTGTCTGGGACGGAAGCGGTGCTACCCGTAGAAGTCAACCTACCAAGTCTAAGAGTACAACATTTCAACAAAGAGAGCAATGACTCCGTCCTGCATCAAAATCTGGACATGTTAGAGGAGCAAATAGAGAACGCAGCTATCCGCCTAGTAGCAGAGAAGGCCCAGCTGGCTAGGCGATACAATGCACACCTCTGCCCTCACCAGTTGGAGGAAGGTGACTGGGTGGTCCAAAAGGTTTTTCGGCCAATCCCGCAATAAGGCAAGCTAAACGCCAATTGGAAAGGACCATATAAGGTCCACGAGGTGATTGGCCCAAACACCTTCAAACTGGAGCACCCTACCAACGAACCGATACACAAAACTTGGAACGTCATGCAGTTAAGAAAGTACAACGTTGAAGAAGGAATAAGGGCTAAGAGAAGTCACAGTTTTTCCTATTTTGTACCTATTTTGAAACACGCCCTAGCGCGAACATGTGTAAGAATAGGAGGGGTGTTTAGTAATATATATATATAACACTATGGTGTGTAATAGTTACCAAGAAATCTACGCTTTGACAAGGTTCGGATTCCCCAAGGTGGAATCCAACCCCTTACCTAAGTTCGATTGCCCAAGGCGGAATCCAACCCCTTACTTGAGTTCAAATTCCCCAAAGCGGAATCCAACCCCTTACCTGAGTTCAGATTCCCCAAGGAAGAATCCAACTCCTAAAGTTCGAATTCCCCAAGGTGGAATCCAACCCCTCACCTGAGTTCGGATTCCCCCAAGGTGGAATCCAACTCTTTTACCTGAACATGGGTCCCCTAGAGCAGAATCTAGCTCCTTGCCATGGTTTGGATTCCTCAGAGCGGATACCGACTTTGCAAAAATAAAACAAAAAAAGTGGAAGAAGGATGCAATTAAACATCAAACGCCCACATGGGGACAAGTAAGTTTGATTACAAAAAAAGTGGAAGAAGGGTGCAATTAAACATCAAAAAGCACGTCTCACAAGGCGCCCTACTGCTTCCCACTAGACGAGCCCAACTTATCCGCCTTGGACTTCTCCGCCCTGGCTTTCTTCTTAAGCTCCTTATGATGCTGGCTCACGTTGGAGAAAGCCTCGATCAGCAGCTTGGTCCACCGGGCCTGAGGAATCACCTGGGAGTCGGTAGATTCCACTTTGAATTCCTGGGCCATAAGCCTCCGGGACGCAGAATGGAACTTCTGCTCCTGATCTCATGCAATCAACATTGCCCTGGTGAAGTTCATGGCGGACAGCCGCGAGTGCGTTGTCAATTGTGCCTTGGATTCGGTCGCCTAGCTCTTTGGAAGCCTCCTCCTTGATAGCCTTGTCCGTATCAGCCTTCAGGGTCTTGAGGGCATCCTCGGCTTTCTCCAAGGCGGAAGTTTGATCCACCAAGCTCTTGGACTTGTCCTCCAGGTCTTTGGCTAGTTGAACCTTGGCAGCATCCAGAGTGGTCACCTGCAGCTTCCGACTGGGTCAAGCCGTTCTCCACCTTGTAGCGTTTCTATTCCTCAGCCTACAGGTCCAACAAGTGTTCAGTGGCTTGATTAGCATGAACAAGGCGGAGCAAGTCCAATTCGTAAGAGGTAGTTACCAGGAGACGGGCCACCTCTTCATCGATGTCCTTCTTGGCATTGGTGTATTTGGCCTTCCATTGTTGAGCAGTGGCCCGGGCCTCCTGTAGCTGATCCTCCAGGGCGTGGACGCTCTAGGGCTGTTCCGACCTATGGGCCTTGATGTGAACCACGGTCGACAATGCTCCGTGACCCTAACCACCACAAGCTGATCTTCAAAGGCAACGAGAGAACCAATGGAACCGGGGATGGAATCGAACTTTGACCCAATAGCTTCAGCTGAGCTAGGAACTAGAAGTATCATGTCGAGGGCGCCACGTTTAGAGATGTATGCTCTTGATGATAAGCCAAACCTTAAGCTGTGCTCTTGCACGTAGTCAAAGGGATTTAGAACAAAGTTCTGAAGGGGGTTTATTAATTGATTAAAGTCTGAATAACAAGGGTGGCCGATGGCCTCTATTTATAGGGAGGGAACAAGCTCTCCTCACCTATTTAGCTACTTCCGAACTAGGAATAAAATAATCTAATCCTAACTAGGAAACATTAAAACGACCTAAACAAACTAACTAAATAAGAAAAACTAAAAAGGGAAACTCAAAATAGGAAGAAAATGTCTTAGAAAGCAAGAAACAGCCTAAATAGGCAAAACCCGGGTAAACCGGGCAAAAACCCTAAATTCGGGCAGCCTCCGTGACGGTCGGGCATGTCTTGGGCCAGCGGGCAGGGATTCTGACTCAGATTAGGCCTCCTTCTCGTGTCCTAGTCCTAGAAGGACTTAGGTCCGGGGTCTTCTAGTCGTGGCAGCCTGTTCTCCTGGCCCGGATGGGAATCCTTGCCTCGCTGGGATTGCATGCATGGACCCGGATGGTGTATGAGCACTTCCCTATGTGGCTCCTCCTTCATTCCTTCTCCAATTGCAACACCATTTATTGGGTCGTGTTCCTGAGGTCTCCAGCTATCCAGAGCAACTGGAATTTCCCAAAAGGCCCAAGCCGTTTGGCGGCTCGACCCTAAGTGCTCCTCTGTAGCACTTGGCGCCGTGCACGGTGCTCGGGGCTGGCTCATGTCTTGGCCTTCTTCATTTCTAGCCAGGCCTTTTGCATTCTACTTCAGGCAAGTCTTTAGAATTGTCCTCAGAGGATCTTCAAGGGATGGGGTTGGTCCAGGGCTCGTGGCAATTAGTCTAGGGCTTAGTGCTTGCATTTGGCCCGGTCTAGGGCTCATTCCGGGGCTTGTCTTCAGGTGCCTTCCCTTGCTTGTCAGGTACTCTTGGGTCCTTTGCTTCCTGTACTCCAGGAATGCTTCCAGAGGATCCCATGAGTGGTCAATTCCTCCAGGGCTTGTGGGGATTGTTCCAGGGCCTTTTAGGGCCCTTAGGCTCGGCCCTCGGTCCGGCTCGGGGCTCGGATTGGGTGCCTTGGCCAGCAACATGGCCTGGGGTGGCTCACTCTCATCCTAGCTTGCTTGGCTGCTGGTGGGGGCCTGCGTCTATACTTGGTCACATACCTTGGCTTCTTGATGTGTTGGAGAGCTTTCCTTGGCCCTACACGCTTCTTGTAGGGCCCTAGGGTTCTGCCTTTGACCGGGGACCCTGGTGGGGTGTAGGAATAGTTATAGGCCTTTGGACAGCTGTGGAGGATCACATCATCCCCCTCTTCTTGCCTTGGATTCGCCCTCGAATCCATCTTGGGCTCTCTTTGTGCACTCAGCAATCTTCCATACTTCTCTCCCAATCCAAGTACGTATCCGCATCATTCTTGCATGCAAACTTAGGGATGGTGAGCTTGAGATTGCTCACATGATCATCAATCTCTTGGACTAACCTTCTAGCCCTTCGGTTGAGATCTCCCTGGGGTTATTCATCATATTCTCCTCGGTCATCTCTTCTCTCATAGTTGCCTCGGTTGTCTCTCTCAAGTATGGCTAGGGCTTCTTGTATTCCATCCAAGATTTCTCCAAGGCCATGGATATGGCCTTCCAAATTCTCCATTCTCTCGTCTTCCATGGTTAGTTACAAGCAAGCAGAAGCAACTTTCTATCCCCTCTTCTTAGAATTAAGCTTACAACCAAATGAAGCAAACTTGGCAAGGGTGGCCTTGCTTTTCTTTTCTTTTTCTTATAGCCACCTGATTTTCTTTGCCTTACAATACCAAACCGATTGAAGGAATTGAAATAGGTGGAGGGTTTTCAAAGCTAATTTTCTGAAACGCAAGGAGAGTAAAGGATATGAATCCAAGAATGAACCTGGAGACTGGGATAGAGTGTGGTCCTAGTGTTGAATCGTGCTCCGATACCGACTTATGTGAACCACGGCCGACAATGCTCCGTGTCCCTAACCACCACAAGCTGATCTTCAATGGCAACGAGAGAACCTATGGAACTGGGGATGGAATCGGACTTTGACCCAATAGCTTCAGCTGAGCTAGGAACCAGAAGTATCATGTCGAGGGCGCCACGCCAAGAGATGCATGATCTTAATGATAAGCCAAACCTTAAGCCGTGCTCTTGCACATAGTCAAAGGGGTTTAGAACAAAGTTTTGAAGGGGGTTTATTAATTGATTAAAGTCTGAATAAAAAGGGTGGCCGATGGCCTCTATTTATAGGGAGGGTACAAACTCTCTTCACCTATTTAACTACTTCTTAACTAGGAATAAAATAATCTAATCCTGACTAGGAAACATTAAAATGACCTAAACTAGCTAACTAAATAAGAAAAACTAAAAAGGGAAACTCAAAATAGGAAGAGAATGTCTTAGAAAGCAAGAAACAGCCTAAACAGGCAAAAACCGGGTAAACCGGGCAAAAACCCTAAATCCGGGCAGCCTCTGTGGCCGTCGTGCAGGTCTTGGGCCGACGGGCAGGGATTCTGACTCGGATTAGGCCTCCTTCTTGTGTCCTAGTCCTAGAATGACTTAGGTCTGGGGTCTTCTGGTCGTGGCAGCCTGTTCTCCTGGCCCGGATGGGAATCCTTGTCTCGGTGGGATTGCATGCATGGACCCGGATAATGTATGAGCACTTCCCTACATGGCTCCTCCTTCATTCCTTCTCCAATTTCAACGCCGTTTATTGGGCCGTGTTCTTGAGGTCTCCAGCTATCCAGAGAAACTGGAATTTCCCAAAAGGCCCAAGCCGTTTGGTGGCTCGGTCCTAAGTTCTCCTCTGTAGCGCCTAGTGTCGTGCCCGGTGACCGGGGCTGGCTTATGTCTCGGCCTTCTTCATTTCTGGCCATGCCTTTTGCATTCTGCTTCAGACAAGTCTTCAGAAATGTCCTCAGATGATCTTCAAGGGCTGAGGTTTGTCCAGGGCTCGTGGCAATTGGTCTAGGGCCTAGTGCTTGCATTTGGCCTGGTCTGAGGCTCGTTCCAGGGCCTGTCTTCAGGTATCATCCCTTGTTGGGCAAGTACTTTTGGTTCCTTTGCTTCCTGTACTCCACGAATGCTTCCAGAGGATCCCAGGAGTGGTCAATTCCTCCAGGGCTCGTAGGGATTGGTCCAGGGCCCTTAGGCTCGGCCCTCGGTCCGGCTCGGGGCTCCGATCGGGTGCCTTGGCCAGCAAGATGGCATGGGGTGGCCTCACTCTCATCCTGGCTTGCTTGGCTGTTGGTGGGGGCCTGAGTCTGTACTTGGTCACATACCTTGGCTTCATGATGTGTTGGAGAGCTTTCATTGGCCCTACACGCTTCTTGTAGGGCCCTAGGGTTCTGCCTTTGACCGGGGACCCTAGTGGGGTGTAGGAATAGCTGTAGGCCTTTGGGTAGCTATTGAGGATCACATCAGGCCTAGTCCGCCGACAACAACGCGCCCGCGGTTCCTAGCAACTGTCGAAGGCGTTCTGATGAGACAAGGAGAACAAATAATGACGAAATCTTACCCGGGCTCTGATAGCCATTTGCTCCATGGCCAGACGGCAGACGCCATCCTCAAATCAGGGGTGGTCGATGTCCCAGTCTACTGCCAGCTGAAGGGCGGCCCGGATTAGGACCTCGCTGCCGCTAAGAGTCGGCTGCATGGCTAGAAGGTGAGCAGAGTTGTACTCGCCCGAAGACGCCTGGGGCTTGGATCCGCCCTTCGTCTTTCTCTTCTTCCCTGAATCCTTCTTGAGGGTGAGCTTACGGCGCTTCGGGTGCTCTGTGTTTTGGGGCGGAAGACTCAAGGCCTTGTCAGAACATTTCTCAAGGCGCTCCTGGTTCGCCTGCTCCTTCTCAGGAAATGCCTGACGCGCATACTTCCTCTTCTGGCCCGAGTCGGCCTGAAGGTGCTCAGGCTGAGGTTGAGTGTCAGTCGACCCGCCCCGGGCCTTGGCGTTAATCATCATGGCAAAAATGGCGCTCTCTACATGATGTACGTGTTTTTCAATAGGTTTATCAAATAACTAATCTACAGAAGTAGACTAGATCGAATCTCTCGAGGTTTCTTCAAATCGACTACTCAAAGAAGCTAGCAAATTACTCAGGTTTAAACAAGTTGTGCGTGGTGTGAGTTCCACGACTTCTAAACTATAATGCAAATTGAAAGGAACTTAAAAGACAGATTGATTGATTGACTAACGAGATGACAGACAAGCTTAGACTCGAATCCTCCTAATATTACTAGAGCATTGGCGATCACAAGACCAGCGGTTTTTAGTCCTAATTGATTCAGTTCTCAGACTCCACCATAACTCCTTACCCTTAGGTCTAAGTTCCGCGAACGTTCACTCTATCAGATCTAACAACCACAATTAGTTAACCTTCTGTGCGTTCACTTCTGCAACGGAAAACTAACTGGTGCAATTAATTAAGAACAATGAGTTACTCTAGCAACGAATCAACCCTAAATGGTTCCTACGAAAGGCACACTCCATTGAATAGTTAATTGATTGATTTGAAGTTCCAAAGTAAGGCGGACGTCTGGCGACTAACCTTAGTTTAACACGAATCTAATCTAGGTGTCAAGTAGACAAGAAACAGGGGAAACGAAGAACAAAACAATCACGCAAGAGAAACTGTCTAAATTTGAATCTAATTACCGTCGATTCGTGACCGCTTTAAAGCCCCGAGTCACTTAGGGTTCATCTAATCTAAGCTCTACGAGTTTAGCTACTCATGTTGATAACAGAAGAAACAGAAACAACTAGGGAGTTCATCATACAGAGAGGATGAACAGATAAGAACTGTAAAACCTAATTCTGACGACTCTAGCGAAGCTCTGAACTCTGGCAATCTTTACTCCTAGCTCCGAGCACTCCGAGGTGAAAAGATGGCGTCACGATCTCTCTACGAACTCGTCGATGCTCTCTAAACTCTCTCTATCTCTCTGTATGTCGGGAAAATTAATTCCAGAAAAAGTTATTCTGAATAAATCACCGTCGGTTTGCTTAAATAGGGTTTGTCCATAGTTGCGCTGGAAAAGGAAGGACTTCTCGACGAGAACCTTGAAAGTTCTCGCCGAGAAATTTAGTGCAAATCACCTTGTGTCTTCGACGAGAGTTTCCAGTGTAAATCTTCAATATGTTTCGGCGAGAACTTTAGAAGTTCTCGCTGAGAACTTCAGTATAAACTCCAGGCTTGATTCCTTCAATAGTTCTCGGCGAGAACTTCCAGCTTCTTTACAATCTTCAAATATATATTCGATGAGAATTTGGTTCTTGGAAATTGAGTTTTGGGCAAAAAATGCAAAGTTCTCGCCGAAAACTTTAGACCTGGGCAAAATTCTAACTTGTTTCAATGATTCCCGCTCCGTTTTGAACTCTGATTTGATCCCGTTTGAAGTGCTGGACTCGTGAGAGAGTCATCTACAATGTGGTAACCTGGGATTTTTTTCCCAAACTAGGGTGTTGTATAAATTCAATTCTCAATATAGGGTGCTGTGAAATTTAATTCCCAATCTAGGGTGTTTTGTGCTGATTGTGTACATATGTCGCCACTAGAATTGGCAATTTCTTTACTTTTTCCTTTATCGCCAATATAGTTAGCGTTTTACAATTTATGTTGTCAGGCCATTTTATATGGGGTGGGGATAGGTGAACGCTCCGGTACCCACTGGGTACCTATACCCTATCACTAAAATTTCATCATAGTTATGTTTGAATTTTAAAGTTTGAGAGTCTTAGTTTAGTGTTCAGGGTTTAGGATATAGTGTTTGGGGTTTTGAGTTTATTTTGAGGGTTTATGATATTTTAATTTGAAATTTTGGTCCAAAGTTAGAGTTTTACATACGGTTTAGGATTTGAGCTTATGAAGTAGTATTTGAGGGTCAGACTTCGGTGTTTAGGGACTAAGCATTATTCAGTAGTGCTCATGATTTATTACAATGGATTTAGGACTCATTATTTCAATTTTAAACATTTAAAAATGTGAATTTAGAGTGCTAGGGTACCGATACCCTGGCTCAAGATTCGGACCCAAGGTTGGACCCGGTTCCAACCAAAAATAGGAGGGGTAATTTGGGTATTTTAAAAAATTAAAAAAAACCCTAATTTAAGCTCCATCGCCGCTCCCTTTTTTTCTTCTTCCTCGTGGTCTCTTTCCCCCGCTGATTCTTCTTAACCGCCTCTTCCCAATCCCCCTCCCGGCGACATTGCCTTTACTAATAACAACAACAAACAACGGCAGCCGTCTCTCCCCTCCCCTGCCTCGACTTCGCCGAAACTCCTACATTAAGGCCCAGCCTCGCCGTCGTCATCGGCATTTCCACCACCGCCTTCTCCATCACCTTTCTTCTCCTCCTCTACGCCAAGCACTCCAAGCGGCCCCCTGATCGCCGCAACTCCGCCTACAACAACCCCAACCCCAATGCCGCCGCCAGACTTCTCAGGAAAAACTCCGGCGTCGATAGATCCGTCGTCGAGTCTCTTCCCCTGTTCCGCTTCAGCTCCCTCAGGGGGAAAGACGGGCTCGAATCTGTCTCATTGGGGGTGGAGGCGGGGGGACTGGCGGAAGAGACGATGACGGAGAAGGGATCACCGGCGGGAGGTGGTGGTGGTGGTTCTGGTTTTGGGTGTAATTATGGTGGAGGTGATGGTGATGGCGGAGGTTGGTTTCGATGTTGGAGAAGTGAATGAGAGATGATCCAGTGCTGCGGAGTGCACAGAGGTACATTAGGTGGGAAGTGGACATGAATTGGCGAGCTTGAACAAGCTACTTCATATACTTCTTCCTTGCTTTGCATCTGGACACCATTTCTTCCCTCTCAATCCTCGAGTAGAAGCAGCCCATTGTTGTTTAAAGTGAAAGGGTGGGGGAAGAAAGAGGAATCTGAAGAAAGAAACCTCAGTTCAAAACCAACAATCCAAAGCTGTTTAATTAGGACATTTCATCTTCATGTCCTCTGTTTGGGTCATGTGCTAAATGGCATAACACCTGTCACCTTCATATAAGAAGTGGCCTACAAGCTTGACATATATATTATGTTGTTGTTTTTTATGATGGTGTTGATTGTTTTCAGCATTAGTTTGGGTTGAATGAGGCTCTGTTATTGTTTTTGGTAGTATTGTAGTAGGCGTTTTTTGCTGTTTCTTGTTGGGACTTTTTTTTTGATGAATAATTAGGGTTATATTTCATCAAAAAACTGGAAAGATCCATACAAGGCAAATCATGCCACTTAAGACACTCTCAAACTAACCAACAAGTACTCAAAGAAAGAAAACTCACAATTACAAGTTTAGGCTCTCTTGAATTTCTTTCCCACTCTTATGACAACTAGCAAAGAGCTTCAGCTCTTGCTTCACTCGCTCACATAAGCTTACCTCACCCAATTGTACCTTTGTGAAAACCCTCCGGCACCTCTCCCTCCACAGCTCACTGATCAAAGCATTACCTTTGTTGGGACTTTTGTCGACTCATGACTCATAGTTTATAGTTAGCTTAATAAGTTAACTAGTTAACTCGATTGGTTAACTAGTTAACAAAAATAACTCTTATCAAGTAAAAAAATTTTAACTAATTAACTCGATTAATTAACTAGTTAACTCGGGTGGTTAACTAGTTAACTCGATTTGTTAACTAGTTTACTCGATTAGTTAACTAGTAACTTATAAAATAACTAATTAACATGACTTGTTAACTAGTTAACTAGGTAAAAATAACATAACTAATCAGATAACATATTAACAAAAAATCTCATTAAAATTTTGCTTATATGCTAATTTGTTAACTATATATCAGGTAAAAAAATGTTAACAAGTTATCAAACAAAAAATGATGTTAACTAGTTATCAGTTAAAAAAATACGGTTAACTAGTTAACAGAAAAAAGGTGTTAACTAGTTAACTAATTTTAAAAAATGTGTTATCTAGTTAACTAATTTTAAAAAAGGTGTTAACTAGTTATCAGGTTAAAATCTGTTAACAAGTTATCAAATAAAAAACGATGTTAACTAGTTATCAGTTAAAAATCATGTTAACTAGTTATTAGTTAAAAAAATTACTATTTACTAGTTAACAGCAAAAAATGTGTTAACTAGTTCACTAATTTAAAAAAAGTGTTATCTAGTTAACTAATTTTAAAAAAGGTGTTATCTAATTTTAAAATAAAAAACATTGTTAACTAGTTATCAATAAAAAACCATGTTAACTAGTTATCAGGTTCACATCTGGTAACAAGTTATTGGACAAAAAACGATGTTAACTAGTTATCAAACAAAAAATGATATTAACTAGTTATTAGGTAAAAACCATGTTAACTTGTTACAGCAAAAAAATGTATTAACTAGTATTTTTTTCAAAGGAAAAAAACTTTAAAAGGAAAAAATATTGAAAGAAAAAAATTTGAAGAAAAAATTTCGTCGGAGACGGCGGCCGGTCGCCGGAGGTCGGTCACCGATCGCCGGAGGTCGGTCGCCGGAAAGTTACAGGTCCCCCTGGAAAATATTATTTCTTTCATTTAAATATAAAAGATAATATTATTTATTAAATTTAAACTTAAAAAGTAAATTATGTGGGTAAAGTCCTAAATACCCCTAACAATTTAGACCATTGGATTGGTCAAAATGTCAAAGGATGATCTAATGGTGGAGAAAAAGGTTGGAACACTTCCAAGCCTTGGAAATGGTTGGAGCTTGATCATTTGCCCCGATACCCTATGGGTACCGGAGTGCTTGCTTATATTATACTTAACCCAAGATGTTAACATATATTACGGAGTGCTTGCTTATATTATACTTAACCCAAGATGTTAACATATATTATATTCGTGATTCATTTGTCTTACAAGTCATTTAATCAAAGAATATAAACAATAGGGTCAAATACTTAAATAGTCCCGTAACTTTGGGTCAGATTACAAATTAGTCCTGAAACTTCAATTTGTTACAGAGTAATCCCGTTAGTCGGAGCTCGTTACAACGTAGTACTATTCATGTTGATGGGGACTTTTTCCTGTAGATTTGTCATGTCAGCTAGTCCATATATCATTTAAAATAGGGTAAAAAACACTGGTGGTCATCTAAGCATGGGTCATGTAACAGCGTGGTCACCTAACTATATTTTGTAACAGCGTGGTTACCTAAGTTTGTAAATCATAACCGACATGCATCTTCGACGATTTTTTCACCGAATATCCTATGAATTTGCTACCTCAGAGGGCAACATCAGCCAACAAAATAATATTGTTAACATGGAGAAGATGGAATAAAAATATTTTGTTGCTAATGTGACTCTTTGAGCTGACAAATTCACTAGAGATTCGATAAAAATTTGACGGAGATGTCTGTTGGTTACGATTTACAAACTTAGGTGACCATGCTGTTACAAAACATAGTTAGGTGACCACACTGTTACATAACCCATACTTAAGTGACCGCCACTGTTTTTGACCCATTTAAAATATAATAAAATAATACTTTTTGTTTGTTTCGAATTAACCCCTCTAATTAAACCAACCGATCAATTTAATTTTCACACGAAAATCTTGAAACCCAAATTCCTTCCTTCCTAACCTAATCTAAAACCTAATCCTCTTCCTCTTCTCTCTACAACTCTCTCCCTTCATCATCTTCTTCTCTTTGAATTTCCTCCCCTCTCCTATAGGTTGCAGAGAAGAAGATGATGAAGGAGAGAGTTGTAGAGAGAAGAGGAAGATGATTAGGTTAGGAAGGAAGGAATTTGGGGATCAAGATTTTTGAGTCAAAATTAAATTGATCGGTTGGTTAAATTACAGGGATTAATTCGAAACAAGCCAAAACTATTATTTTATTATATTTTAAATGATGTGGACTAGCTGACATGGCAAATCTACAGGAAAAAAGTCTCCGCCCTGAGCCTCCTTTCACAAGAAGCCAAACTAAGGCCTTCCGAGAGAAGCTTAACGCCTACATCGAGTCCTGGAGTGAAGAGGGGCATGAAGAAGATGCTGATCGATTCATGAAGACAGGCTACACCCTCTTGGAGATTCAAGAAGGCCCAGGCAGAAAGACTAAATCTTCGGACCAAGACCAAGACCAGCCGGAGCTTGAACAAGCAAGTCCGCCGACCAGCCGGAGCCCGACCGAGCAAAGCCTGTCGGGCCGCCACCAAAGCCAGCCGAAGCCCGAGCAAGCAAAGGCCGCGGAACCGCCACCGAAGATCAACCGGCCCACGAACCACGGATCGCCGCCGGATTAGGGTTTTTGCCCTAATTCAGTCTTTTATTCGACATTAAAGACTTCCACTATTATTTTATGTTTTATTCCTTTTTAGTCGGATTGTTTAGACGTTTTAGGATCCTAATTAGGATTAGGAGTCTTTATTTTAATATTATTTAGGAGGTAGTCTTTAGGGAGGAGAGCTTGTTCTCTCACCTATATAAGGAGGCCGCCGGCCACCCTTGTAGAACACAACTTTTGAAATCAATAAACCTCTGTTTGAACATATGTTCTCTTACCTTCAAGCCTTTGCTCGTTGTTGCATCGCTTAAGGATCGACTTATCGTCAAAAGCATCCATCTTCTGAAGTGGCGTCTACGACTTGATACTTCTGGTTCCCAGCTGATATATAGCTGACGGGTCAAAGTCCTCATCCGCCCCCGGTTCCCGACGGTTCTACCTCGTTGCACGGTCTCAACTTGCGGTGTTCAAGGGTCGTCGGCCCACGGTTGCAGCGGTTCACATCAATAAAAACTCACGAACAAGGTAAAATAAGCCAAGAAATGGACAATGTACGCACTAGGAACTGATAATCACATAATTAACACATTTACACCAAATACTCATCAAAATTTCACCAAGGGGGTATGAAATGTCGCTTAATTGGGGTCGATAATAACGATATTTCTAGTGTCATCACTACACCAAATAAAAACAACAAACACAAAGACTTGGTCAGCGCACATGCAAAAAAAGTAGAGAAGACGAAAACAGGAGCACATAGTGTGACAGAAAACACAAGGCCTAGACGACAGTTCGCTCACCCCCGCCCGCCAGCCATTTCCTCAGGCCACTGCGACCCCGTCCTCTCAATGAGTTCACCGACTCGAGGATGGCGGCATTGTTGCCTTGAGGGCGGATGGGTTTGTTAAACTGCTCAACCGCCCCGTACAACCACGTGGGGAGAAAGCATTTAGCCCAGAACTCGTCTTCCTGAGCGCCGAGCTTCATGAAGAAAAAGCTATGCCACCACACGGAGTCCGCCTTGATTACGCCGTATACCCCGCTGCCCTGATACGCCCTCTTCTTCAAAAAAGTAATTCCGCTCTGGCCTATCTTGGCTCTGTACAGATGGCGGAAGATACGCGCACTCGGGCAAATCTTTCTCTTCACGTAGGACACCTTGAAAGCGGTCATAACCGCCCGATGACACTCTATTTGACGTGATTATCTGCCTCATTTAAGCGACATTTCTTGGCTTAAGACATGGTTTTTAGGGCAGAATAGCGAATATTCACTCAACTGCTCTATCTCGTGCCATTTTCGTTACTTTGGCCCGATTCGAGTCTATTTGATGGTTTTCTAATGTTTTTGTAATAGTACAGGTTTTTGCCGTCAAATAATGCAACCAAGGACGTGCCTAAAGCATTGGAACCTCGAGGAACCGCACCGGAATTGATCCAAGGAGTCAATCAACTCAACACAAATCCTGCCCATTTTACAAAGAAGATTTCGGCGAAAACGCCTAGAGTTTTCGCTGAAAATCCAAGAAGAAATCGTCTGGGTATTAAAGAAGTAGTTTTCGGCGAGAAGTCAAAGTCTTCGCTGAAAACTCTAAACGAAATACTCACAGGAGATCAGTCGACGAAAGCCAGCCCTTATGATGACACTCGATTTGACGTGATTATCAGCCTCATTTAAGCGACATTTCCTTGCTTAAGACATGGTTTTTAGGGTAGAATAACAAATATTCACTTAACTGCTCTATCTCGTGCCATTTGTGTTACTTTGGCCCGTTTCGGGTCTATTTGATGGTTTTCTAGTGTTTTCAGGATAGCACAGGTTTTTGCCGTCAAATAAGTAGCCAAGGACGTGTCTAAGGCATTGGAACCTCGAGGAACCGCACCGGAACCAGTCCAAGGAGTCGATAAAGCCAAATCAAATCCTGCCCCTATTTACACTACAGTTTTCAGCGAAAACTCCTCAGGTTTTCGGTGAAAACTCAAGAAGAAATCGGCAAATCTTTACAAGAAGAAGTTTTCGCCGAGAAGTCAAGTTCTCGCCAAAAACTCAGGACGTTACAAACACAGGGGAATCAACCGACGGAAGCCTTCATTTGCACTAAAGTTTTCGGCAAAAACTCAGCAAGTTTTCGCCGAAAAATCCAGGCAAAATCCAGCGCTGATAGGGTTAAGTATAAATACTTAACCGGCGGCCCAAACATAGATCATATCATAATACAATTCAGAATTCTCACGAGTTCGAGACCTAAGGAGTTCGAGAGAGTAGAGTTTTAGAGTTCGAAGAGCCAGGAAGAGATCGTGACGCCATCCCTTCACCTCAGAGACTCGGAGCTAGGATCGAAGATTACTGGAGAACGAAGCTTTGCCAGAGTCGTCTTAATTAGGTTTTACAGTTTCTATCTGTTCTATCTTTTCATGATGAACTCTGTTTCTGCCTTTGATTCTTTTGTTATGAACATGAGTAGCTAAACTCGTAGAGCTTAGATGAGATGAACCCTAAGTTACCCAGGGCTTTAAAGCGGTCACGGATCGGCGGTGATTAGATTCAAAGTTCAATCAGTTTCTCTTTCATGTTTGATTTGTTCTTCGTTGTTTATGTTTCTTATCTGGATTGATCACCTAGATTAGATTCTTGTTAAGCTAAGGATAGAAGCGAACGCTCGCCTTACTTTAAAACACCAAATCAATAATTAACCTATTCATTGGAGTGTGCCTTTCATAGGAACCAGTTAGGGTTAATCTAGTGCAAGAGTAACTCATAAATCGTTAGTAATTCCACCAGTTAGTTTAGTCATTGCGAGAGGCGACCGTACCCGGGTGATTGATTAATCTTGGTAGCTAGATCGGATAGAGCGAACGTTCGCCAATCTTAAACCTAAGGGTCAGGAGTTATGGTGGTGTCTTAGAATTGATTGAACGAGAATTGAAATCCGCTGATCTGTTGATTGCCTATGCTCTAGTGATCTAAGGGGATTCGAAGTCTAAGCTTGTCTGTCGTCTTTGTTAAGTCAGCCAATCTTTCAATCTGTCTTTCAGTTTAGTTTTTAATTTCCTTGCATCTTCTAGAATAGAAGTCGTGGAACTCACACCACGCACAACGTGTTAAACCTGAGTAATCTGCCTTTATATTTAAGTAGACAATTATTAGAAGACTCGTGGAATACGATCTGCTTAGCTTTCTAGCTAAGTAGTTATTTGACTACACGTGCGTGAAAACGTGTTCATCAAATTTGCGCCATTGTCGGGGACTTCTTTTAATTGTTTGAAAGAAGAACTGGCATTTTATTCTTCTACTTTCCATCTTTCATTTTTTCATCCACTTCGATTTTACGCTGGTTTTGTTTGGTTTTGTCATTTGTAGGTTGTTCACAGGTTTATGCACCCTCGCCCTCTCACGCACTCTCAAACCGCCAAGAACGACAAGGCTAAGAGTGTAGAGAGACCAGGCAGTTCTGCTCAGCCAAAACAATCGCGAATTCCAAAGAGAGGCAGAACCAATCCACCTCCATCCGTCACTCCAATTAAGATCGAGGAACTGAAGGAGAGTTCCTCATCTTCATCTTCACCATCATCTTCATCCACTTCATACACCGAATCACTTTCACCTCCTCCATCTCCTAGGATGGATGATGAATTACCACTCCCACCACCAGGCGGTTATCAACCACCACCACCGGGTGCACCGAAGAGTCTAGCTGACTACAACAAGCCGAACATGACTAGCGTTCGATCTTCTATCGCCGTGCCACGCATCGAAGGAGATCTTGACTATGAGATCAAGATTTCGTTCTTGACTATGATCTCTAGGGATTTACAATTTGAAGGCAGACCATTAGACAATCCGTGCACGCATCTGGCAGATTTCATTGATCTCTGTGGCACTTTCAAGAATGGGAATCTCGACAAGAACACTCTTTGCTTGAGAGCTTTCCCATTCTCTCTGAAAGGCGCAGCTAAGAGGTGGCTCACTGGCAAACCACCTGGCTACTACACAAACTAGGAGACTCTTGCTCAAGACTTCATCAAAGAGTATTTCCCTCCTTCCAGAACAACAGCCTTCGAGGACAGCATCGCTAGACTCTCAGAAGGAAGGAGTAAGATTATATGATACTTGGAATGAATTCCAAGAACTTCTCTACAACTGTCCTCACCACGGTTTTGAGCATAGACAGCTAGCTGAAATCTTTGCTCAAGGACTTCATGAAGAATCTGCCAAATGGGTCAATTCCCTAGCTGAATGGGATTGCACTTCACTCACACCTGAAGCTTCTCTTCTTCATTTCGCGAACTGTGCTTCCAAGTCAAGGAACTGGGAACGACAATCAGAAGGATCAAGGAGCAAGCTTGATCTCGAAGCAACCATTAAAGCAGAAGTTAGAAGCATCTGAAGAAGTCTTCTACACCCATCAAGCCGCCAGCAGCCTCTATCTACGTTGCTGATTGCGAGTGGTGTGAAGCTTGTGCGCATAACGGAGGCCGATGCCAGAAATTTGGTAAAACAGAAGTCTGGTCTGCCGAAGAAGTCAATTTCGTTGCTCAAGGCTTCAACAACAATCAGAACCAAGGCCAGAAGCAGAATAGCCGACCAACTGGTCCAGCTCAGGATCAGAAGCCGAACCATCCACCGGGAGGTGTCTACCAGCCGCCACACCGTAATCCGGGTAACTATGGAACTGCTCCTGGCAATCGCCAGTATCAATATCTAAATAGTACTTATACAGGACAACATCATCAGAAGGAGAACAACGTCAGTGAACTCGACAAGAAGCTCAATCAGATCATCACCAGACTTGACGATCATGATAGTTAGTTCAAAGCTCAAGCTCTCCTCAACCAAGAACAGATTGCATCCGGTCAAAGAATAGAGCATGCAGTGAACCAGATCTCTAGCATGCTAACATCTGGTCAACCATTTGGCCAACTTCCAAGCAAAACCGAGCCGAATCCGAGAAAGGAGCAAGCCAAGATGGTATCTATTCAAGATCTGACAAACTTACCTACTAATGCTTCTTCTAATTTATGCAGGACCGATGAAGCTTCGGAGAAGAAGGAAGCAAAGAAGGAGGCACCTAAGGAGTATGATCCTCCTCTTGCTCCGTACTACGAGAAGCCTCCTTTTCCAAGAGCATTGCTACCGAACGCGAGGATCGAGACTGGCATGTGGGGAAACAAAGAAGGATATCCTACCATCCGTAGCAAGAAGCCTTCCTCGCCATATCCAGCTAAGTGTTTTGATCCTGGTTCTTTCACACTACCTTTAGTCATTAATGATATTGAGATAGAACGTAGTTTGGTTGATCTAGGCGCGTCTGTCAATGTTATGCCTATGAGTTTGTTTAAGAGATTGAATCTAGGAGAACTTGAACCGACTGGCATATAACTTGTCTTTGCTGATAGATCATTAAAAACACCTAGAGGAGAGATCAAAGATGTTGTTACTAAATGCGGCCCTTTCACTTTCTTAGCTGACTTTGTGATCATAGATACTAGCGAGGAGGATTCTACTATTCTTATAGGTCGACCCTTCATGGCAACAACCGAAATGCAAATCAATGTTCCGGGTGGTTCTTTGACCTTGAGGGTTGGTGAGGAAACGATAACATTCCGCCTTAAGGACGGTATGAAATACACTCCCATGAATGAAGAACTTCACTGCCTTGCTGTTGAAACTGTAGAGTTGACTCCGGTCAACTCCGTTACTGATGTCTCTCCCAGTGTCTCTAGATCAATTGTTGGTGCAGATGTTGAACAGATTACTAAGTAGAAACCAGAATCTTCTGCTCAAAAGCCACCAAAGAAGAAGGAAATGAAAGCCTCTTCTTCACTGCCAAGCAAGGAGCCTGGCAGGTTACGAAGGAAGAATCAGAAAAAGAAGACTCAAATGGTCTGGAGGGTGATTGCTCCGCCATCTTCTTCCGAGCCAGCCACACCACTAGTCCCTGTCCAGTCACCGGCGTAGGAGCAAGTAAAGAAGGAGAAGCCAAAAGCATCTCCTGAAGAGCGCCAAAGATCACGGATCCCGGTGAAATGAAGCCGGAGGTCAAGGAGAAGATAAAGTCGACTGTCCTCATTCCTTCCATTGTAACACTCACGAAGGATGATCCATCGAGAGAACTATTCGGACCGTTCAAGATCATTGATCGTCTTCCTAACAGACGCACTAAGCTCACTCATGCTAACGGGAAGAAATTCACGCTCGATGTTGATACCCCAAAGCTCTACTTCATGAACTCCGACGCTAGCATTAAGGAGATCCTGAGTTGGGATGTCTCCTAATACCATCCAGGTATCGTCCAGCTCAAGGACGTTAATCAAAGAGCACTTCGTGGGAGGCAACCCACGGCTGGAGTCAGTTTTTAATTTATGTCGAACTCCTTGTTTTAGAGTCGGTTCGGGGGAGCCAAAAGTGTCCGTTTGCATGATTTCTTATTTTTCGTGTGTAGTTTGTGTGTCATCGTTTCAATCGCAAGTTGTTTGAGGTTGTTCCGATTTTTGTCAATATAATTCTGATTTTCTGAAGTTTGCCGGGATTGCGAAAATATTTTCAATCGTGCAGGTCAAATTTTTCGGTGAAAAGTGCTTAATTTTTCAACGAAAACTACCCTTTAAATCCCCGTGTGTTTTCTGATCAATTTTTGTTAAACTTTTCGGCGAAAAAGTACCCCACTTTTCGGCGAAAATTGATTTGAAAACCGGCAGACATTTTGAACTTGATTTTTTGGCGGAAACTTGCACTTCTTTTCGCCGAAAAATCTGAGAAAAATCCAAAAATTTATCCCCTATTTCCCGGTCCCTTTTCTCTCTCTCCCCTCACTTTTCATTTTTTTTCGAACGAACGAAAATCGCCCCCCTCTGTTTTTTTTCGAAAACCGCCACCGCCGACCTATTTTCATCACCGCCGCCCGATTCCTTAGCCGCCGCCATCGCCGACCGCCGCCGCACTGTTCCTCTCTCACTCCCGATCATTTTAAGTCGTAGATCGTCCGAATCGAAGCTCTAGTGCTCCAGTTCCACCGAAACCTAGTTTTTCGAGTTTTTCTCTGATTTCTCTCATTTCGTTCGTTTTCAGCAGCTATGGCTTCAAGGTAAGTTGTAGAACTTTTCATTTCGAGTCTTTTGACATGTTGAATACTGAATTTTGTTGGGGTTGACTTTGGTTGACTTTTTTGGTCTACCTCGATTTTCGTGCCGACTGTTTCGTGTGAACGTATGCATGCTTTGTGATTCATTGTGATTACCGGTTACTTACTTTGCTTACCCCCACTCGGTTTTCCTCATTTCTTTGTGAAATTGAGTTTTTCTACTAAGTGTGGGGTGGGTTATTAGTTAACTAATTTGGTTTCGTTTCTTGCTATAGGAATGTCACTCATGAGCGCAGGACTAAGGCGAGACTTGACACCGCCTCTAGCTCCCGAGCCCCGACCCCCGTCACACCCGCCTTCTCCGGTCCTCCACCAGCTTTTCCAGGCTGTGTCGGGTACCACACCACAGTTGCTCGCCTACCCGTCACGGAGCCGACGTTCGACCATTATCCCTAGACTCCCTCCTCGAGCATGATGAGGATTGGCACCAGAATGTGCTCACCTCATTGGCACCTTCAGGACTTCTGGAGCTGACCACCCTAGCTGCTGACTTTCCAGACGTTGCACTCCAGGAGTTCTAGGCTACATTCGAGTTGGATGAGCACAAGAGGAGGCAGCATAGGAAGGCCGTCTCCTTTTATCTTGGCGCGGTGCACAAGGAGTTCACCTACGATGAGTTTGCAGCTCATCTTGGCATCCTGATGACGCTCGATTTGACGTGATTATCAGCCTCATTTAAGCGACATTTCTTTGCTTAAGACATGGTTTTTAGGGTAAATATTCAATCGATTGCCTTATCTCGTGCCATTTGTGTTACCTTGGCCCGTTTCGGGTCTATTTGATGGTTTTCTAGTGTTTTTATGTTAGCACAGGTTTTTGCCGTCAAATAAAGTAGCCAAGGTCATGTCTAAGGCGTTGGAACCTCGAGGGATTGCACCGGAATCGATCAAAGGAGCCAATCAAGTTCAGAAAATTCCTGCCCGATTTACAAAGGAATTTTCTCTGAAAATACACTAGGATTTTCGGCGAAAATATCAGCACAAATCGACCGCCGCCGGCTGAAGGAAATTTTTGGCGAAACCGTTAAGTTTTCGACCCGAAACGAAAATCACAGGAGAATGCAACCGAAGGGCCATCCATTTACACTAGGATTTTCGGCGAACATACCTTGTTATTTTCAGCGAAAATATCAGGCAAATCCGGCCAATCTAGGGCTAAGTATAAATACTTAATCGGCAGCCCAAATAAAGATATACATCATAATATACTTTCGTAATTAGAATTCGAATAATTTTCTGGAGTTATGGAGCGAAGAGTTAGAGTTCGAAGAGCCGGAAAGAGATCGCGACGCCATCCCTTCCACCTCGGAGACTCGGAGCTAGGAGTGTGGTTTACGGAAGATCAAAGTCTGTCAGAGTCGTCTAAAATTAGGTTTTTCAGATTCTTTTTTGTTCTTCCTCTGGATGATGAACTCTTTCTTTGTCTTAGATTCTTTTGTGATAAACATGAGTAGCTAAACTCGTTAGAGCTTAGACTAGATGAACTCTAAGTGACCCAGGGCTTTAAAGCGGTCACGGATCGGCGGTGATTAGATTCGAAATTCAATCAGTTTCTCTTTCATGTTTGATTTGTTCTTCATTGTTCATGTTTCTTGTCTGGATTGATCACCTAGATTAGATTCTTGTTAAGCTAAGGATAGAAGCGAACGCTCGCCTTACTTTAGAACATCGAATTGAACAATTAACCTTATAATTGGAGCGTGCCTTTCGTAGGAACCGGTTAGGGTTAATCCACTGCATGAGTAACTCATAAATCGTTAGTAATTACACCAGTTAAGTTAAGTCGTTGCGAGAGGCGACCGTACCCGGGTGACTAATTAATCTTGGTAGTTAGAACGGATAGAGCGAACGTTCGCCGGTCTTAAACCTAAGGGTCAGGAGTTATGGTGGTGTATTAGTGATTGATTGATTGAGAATCGAAATCCGCTGATCTGTTGATTGCCAATGCTCTGGGGAACGAAGGGGGATTCAAAGTCTAAGTTCATCTGTCATCCTTGTTTTCAACCCTAATTTCCAATCTGCTTTAGTTTAATTTTTAAATTTTTCTGCATTTCTTAGAATTAGAAGTCGTGGAACTCACACCACGCACGAAGTGCTTACATTCGAGTATTTTGCTAGTTTCTGGAGTAGTCAATCATAGAAGGCCTGGTGAACGCCCCGGTCGTTGGTCGGGATTCAACCAAATAAAAACTACTAATGCTAAGAAAAAGCGTATAGCAGATCGTATTCCGAGGGTCTCTATGATTGGTTACTTCAGAACTAGCAAAATACTCGAAGGAAAACACGTTGTGCGTGGTGTGAGTTCCACGACTTCTATTTCTAAGAAATGCAGAAAAATTAAAACAAATTAAACTAAAGCAGATTGGGAATTAGGGTTGAAAACAAGAATGACAGACGAACTTAGACTTTGAATCCCCCTTTGTTCCCCAGAGCATTGGCAATCACAGATCAACGGATTTTGATTCTCATTCAATCAATTACTAAGACATCACCATAACTCCTTACCCTTAGGTTTCAGACCGGCGAACGTTCGCTCTATCCGTTCTAACTACCAAGATTAACTAGCCGCCCGGGTACGGTCGCCTCTCGCAACGACTTAATTAATTGGTGTGATTACTAGTGATTAATGAGTTACTCTTGCAGTGAATTAACCCTAACCGGTTCCTACGAAAGGCACGCTCCAATTATAAGGTTAATTGTTCAATTCGATGTTCTAAAGTAAGGCGAGCGTTCGCTTCTATCCTTAGCTTAACAAGAATCTAATCTAGGTGATCAATCCAGACAAGAAACATGAACAATGAAGAACGAATCAAACATGAAAAAGAACTGATTGAAATTTGAATCTAATCACCGCCGATCCGTGACCGCTTTAAAGCCCTGGGTCACTTAGGGTTCGTCTAGTCTAAGCTCTAAAGGGTTTAGCTACTCATGATTATTACAAAAGAAACAAAGACAAGGAAAGAGTTCATCATTCAAAGGAAGAACAGAAAAGAATCTGAAAAACCTAATTCAGACGACTCTGACAGACTCCGATCTTCGGTAGATAACACTCCTAGCTCCGGTTCTCCGAGATGGAAGGGATGGCGTCACGATCTCTATCCGGCTCTTCGAACTCCAGCTCTTTGCTCCAGAACTTCAGAAGATTCTGATTCGAAAAGTTGTGTTTTTGTAAATTATGATTGTCTTGAATGCCTCTCTTTTGGGCCGCCGGGTTAAGTATTTATACTTAACCCTAAATTAGCCGGATCAGCTTGATGTTTTCGCCGAAAATTCCACAAGAATTTCGGCGAAAATTCCTTTGAGTTCAACCGGCTGATTTCTCTGGTCTTGAATTTCGGTCCGAAGGCTTAATGTTTTCGCCAAAATTTTCCTTCACTTGGCACCAGTCTGAATGCACTAATATTTTCGCCGAATATGCAAGCTCAATTTCGGCAAAAATCTCTTTGTACTCGGGCAGGATTTTGTTTGACTTTGACTGGCTCCTTGGATCGATTCCGGTTTGATTCCTCGAGGTTCCTACGCCTTAGACACGTCCATGGCTACTTTATTTGACGGCAAAAACCTGTGCTAACACAAAAACACTAGAAAACCATCAAATAGACCCGAAACGGGCCAAGGTAACACAAATGGCACGAGATAGGGCAATCGATTGAATATTCGTTATTCTACCCTAAAAACCATGTCTTAAGCAAAGAAATGTCGCTTAAATGAGGCTGATAATCACGTCAAATCGAGTGTCATCAAATACCCCACACTTAAGCTTTTCTTGTCCTCAAGCAAACTGAATAGAAACGCTCATGTTCATAAATGATAAGATCGATTAAATTGGAGCTCAATCAAACACAATGAATTATTAGACAGATCGATCCTAGAACAAGAAACCTAACATGCATACAGATCAGCCAAACTACCTGGTCTCACTAATAAACTGCACACGACAAGTAATTAGCAACCAATTATGCACGAATTTGACCTGACCGACCAGACTCCTCACATAGGATAATTTTAGTACAATGGGAACTCTCTGTGTTTAAGGACGTGTTTCTGCTCTCGATCATTTTCTGTTACCAAATTCTGTCATAGGTTTGCATTTCGACCACATCTCCACCACTGTGACAACACGAGTATCTAGTCAAGAAGGACTTCTTTGCTAGGACCGTAATGAATACTACACTACTCGGGTTTATAATGAGATGGATGATGGGAATGAATGATGATGGCTTTGTGCGGTGTAGCTTTCGACTAACTTCCCTCGAATCTAATCTATGGCTTCCTACCGTCTAACCAAACACGGGTGGAATGATGAACGCTCGTCCTATGATACCCTCAAGCAACCTAACACTTATTCTTTTTCTTTACACGATTTTTTTTCTTTTCTTTTCAACTTTTCTTTTGACTTCGTTCTTCCATTTGTAGGGAGAAGAACGTTTTATTGAACTACACTTTGAACTTTTTCTTATTTTTCTTTTCTTCAATTTTTCGAAGTTTTTCTTCTTTTCTTACTTCACTTTTTCTTCTTTTGTGCCGATTTTTCTTTTAGTTGCTAGAGGGGTTTACACGTCTGGACATATTAGCTAAGACCACCTGTTTAATGGCTATAGGCAGGTTACCACAAACCGACTTTCGGTAGGTCAATCTAGAACTACAACCACAGGGGATCAACGGGGAATGAAAGAAATGGGAAATGGATGTAATGTATTATCGAACCGAAAGAACAGGCCAAGCTCAAGAGTCTAAACCTAGTGGATTTTATCGTTTGGTAGGCTATCTGGCTTAATAGCTGAATCTAGGTGCCCCTCTCCGAACTCGTGTCATCGTTTGGTCTCGAGTAGGTCTCATGCAAATTCTAACTCATTCAGGCAAACAGAAAACCACTCAGAAAGAATTAAAATTGCAAGTTACGTGCAATGGATCAAAAGCTCACAGTTGGTTTGCTAGTCAGATTTGGTCATTTTCATGCAATCAAGGCTACAAACTACAAGTGTGATTTTAAAATTCTGTTCTGACCAGGCAATTTAGCATCAAAGCATACAAGTTGGTTCTCAAGTTCTAGGTTAAGCAGTCTAAGCATCATTATGAAAGTTTGAACAACAACTTAACATCAAAAATCAAGAACTGAGCCATTCTAATGCTAGAGAGACTGGAATGGAATCACGAGGCACACATAAAACACAATAAAGGGCAATCAAGTTCATGCAAGGTTCTCTAGCATCCTACCCCACACTTAAATCGGACTGTGTCCTCACAGGACTAATTCTAGAGTTCAGAGTGGAATGGAAGAACCTGGAAGAGGACGGTTGATTTCAGAGGGTGAGCACGGATCCTCGGAGCAGAGGGAAGTGTAGTCTAACCCGAAGCAAAGGGAATCTCCCAATTGCCTACAAAACAAAAACAAATGAAACGTAAAAAGGAAACCGGGACAAGTGTCCCGGATCCACACAGAAAAAAGTTGGACCGAAATCCGAAAAGAATAAATAAAAAGAAGACACCAGAAGGAGTACAACCCGATCACTGCTGGTCCGGTGAGCCGGGAGGTGGAAAGTGGAGAAATTCGCCGAGCTGGCGTTGCCACGCCATCTGTGCCTCATATCGCCGGTCGGCGCGGCGCATATGTTGCTGCATAATAGTCCATCGCGCCTCTTGAGTGGCGTTGTCGGTGATGCGCCACTCCTGTAGTCGCTCGTATAACTCTCTAACATCCGTAGGGTGGTGTTGCGGCTGTTGAGTATGCGCCGGATATGGATCAGGGATGTGCGGCGGCGACTGGTGGATGTACCCTGCCTGATGGTGTGGCGAGGGTATATAATCATGAAACTCAGGCGGCGGCTGCGGCTGCTGCTCCTCAGCATCATCTTCTTCCTCTGACTCGACCACAGGCTGGAGTGGAGGATCAGCTGCTACATGGGGACTGAGGTCGAGTTCTAAGTCGTACTCAACCGCCAAGTCTCCTCCAACGGTCCAAACTGGATGTCGTGGAATGTGCGGGCCATACTCATGGCTGATGCCGAAGGAGAGGATGAGCTGTCCTATGAAGTTGCCTCCCAAGAGTTTGCCGGGTGGCGTCTTCCTCTTGGTCTTCTGGCGGAAGATGCGAGCCAGTACCCAACCGGGGTGGAGAGGGTAGCTCTCTCGGATGGCTCGGAGAAGCATGAGCTCCTCCTTGAGGATATGGTGGCGATCCTTGTCTCGAACATATAAAAGTGACCTCCGCCAAACCATATGAATAAATTTATAGAGCGGGTGAGAGAGAGACTTAACTGAGTTGCTCTCCCCGAGGCGATCGCCAGGTACGCCTGTCATGTGGCTCCAAAGCGCGTTGTACTCCTCGTCGTCATCATCTTCTCCCCAACCGAGGTGATGATCGTGATAGTGCTCATAGGGGATGCCGAGATGAGCGGCAAACTCATCGTAGGTGAGCTGCCTGTACACCCCACCAAGATAGAAGGCGATCACCTTCTGGTGTTGCTTCCTGTTGTGCTCATCCAGATCAAAGGTTTCCCAGAACTCCTGGAGGGCAATGTCTGGGAACTCGGCGGTGATGGTGGTCAGCTCGAGGAGACCAGCCGGTGCTAAGGCGTCATGCACGTTCCGGTGGTAGTCCTCATCATGATCGTGCAGGGACTCCATGGAGAGGGGGCGCACGTCAGCTCCCCGAACGTGCTGAATCTTCTGGAAGCACTCAAAATAGAAATCCGGTAGACGGGCGATGGTGGGATGATATCCAGCAGGGCGGGGTAGAGCAGGTGGTGGACCCAGAACAGCAGGTGTGACGGGAGCGGCAGCTCCTGAGCTCGAGGCGCCATCAAGTCGCGCCTTAGTCCTGCGCTCAAAAGTGTTCCTAGACCAGAATGAAACCAGATTAGTCAACCAAAACCTTACCCCACACTTAGTAGAAAAACTCGATTTCACAAAGAAATGAGGAAAAACTAAGTGGGGTAAGTAAAGCGGAGTAACCGATAATCATGGACATGAAAATACATACTTCGGAACAACCAGAATCGGATAAGCACAATCAGAGTTCAAAGAAGTCAAACCTGACATTCAGAAAGTCAACATTATAGCATATTGAACCCTAATCATGGCAAGACTATCATAACTTGGAGAATGACGGTAAAATATGATTTCAAATGGCAGCACGATAATATGAACAAGAATGAACACTTATGACAGCCAAACGATCAACAACAGTTCAAAGTCAAACCGACATTTCTCACAAAAGTCAACATTACAAAGAATTAATCGTATGCATAGCAACACATGACCAAATGATATGTAAATTAAGCACGGAACTCCCTAAGCATGCTAGAACAGTTCTATAAGTTCAGGTAATCCTAGTTCACAAGAAACAGTCGGCACGCAAAACGATGCAAACTGAAAAGTCAACCGAAAGTCAACCCCGACGAAATTCAGCAATCTAGATGTCAAAAGATTCGTATTGAAAAGTTATACAACTTACCTTGAAGTCATGACTGCTAAAAATGAACGAGTTGAGAGGAATCGGTGAAAAACTTGAAAACTGGGGTTTCGGAGAACTGGAGCTGCAAAGCTCCGATTCGGCTGTTCTAGGGCTCGTTGGGATCGGAAAAAAGGAGGGGAAGGGAGCAGCGGCGATCGGCGACGGCGGCGGCGGTGGATTACGGTGGCGACGGCGGATTGAAAGAGGGGGGTGGTCGGCGATTGTTTTAAAAAGATAGGGGAGGGAGTTTTCGGTGGTATGAACGAAAATGAGTGAAGGAGAGGGAGGGAGTTAAATCTGATTTTAAAGGAAATATTGGGTGATTTTCAAAATTACTTTCGGCGAAAATAAAAGGGTGTTTTCGCCGAAAATTTCAGTTAAAATGGACTGCCGGATTTGTGAAGGCGGTTTCGCCGAAAATAATAGCACGGTTTCGCCGAAAATATCAGTTAAAATGGTTTCGCCGAAAACAAAAACTTTTCGAACCGAAAACAATGAACAGGAAGAACAGGTTCGAAAATCGAAAATCAGTTTCGCCGAAAACAGGGGTGGTTTCGTCAAAAATTTTGAACTGTTCGGGTTTAAAATATTTTCGTAAATCCGGCTAACTTTAGAAAATCACAGTTAAATCCACAAAAATCGGAACGACCTCAATCAACTTGTAACTGACTCTATGACATGCAGACTCCACACAAAAATAATAAATCAAACAAACTGGCACTTTTGGCTCTCCCGAACTGACTCTAAAATACCAAGTTCAACAAAAATTAAAACAGACTCCAGCCGTGGGTTGCCTCCCACGAAGCGCTCTTTTATTAACATCCTTGAGCTAGACGATACCTGGATGGTATTAGGAGACATCCCAACTCAGATTCTCCTTAACGCTTGCGTCGGAGTTCATAAAGTACAGCTTCGGGGCTTCTCCGGTAAGCGTGAATTTCTTCCCGTTCGCATGCATTAGCTTGGTACGTCCGTCGGGAAGATGCTCAATGAACTTGAACGGTCCGAACAGTTCTCTGGAGAGGTCATCCTTCTTGAGTGTGACGATGGAAGGAATGAGGATTGTCGGCTTCTTCTTCTCTTTTAACTTCGGCTTAGTATCACCAGGATCGGTGATCGTCAGTACTTCCTTAGGAGAGGCTTTCGGCTTCTCCCTCCATACTTGTTCCGGCGCCGATTTCTCGGAACTAGTAGATGGCGCAGCTGGCTCGATGGAAGACGACGGAATTTTTGGTCTCCAGACCATTTCGGTCTTCGTCTTCTTGTTCTTTCCTCGAGGTCTGCTCGGTGGTTTAGAAGAGGCTTGCAGTTCCTTCTTCTTCTTCTTAAGCAGCTTCTGAACTGAAATTTCTGGCTTCTTCTCGGTACCCTGTCCAGCACCTGTAGTGTCAATTGATCTCGAAACACTGGAAGAAATATTAGAAATGAAGTTGACCGAGGCCAACTCCACAATCTCTACAGATAAGCAATTTAATTCTCCCTTAGGAATGTATTTCATTCCGTCCTTGAGACGGAATGTTGCAGTATCCTTCCCAACCCTTACAGTTAGAGAGCCATTAGGAACATTGACATTAATTCCGGCTGTCGCCATGAACGACCGGCCTAAGAGAAGGGTGGAATATGTCTCTTGAGTATCCATAACTATATAATCAACAAAAAACCGGAACGGGCCATAGCAAGTGATTACATCCTGGATCATTCCTCTAGGTTCTCTTAGAGTTTTGTCAGCGAACATTAAATTCATGTTGGCAGGTTGTAATTCCCCTAGGTTCAGTTTCTTATATAAACACATAGGCATGACATTTATAGAAGCACCTAGGTCAATTATGCTACGCTCAATTTCAATGTCATTAATGCTCAAAGGTAAAGTAAAAGGACCAGGGTCGGGGCACTTAGCTGGGATAGGTATGGGTGGTGGTCGAGGGATGATAGCCGAGCACTCTCCCTCATTGGTAACGGGGATTTCTTCCTTCTCAGACGGGCTGGTCTGCTCACTGCTCCTGGTTGTTACGGCCTTAGCGTGCTCGTTCTTCACGGTGGAGCTGTCTGGAGACGGAGCCTGATTGAAGATGGGAAGACGAGCCATCGCACTAGCAATTTTATTTATCATATCCTCTATTCTCTATCCTTGTGCGATCTGCCCTTTGTTAAGAGCATCTTGCGCTCTAAATCTTTCCTCGTGATCATCAAGTCTTGCTGTAATTAGATCAAACTTCCTGGCTATTCTCCTCTCCCAATTGTCCTCAGATATAAAATTCAGAGGCTGCTGTACTCTGGGCAATCTGGAAGGATCTTGATAACCATTGTCCATGTATTGATTTCGGCTCTGGTCGAGTTGGAAGTTGTAGGGAGGACGCTCATAGAAGCCTTCCCGTTGTTGAGGAGGTGTTCTGAACTGACGGTAGTCGGGGTAGCCTCTTTGATCCCTGGTGAAGCTGTGATCAATGAAGTTGACTTCCTTTTTAGGCCAGTTATTAGTTGTACCGAGGATCTCTTCCATTTGTTTCTGTACTGCGATCTTAATCTGATCTTCACTGCTTGGTTGACTCTTGGCTGCTCCAAACTGTCTTTCCCTATTTCTGGACTTAGATGCGCAGTCCGCAAAGTGAAGTAGAGCAGCTTCTGGTTCAAGTGATGTGCAGTCGCCATCAGCTAAGATGTTGACCCATTAAGCTGTTTCTTCATTCATCCCTTGGGCAAAGATTTCAGCTAGCTGACTCTGGTTGAATCCATGATGAGGGCATTCAGATAGCAGCTCTTGGAATTCGTTCCAAGCGTTGTATAAGCTTACTCCTTCCTTCTGAGAGAAACTAGCGATGCTATCCTTGTAGAATGTAGTTCTTGAAGGGGGATAGTATTCTTCTATGAAGTCTTGAGCTAGATGATCCCAGTCAGTGTAGTAGCCAGATGGTTTCGAGCTGAGCCATATCTTGGCGTTGCTCTTAAGAGAGAATGGGAATGCCCGCAAGCAAAGATTGTTCTTGTTGAGATTCCCTTTTTTAAACGTCTCGCACATGTCAAGGAAGTTCGCCAAATGTGTGCGGGGGTTTTCTTGCAGCTTCCCTTCGAATCGAAGATTCTTAGTGACCATGTTCAGGACGAAGGTTGTGATATCATAATCAGGGTCATCATCGTTGTGTGGCACGGCGATGCTAGCTCGGAGGTGAGCTGCACTTGGTCTACAGTAATCCGCCACGGTGCGCTGAGCAACTAGTACGGGAGGAGAGGGTGGTGGTGAATCTGAAGTAGTGGGTGAAGCGGATGAAGATGAGGAGTTCTCCTTCAACTCCTCAATCTTTTGAGGGATAGGTGGTGTAGGCGGTGTGGTTATGACTTGCTTCTGAGCTCGCGATTTCTTCGGCGGAGCAGAATTGCCCGGCTTGAACTAAGAATGAGCGATCGAGCGGTTCATGAACCTGTAGAACAACCTACAAGCAACAAAAGCAAACATACCGGCGTAAAATCGAAGTGGGTGAAAAAAATGAAATATGGAAAGTAGAAGAATAAATTGTCAGTTCTTCTTTCGAACAATCAAAAGAAGGTCCCCGGCAACGGCGCCAATTTGGTGAACGCCCCGCTCGTTGGTCGGGATTCAACCAAATAAAAACTACTAATGCTAAGAAAAAGCGTATAGCAAATCGTATTCCGAGGGTCTCTATGATTGGTTACTTCAGAACTAGCAAAATACTCGAAGGAAAACACGTTGTGCGTGGTGTGAGTTCCACGACTTCTATTTCTAAGAAATGCAGAAAAATTAAAACAAATTAAACTAAAGCAGATTGGGAATTAGGGTTGAAAACAAGAATGACAGACGAACTTAGACTTTGAATCCCCCTTCGTTCCCCAGAGCATTGGCAATCACAGATCAGCGGATTTCGATTCTCATTCAATCAATTACTAAGACATCACCATAACTCCTTACCCTTAGGTTTAAGACCGGCGAACGTTCGCTCTATCCGTTCTAACTACCAAGATTAACTAGCCACCCGGGTATGGTCGCCTCTCGCGACGACTTAATTAATTGTTGTGATTACTAGTGATTAATGAGTTACTCTTGCAGTGAATTAACCCTAACCGATTCCTACGAAAGGCACGCTCCAATTATAAGGTTAATTGTTCAATTCGATGTTCTAAAGTAAGGCGAGCGTTTGCTTCTATCCTTAGCTTAACAAGAATCTAATCTAGGTGATCAATCCAGACAAGAAACATGAACAATGAAGAACGAATCAAACATGAAAAAGAACTGATTGAAATTCGAATCTAATCACCGCCGATCCGTGACCGCTTTAAAGCCCTGGGTCACTTAGGTTTCATCTAGTCTAAGCTCTAAAGGGTTTAGCTACTCATGAATATTACAAAAGAAACAAAGACAAGGAAAGAGTTCATCATTCAAAGGAAGAACAGAAAAGAATCTGAAAAACTAGTTCAGACGACTCTGACAGACTCCGATCTTCGGTAGATAACACTCCTAGCTCCGGTTCTCCGAGATGGAAGGGATGGCGTCACGATCTCTATCCGGCTCTTCGTACTCCAACTCTTTGCTCCAGAACTTCAGAGGATTCTGATTCAAAAAGTTGTGTTTTTGTAAATTATGATTGTCTTGAATGCCTCTCTTTTGGGCCGCCGGGTTAAGTATTTATACTTAACCCTAAATTAGCCGGATCAGCTTGATGTTTTCACCGAAAATTCCACAAGAATTTCGGCGAAAATTCCTTTGAGTTCAACCGGCTGATTTCTCTGGTCTTGAATTTCGGTCCGAAGGCTTAATGTTTTCGCCAAAATTTTCCTTCACTTGGCACCAGTCTGAATGCACTAATATTTTCACCGAATATGCAAGCTCAATTTCGGCGAAAATCTCTTTGTACTCGGGCAGGATTTTGTTTGACTTTGACTGGCTCCTTGGATCGATTCCGGTTTGATTCCTCGAGGTTCCTACGCCTTAGACACGCCCATGGCTACTTTATTTGACGGCAAAAACCTGTGCTAACACAAAAACATTAGAAAACCATCAAATAGACCCGAAACGGGCCAAGGTAACACAAATGGCACGAGATAGGGCAATCGATTGAATATTCGTTATTCTACCCTAAAAACCATGTCTTAAGTAAAGAAATGTCGCTTAAATGAGGCTGATAATCACGTCAAATCGAGTGTCATCAAGGCCCGTGGAATACGATCTACCCTAGCTTTTGTAGCTTTGTTAGTTATTTGGTTGAATCGTCAACGATAGGTTCACCAAATTGGCGTCGTTGCCGGGGACTCTTCTTTGATTGTTTGAAAGAAGAACTGGCAATTTATTCTTCTATTTTCCATCTTTCACCTTTCCATCCACTTCGATTTTACATTGGTTTTGTTTGTCTTTGTTATCTGTAGGTTTACAGGTGTATGCCTCACCGTCCTTGGACTCGCTCTCAAACCGAACAGGCTAAGAGTGCAGAGAGACCAGGCAGTTCTGCTCCACCTCTATGATCACAGATTTTGAAGAGAGGCAGATCCAATCCACCTGTCACTCCGATCAAGATCGAGGAACTGAAGGAGAGTTCCTCATCTCCGTCTTCACCGTCATCTTCATCCGCTTCATACACCGCATCACTTTCACCTCCTCCATCTCCTACCATGGACGATCAGTTACCATCGCCACCACCACCAAATGGAAAACTACCACCACCACCACCACCACCTGCACAGAAGAGTCTAGCAGACTATAACAAGCCGAGCGCGACTAGCGTTCGATCTGCCATTGCCGTTCCGCGCATTGAAGGAGATCCTGACTATGAGATCAAGATTCCATTCTTGACCATGATCTCTAGGGATCTACAATTTGAAGGTAGGCCCCTAGACAATCAGTGCACTCATCTTGCAGACTTCCTTGATCTCTGCAGCACTTTCAAGAACGGAAACCTCGACAAAAATACTCTTTGTCTGAGAGCTTTCCCGTTCTCTCTGAAAGGCCCTGCTAAGAGGTGGCTTACTGGCAAACCACCTGGCTACTACACTAATTGGGATACTCTGGCTAAGGACTTCGTTGAAGAATACTTCCCGCCATCCAGAACAACTGCCATCAAGGACAGCATTGCCAGATTCTCCCAGAAAGAAGCTTATATGATACTTGGAATCGATTCCAAGAACTTCTCTACAACTATCCGCATCATGGATTCGAGCAGAGGCAGTTAGCTGAAATCTTTGCTCGAGGACTTCGAGAAGAATCTGCCAAGTGGGTCAATTCTCTAGCTGAAGGAGATTGCACTACACTTATACCTGAAGCTGCTCTTCTTCACTTCGCAAACTGTGCTTCCAAGTCAAGGAACTGGGAACGACAATCTGAAGGATCAAGGAGCAAGCTCGATCTCGAAGCTACTATCAAAGCGAAGGTAGAGAAGCATTTGAAGAAGTCTACCACACCAATCAAACCGCCGGCAGCTTCTGTCTACGTTGCCGATTGCGAATGGTGTGGAGCTTGCGCACATAACGGAGGCCGTTGTCAGAATTTTGGTAAGGCAGAAGTCTGGTCTGCCGAAGAGGTAAATTTCATTCAACAAGGCTTCGTTAATAATCAGAATGGTTATGCTGGCTACCGCAACTTCAGGCAACAAGGGAACTATCAAGACAGACCTCCCTACAATAATGGCGCCAATCATAACCAAAACCAGAATAACCGCCCAGCTGGTCCAGCTCAGGATCAGAAACCTAACCATCCGCTGGCAGGTGTCTACCAGCCACCGCATCAAAATTCGGGCAACTATGGAACTGCACCTGGCAACCGCCAGAACCAATACTTGAATAACACCTATCCAGGGCAGCAACATCAGAGAGAAAACAACGTTAGTGACCTGGACAAGAAGCTTAGCCAGATCATCAACAGACTCGATGATCACGACAGTCAGTTCAAGGCTCAAGCTCTTCTCAATCAAGAACAGATAGCATCTGGACAAAGAATTGAGCAAGCCGTGAACAACATCTCAAGAATGCTGGCATCCGGTCAACCATTTGTCCAACTTCCGAGCCAGACAGAGCCAAATCCAAGAAAGGAGCAAGCCAAGATGGTAACTATTCAAGATCCTTCAAGCTCATCCTCTAATACTTCTTCTGATTTATGCAGGATGCCTGACACTCCAGAGAAGAAGGAAGCACAGAAAGTGGCACCTAAGAGGATGATCCTCCTCTTGCATCGTACGTCGTGAAGCCTCCTTTTCCAAGAGCATTGCTGCCAAATGCAAGGATCGAGACTGGTATGAGGGAAACAAAGAAGGATATCCTGACATTCGTAACAAGAAGCCTACCTCTCCATATCCAGCTAAGTGTTCTGATCTCGGTTCTTTCACGCTACCTCTGGTTATTAATGATATTGAAATAAAACATAGTTTAGTGGATCTAGGCGCGTCTGTGAATGTTATGCCTATGAGCTTATTTGAAAAATTAAACCTAGGAGAACTTGAACCAACTACTATGCAACTCGTCTTTGCCGATAGATCACTTAAAACGCCTAGAGGAGAAATAAAAGACGTTGTTACGAAATGTGGTCCGTTCACGTTCTTAGCTGACTATGTGATCATTGACACTAGTAAGGATGATTCTACCATTCTCATAGAACGACCTTTCATGGCTACTACTGGAATGAATATTAACGTTCCAAATGATTCTTTGACTTTGAGGGTTGGTAAAGACACTGTCACGTTCCGCCTTAAAGACGGAATGAAATATAATCCGAAGAATGAAGAATGTCATTGCTTAGCTGTTGAAACCGTGGAGTTGACTCCGGTCAACTCCGTCACTAATATCTCTTCTAGTGTGCCTAGATATGTTGCTGTTACAAGTGCTGGACAGGTTATCAAGCAGAAACCGAAATCCGTTCCTCCCAAGTCGTCAAAGAAGAAGGAACTGCAAACCTCTTCTAAACCGCCACGTAAGGAGTCTGGCAAGTCCAGGAGGAAGAATCACAAGAAGAAGCAAGCTCAAATGGTCTGGAGACCAAAAGCTCCACCACCTTCTTCCGAGCCAGCTACACCACCAATACGTTCCGAGAAACCGGCGCCGGAACAAGTATGGAGGGAGAAGCCAAAAGCCTCTCCTAAGGAAATACTGACGATCACCGATCCTGGTGATATCAAGCCGGAGATTAAAGTAAAGAAGGACCCGATCGTTCTCGTTCCATCCACTGTCTTCCTTGTGGAAGACGATCCCTTGACGGAACTGTTAGGACCATTCAAGATCACTGGCCATCTTACCGACGGACGAACCAAGCTCTTACATGCGAACGGGAAGAAATTCATGCTCACCGGAGAAACCCCGAAGCTCTACTTTATGAACTCCGATGCTAGCATTAAGGAGAATCTGAGTTGGGATGTCTCCTAATACCGTCCAGGTATCGTCCAGCTCAAGGACGTTAATAAAAGAGCGCTTCGTGGGAGGCAACCCACGGCTGGAGTCCCTTTTTGTTTTGTGTCAACCTTAGTGTTTTAGAGTCGGTTCGGGGGAGCCAAAAGTGTCAGTTTGTTTTTTTCTTATTTTTCGTGTGTATTCTGTGTGTCGTAGTGTCATTTGCAAGTTGATTGAGGTCGTTCCGATTTTTGTGGATTTAACTGTGATTTTCTGAAGTTTGCCGGATTTGCGAAAATATTTTCACCCGAGCAGTTCAAATTTTCGACGAAAATGCACCCCTATTTTCGTGCGAAATCGCCTTTTCAATTTTCACTGAATGTCCCTGTTTCATATTTTTGGCCGAAAAATTCAATGTGTTTTCGGCGAAATTATCTTTGAAAACTGGCAGTGTATTAGAACGTAAATTTTTGGCAAAAACTCCCTATTATTTTCGCCGAAAATCCCTTTGAAAATCGGCCAAATTTCCACCTTAAAATCCGGTCTTATCCTCTCTCTCTCCCCACCTTCCATTTTCGAACCAAAAACGAAAAATCCCCCCTACTGTTTTCGAAACCGCCGACCGCCGCCCTTTTAAAACACCACCGCCGCCGTTTCCCACCGCCGCCGCCATTGCCGACTGCTGCCGCTCCCTTCCCCTCTCACTTCCAATCATTTTAAGCCCTAGAACGTTCGAATCGGAGCTCTACAGCTCTAGTTCACCGAAACCCTTGTTTTCAGAGTTTTTCACCAATTTCTCCCAAACCGTTCGTTTTTTGCATCCATGGCTTCAAGGTAAGTTGTAGAACTTTTCATTACGAATCTTTTGACATATTGATTGCTGAATTTCGTCGGGGTTGACTTTTGGTTGACTTTTCAGTTTACCTCGATTTGCGTGCCGAATGATTTCGTGTGAACTAGGTTAGCTGAACTTGTTGAACTGTTCTCGCATGCTTAGGGAGTTTCGTGCTTAATTTTCATATCATTTGATCATGTGTTGCTATGCATACGATTGATTCTTTGTGATGTTGACTTGTGAGAAATGTCGGTTTGACCATGAACTGTTTTTGATCATTTGGCTGCCGTATGTGTTCATTCTCGTTCAGATTATTGTGTTTGCCATCTGAGATCATATTTTACCGTCGTTCTCCGCTTTGTGATAGTCTTTCCATGATTAGGGTTCATTATGCTATAGTGTTGACTTTCTAAATGTCGGTTTGACTCTTTGAACTCTGATTGTGCTTATCCAATTCTGGCTGTTCCTAAGCATGTATTTTACTGTCTATGATTACCGGTTACTCTGCTTTGCTTACCCCCACTCGGTTTTCCTCATTTCTTTGTGAAATTGAGTTTTTCTACTAAGTGTGGGGTAGGGTTTTAAGTTTGAGATATCTGGTTTCATTCTGGTTTTAGGAACACCACTTATAAGCGCAGGACTAAGGCGCGACTTGATGCCGCCTCGAGCTCCAGAGCCCCCGCTCCTGTCACACCCGCCGTTCAGGGCCCTCCTCCAGCACTACCTCGCCAGGCTGGGTACCATCGCACTATCGCTCGTCTACCTGACTTCTACTTCGAGTGCTTCCAGAAGATCGAGCATGTTCGGGGAGCTAAGGTACGCCCTCTTTCCATGGAGTCCCTCAGCGAGCACGACGAGGACTACCACCGAAACATGTGCATGACGCCCTAGCACCGGCCGGCCTCCTAGAGCTGATCACCATAGCTGCCGACTTCCTAAACATCGCCCTTCAGGAGTTCTGGGCGACCTTTGATCTGGATGAGCACAAGAGGAGGCAAGGCCAGAAGGTTGTTACCTTCTATCTGGGTGGAGTGTACAGGACGCTCACCTACGATGAGTTTGCTGCTCATCTAGGTATCCCCTACGAGCACTATCATGGCCATCACCTCGGCTGGGGCGACGATGATGACGAGGAGGCGTACCATGCACTCTGGAGCCACATGACTGGAGTGCCTGGCGATCGCCTTGGGGAACACAACTCAGTTAAGTCGCTCTCTCACCCTCTCTTTAAATTTATTCATATGGTTTGGCGTAGATCGCTTTTATATGTTCCAGATAAGGATCGCCACCATATCCTCAAGGAGGAGCTTATGCTTCTCCGAGCCATCCGAGAGAGCTACCCTCTTCACCCAGGATGGGTGCTTGCTCGCATCTTCCGTCAGAAGACCAAGAGGCGGACGCCACCTCGTGCACTCCTGGGAGGTAACTTCATAGGTCAGCTCATCATCTCCTTCGGCATCAGCCATGAATATGGCCCGAACATTCCACGACATCAAATTAGGACAGTTGGAGGAGACTTAGCGGTCGAATACGACCTAGAGCTGGACCTCAGTCCCTAGGTGGCGGCAGATCCTCCCCTCCAACATGTAGCCAAGTCGGAGGAAGAAGATGATACTGAGCAGCAGCAGCCCCAGCCGCAGCCAGAATTCCATGACTATATACCCTCGCCACATCATCAGGCAGGGTATGCTCACCAGTCGCCGCCGCACATTCCAGATCCATACCAGGCGCCTCACCCTCAGCACCGACCGCACCCCGCGAACATTGGTGAGTTGTATGAGCGACTGCAGGAGTGGCGCATCACCGACAACGCCACTCAAGAGGTGAGATGGACTATTATGCAGCAGCATATGCGCCGCGGCGACAGGCGGTATGAGGCACATCTGGCGTGGCAACGCCAGCTCGGCGATTACCTCCACTTTCCACCTCCTGACGCGCCTGACGAGCTGTGATCGGGTTGTATCCTCTTTCTTGTCCCTTCTTTTTATTTATTATTTTCGGATTTCGATCCAACTTTTTTCTGTGTGGATCCGGGACACTTGTCCCAGTTTCCTTTTTATGTTTCATTTGTTTTTGTTTTGTAGGCAGTAGGGAGATTCCCTTTGCTTCTTTTCGGTATATTCCCTCTGCTCCGAGGACCCGTGATCATCCCCTACGCCAATCATCTCGGTCCAGGTTCTTCTACTTCACTCTGAACTCTAGAATTAGTCCTATGAGGACACAGTCCGATTTAAGTGTGGGGTAGGATGCTAGAGAACCTTGCATGAACTTGATTGCCCTTGATTGTGTTTTATGTGTGCCTCATGATTCCATTCCAGTCTCTCTAGCATTAGAATGGCTCAGTTCTTGATTTTTGATGTTAAGTTGTTGTTCAAACCTTCATAATGATGCTTAGACTGCTTAACCTAGAACTTGAGAACCAACTTGTATACTTTGATGCTAAATTGCCTGGTCGGAACAGAATTTTTAAAATCACACTTGTAGTTTGTAGCCTTGATTGCATGAAAATGACTGAATCCGACTAGCAAACCAACTGTGAGCTTTTGATCCATTGCACGTAACTTGCAGTTTTATTTCTTTCTGAGTAGTTTTCTGTTTACTTGAATGAGTTAGAATTTGCATGAGACCTACTCGAGACCACACGATGACACGAGTTCTAGAAGGATAGGGGCACCTAGATTCAGCTACTTAGCCAGATAGCCTACCAAACGATAAATCCATTAGGTTTAAACCCTTGAGCTTGGCCTGTTCTTTCGGTTCGATAATACATTACAGCCATTTCCCATTTCTTTCATTCCCCGTTGATCCCATGTGGTTGTAGTTCTAGATTGACCTACCGGAAGTCGGTTTGTGGTAACCTGCCTATAGCCATTAAATAGGTGGTCTTAACTAATATGTCCAGACGTGTAAATCCCTCTAGCAACTAAAAGAAAGAATCGGCACAAAAGAAAAGAGAAAAAAAAAAGAAAAGAAAGAAAATTTTGAAAAAATGAAGTAAAGAAACATCAGAAAAATCAGAAAAGTTTCAAAGTTTTAGTTCAATAAAACGTTCTTCTCCCTACAAATGGAAGAACGAAGTCAAAAGAAAAGTTGAGAAGAAAAGAAAAAAAATTGTGTAAAGAAAAAGAATAAGTGCTAGGTTGCTTGAGGGTATCATAGGACGAGCGTTCACTATTCCACCCGTGTCTGGTTAGACGGTAGGGAGCCATAGAGTAGATTCGAGGGAAGTTAGTCGAAAGCTACACCGCAGAAAGCCATCATCATACATTCCCATCATCCATCTCATTATAAATTCAAGTAGTGTAGAATTCATTACGGTCCTAGCAGGGAAGTCCTTCTTGACTAGATACTCGTGTTGTCACAGTGGTGGAGATGTGGTCGAATTGCAAACCTATGAAAGAATTCAGTAACAAAAAATGATCGAGAGCAGAAACACGTCCTTAAACACAGAGAGTGAGCGTTACACATTTTACTAAATATATATCCTGTGTGAGGAGTCTGGTCGGTTAGGTCAAATTCGTGCATAATTGGTTATAATTACTTGTTGTGTGCAGTTTACTAGTGAGACCAGGTTGTTTGGCTGATCTGTATACATGTCAGGTTTCTTGTTCTAGGAATTAGCTGTCTAATAATTTATTGTGTTTGATTGAGCTCCAATTTAATCGATCTTATCATTTATGAACATAAACGTTTCTATTCAGTTTGCTTGAGGACAAGCAAAAGCTTTAGTGTGGGGTATTTGATGACACTCGATTTGACGTGATTATCAGCCTCATTTAAGCGACATTTCTTTGCTTAAGACATGGTTTTTAGGGTAGAATAACGAATATTCAATCGATTGCCTTATCTCGTGCCATTTGTGTTACCTTGGCCCGTTTCGGGTCTATTTGATGGTTTTCTAGTATTTTTATGTTAGCACTGGTTTTTGCCGTCAAATAAAGTAGCCAAGGTCATGTCTAAGGCGTTGGAACTTCGAGGGATTGCACCGGAATCGATCAAAGGAGCCAATCAAGTTCAGAAAATTCCTGCCCGATTTACAAAGGAATTTTCGCCGAAAATACACTAGGATTTTCGGCGAAAATATCAGCACAAATCGACCACCGCCGGCTGAAGGAAATTTTCGGCGAAACCGTTAAGTTTTCGACCCGAAACGAAAATCACAGAAGAATGCAACCGAAGGGCCATCCATTTACACTAGGATTTTTGGCGAAAATACCTTGTTATTTTCAGCGAAAATATCAGGCAAATCCGGCCAATCTAGGGTTAAGTATAAATACTTAACCGGCGGCCCAAATAAAGATATACATCATAATATACTTTCGTAATTAGAATTCGAAGAATTCTCTGGAGTTCTGGAGTGAAGAGTTAGAGTTCGAAGAGCCGGAAAGAGATCGTGACGCCATCCCTTCCACCTCGGAGACTCGAAGCTAGGAGTGTGGTTTACGGAAGATCGAAGTCTGTCAGAGTCGTCTAAAATTAGGTTTTTCAAATTCTTTTTTGTTCTTCCTCTGGATGATGAACTCTTTCTTTGTCTTAGATTCTTTTGTGATAAACATGAGTAGCTAAACTCGTTAGAGCTTAGACTAGATGAACCCTAAGTGACCCAGGGCTTTAAAGCGGTCACGGATCGGCGGTGATTAGATTCGAAATTCAATCAGTTTCTCTTTCATGTTTGATTTGTTCTTCATTGTTCATGTTTCTTGTCTGGATTGATCACCTAGATTAGATTCTTGTTAAGCTAAGGATAGAAGCGAACGCTCGCCTTACTTTAGAACATCGAATTGAACAATTAACCTTATAATGGGAGCGTGCCTTTCGTAGGAACCGGTTAGGGTTAATCCACTGCAAGAGTAACTCATAAATCGTTAGTAATTACACCAGTTAAGTTAAGTCGTTGCGAGAGGCGACCGTACCCGGGCGACTAATTAATCTTGGTAGTTAGAACGGATAGAGCGAACGTTCGCCGGTCTTAAACCTAAGGGTCAGGAGTTATGGTGGTGTTTTAGTGATTCATTGATTGAGAATCAAAATTCGCTGATCTGTTGATTGCGAATGCTCTGGGGAACGAAGGGGGATTCAAAGTCTAAGTTCGTCTGTCATCCTTGTTTTCAACCCTAATTTCCAATCTGCTTTAGTTTAATTTTTAAATTTTTCTGCATTTCTTAGAATTAGAAGTCGTGGAACTCACACCACGCACGAAGTGCTTACATTCGAGTATTTTGCTAGTTTTTGGAGTAGTCAATCAAAGAAGGCCCGTGGAATACGATCTACCCTAGCTTTTGTAGCTTTGTTAGTTATTTGGTTGAATCGTCAACGACAGGTTCACCACATCCCCCGGGAGCACTACGAGGGTCACCACCTCGGCTGGGAGAACAACACCGGCAACGAAGAGGAGTACGACGCGCTATGGAGCCACATGACTGGAGTGCCAGATGCTCGGACCACGGCCCATAACTCAGTTAAGTCACTCTCTCACCCTCTCTATCGTTTTATCCATATGGTTTGGCGTAGATCTCTATTGTTTGCTCCAGAGAAGAGCCGCGACCACATTAGCAGAGAGGAGCTCCTGCTTCTACGCGCCATCTGGGAGGGTTACCCTCTTCATACCGGATGGGTGCTTGCACGCATACTCCGCCAGAAGACTCAAAAGCAGAGTCCGCCCAGCTCACTCCTTGGCGGCAACTTTGTCGGCCGACTCATCATCTCCCTCGGTCTCAGCCAGTCATATGGCCCGGACGTCCCACGACGCAGAGTACACACCGTAGGTAGTGATTTAGCGGTCGAGTACGCCCTCCAGCTGGACTTTGGTCCACAGATGGCGGCAGCTCCTCCTCTCCAACACGAGGAAGAATCAGAGGAAGAAGATGATTCTGAGGAGCAGCATCCTCAGCCGAAGCCGGAGTTCGATGATCATATACCCTCGCCCCAACAGCAGGCAGGGTATGCATACCAGTACCAGGCACCCATTCCAGATCCATTCCAGGCGCCTCATCCACAGCACCGACCGCATCCAGCTGATATTGGAGAGCTTTACGAGCGACTCCAGGAGTGGCGAGTCACAGACACCGCCACTCAGGATGCCAGATGGGTTATTATGCAGGGGCACATGCTCTGCACTGACGAGAGATATGAGGCACAGCTGGCGTGGCAGCGGCAGGTCAATGACGCCCTCCACATTCCCCCTCCCGATGCACCTGACCAGCAGTGATCGGGTTGTATCCCTTTTCTTGTCCTTTCTTTTTATTTCTTCTTTTCGGATTTCGATCCAACTTTTTTCTGTATGGATCCGGGACACTTGTCCTAGATTCCTTTTTATCTTTCATTTTTTTTGTTTTGCAGGTAGTTGGTAGATTCCCTTTGCTTCGGGTCTACTACACTCCCCTTCGCTTCGGTAGATTCCCTCCGCTCCGAGGACCTGTGTTCATCCCCTTGATGAACGTTGTAGGACGTGATCAAATACTACCAAGCTGTGAGGCTATGGTAGATCGTATTCCACGGGTCTCCTCTACTTCCTTACTCAAATGTGTTGGCAATTAAATTCGAGGGTAAACACTTAGTGCGTGGTGTGAGTTCCACGACTTCTATACTAAAATATGCAAAGATTGATTGAAATGAAATTAAAGCGAAATAACGATTGATTGATTGACTAAGACAGAAGACAGACAAGCTTAGATTTCGAGTCCCCCTTAGATCACTAAGGCATAGGCAATCAACAGATCAGCGATTTTCAATTCTAGTTCATTCAGTTCTCAGACACCACCATAACTCCTGACCCTTAGGTTTAAGACTGGCGAACGTTCGCTCTATCCGATCTAGCTACCACGATTAATTAGTCGCCCGGGTACGGTCGCCTCTCGCAACGACTTAACTTAACTGGTGCAAATTCCAACGATTTGTGAGTTACTCTTGCAGTGGATTAACCCTAATCGGTTCCTACGAAAGGCACACTCCAATTATAAGGTTAATTGTTCAACTTGATGTTCTAAAGTAAGGCGAGCGTTCGCTTCTATCCTTAGCTTAACAAGAATCTAATCTAGGTGGCCAAACCAGACAAGAAACACGAAGAACAACGAACAAGTCAAACATGAAGAAGAAACTGAATGAATTTCGAATTTAATCACCGCCGATCCGTGACCGCTTTAAGGCCCTGGGTCACTTAGGGTTCATCTAATCTAAGCTACTCGAGTTTAGCTACTCATATTCAATACAGAAGAATCGAAAACCAACAAAGAATACATCTCAGGCAGGGAAGACAGAGAAGAACTGTAAAACCTAATTTCGACGACTCCTTGCAGCTTCAATCTACTGGATCTTCAACTCCTAGCACCGGCTCTCTGAGATGGATGGATGGAGTCACGATCCGTTCCTAGCTCCTCGAACTCTATCCACTCGTTCTCTCTATTTCTCAGTCTTGGGATTTTTCGTCCCATGTGTGTTTTTGTGTAAAATCCGATCTCCCTTTATTTAGCCGCGCGTTTCAGTATTTATACCTAACCGGCGATTTCTGCTTTTCCACTGGGATTTTCTCCAAAAATCCAAGGATATTTTCGGCGAAAATATCTGTTCAAATGTCACTCGATCCCGTCTGTTTCTCCTGGTTGATTTGGCTTTAGGGTTTTCGACCGAAAATCCCAATCTTTTCGCCAAAAATTTCTTCTTGATTGGGACAGTGGATTTCTTCTTCCACTTTTGGCGAAAACCCAAGGGTATTTTCACCAAAAATATATGTGTAAATGGGGCAGGAATTCTTTTGGGTTGAATGACTTTTCTGGCTGATGCGGGTGTGATTCCTCGGGGTTCCAGTGCCTTAGACACGTCCTTGGCTACCACATTTGATGGCGAACACCTGTGCTAACATGAAAATACTAGAAAACCATCAAATAGACCCGAAACGGGCCAAGGTAACACAAATGGCACGAGATAGGGAAATCGATTGAATACTCGTTATTCTACCCTAAAAACCATGTCTTAAGCAAAGAAATGTCGCTTAAATGAGGCTGATAATCACGTCAAATCTAGTGTCATCAAAATACCCCACACTTAAGCTTTTGCTTGTCCTCAAGCAAACTGAATAGAAACGCTCATGTTCACAAATGATAAGATCGATTAAATTGGAGCTCAATCAAACACAATGAATTATTAGACAGACAGATCCTAGAACAAGAAACCTAACATGCATACAGATCAACCAAACTACCTGGTCTCACTAATAATCTGCACACGACAAGTAGTAGCAACCAATTATGCACGAATATATTTAGTATAATGGAAACTCTCACTCTCTGTGTTTAAGGACATGTTTCTGCTCTCAATCATTTTCTGTTACTGAATTCTGTCATAAGTTTGCATTTCGACCACATCTCCACCACTGTGATAACACGAGTATCCAGTCAAGAAGGACTTCCCATGCTAGGACCGTAATGAATTCTACACTACAAGGGTTTATGATGCGATGGATGATGGGGATGTATGATGATGGCTTTGTGCGGTGTAGCTTTCGACTAACTTCCCTCGAATCTAGCCTATGGCTTCCTACCGTCTAACCAGACATGGGTGGAATAATGAATGCTCGTCCTATGATACCCTCAAGCAACCTGACACTTATTTTCTTTTAACACATTTTTTCTTTCTTTTCTGACTTTCCTTTTGACTTCGTTCTTCCATTTGTAGGGAGAAGAACGTTTTATTGAACTAAAACTTGAAACTATTTGGCTTTTCTGATTTCTCTTCTTGTCATTTTTTTTTTCGAAACTTGCTTCTTTTCTTCTTTTTCTAATTTTTTCTTTTGTGCCGATTTTTCTTTTAGTTGCTAGAGGGGTTTACACGTGTGGACATAATAGCTAAGACCACCTGTTTAATGGCTATAGGCAGGTTACCACAAACCAACTTCTGGTAGGTCAATCGAGAACTACAACCACAGGGGATCAACGGGGAATGAAAGAATGGGAAATGGATGTAATGTATATCGAACCGAAAGAACAGGCCAAGCTCAAGGGTCTACACCTAATGGATTTTATCGTTTAGGTAGGCTATCTGGCTTAGTAGCTGAATCTAGGTGCCCCTATCATTCTAGAACTCGTGTCATCGTGTGGTCTCGAGTAGGTCTCATGCAAATTCTAACTCATTCAAGTAAACAGAAAACCACTCAAAAGAATTAAAATTGCAAGTTACGTGCAATGGATCAAAAGCTCACAGTTGGTTTGCTAGTCGGATTCGGTCATTTTCATGCAATCAAGGCTATAAACTACAAGTGTGATTTAAAAATTCTGTTCTGACCAGGCAATTTAGCATCAAAGTATACAAGTTGGTTCTCAAGTTCTAGGTTAAGCAGTCTAAGCATCATTATGAAAGTTTGAACAACAACTTAACATCAAAAACCAAGAACTGAGCCATTCTAATGCTAGAGAGACTGGACAGGGATCACGAGGCACACAAAGATATAGGCAATCAAGATCATGCATGGTTTTCTAACATCCTACCCCACACTTAGACTGTTTGTGTCCTCACAGGACCAAACTAAAGGAGAGAGATACGAGGAACCTGAAAGGTGATGGGCGGTGTAGTGGTAGTGCACGAAGAGTCCGGGGCGGAGCAGAGCAGCTACTCAAAATCCTACAAAAGACAAACAACAAAAAGAACAAAAGGATACCGAAACAAGTGCCCCGGATCCACACAGAATAAAAGTGGATCAAGATCCGAAAAGAAGAAAGAAAAGAAATGGAAAGGATAGAAACAACCTGATCATTGGTCTGAGGGTGGGGGTGGAGGCGGGGTCGGAAGAGGAGAAATGCCAAACCGCTGCTCCAGCTGCTGTCGCCATGCGATATTATCTGTGTGTCTGGCAGACTGGTCGGCCGTGAATTGCTGAAGAATGGTCCAACGCTCGTTCTGAGTCTTTTCATGTGCTACTCGGTCCTTCTGCCATTGAAGCGAACCAGCCGAGTAGTCTAGCTGCCACTTCACAATACGTGCCAGCCTCTCATTCATCTCCGCGGTGATTTGCGCTCGCGACGACGGCCGTTCAACTGACTGGGGAATGCGGTGAGGGTGCGATGTGCAATGCTCAAAATCCGCTGAAAGGTCGATGCCCCGTGCTATGGCGAGTTCAACACCTATATGCTCAACCGGACACGAGGGATGTCGGGGCCCCATTTGTCACCGAGCTGGAGATTGTCGATCAGAATTGAAATGAAAGATCCTCCTGGAAGCTCAGAAGGAAGCTTCTTGGCGGTAGTGCGCTTGTGAAAGAATCGTGCAAGCCACCATCCGGGATGCAGGTTGGCATCCTCGTCTACAACACGGAATAATACGAGCTCCTCCAAAGAAACATGGTGACGGCTCGTCTTGCTGCAGTAACATAGAGATTGCACCCAAACATAATGCAAGAATTTAAGAATAGGGTGAAAGATGTCACCGATCGTGGGGTTGACGATAGGTGAGATCTCATCTTCGCAGGAGGCCCATCTCCACACGTCTGGGTAAGGAGCACTCGTGATGGAGTATGTGTCCTTGAAGCCAGCTAATGTTGTATCGAGGTTGACGTGCGGATCCAGCAGGCGGCTGAACTCTTGAATGGACTTCTTGTGGAGAACACCACCGAGGTGGAAGGATACGAATTTCTGCTCACGTATGGGCTTCGGGGTGAGGCGCCGGAACGAACTCCAGAATTCTTGAAGAGCGACAAGCGGGTAGGGGGAACCATGAGCGGTCAGCACTCGTAAACCGGCCTTATGCAGGGCGGTGTCGACGGTGGAGTGCCAAGCCGGATTGTGCGCCTTGAGACTGTCTAGAGAAAGAACTGCCACCTTAGCCGGAGGAATGTCTTTGATCTTCTGAAAGATTTCTAGCTGGTGTGGCTCCAGGGCTGCGATGAAAGGATGTAGGGCCCCATTGGCAGGTGCAGGAATAGATGCGATAGGAGTCACAGGGGGTTGGTGCATCCTCGGGGATGATGGCCACGGCCCTCGATGTTTGTGCAGCTGGTGCGGTTGGTCGGGAGGGTGGTGTCCTTTTCTGGCGAGCTGAGGATCGCTGCGCTTGATCTACACTGGTGGTCTTAAAATGTTTGGGAGCCCTGTAAAACACAACTCGGAAAAGACCAGCATCAGAAGACAAGAATCCTACCCCACACTTAGGTTGACAAGCTGGGGCAAGCAAATAAAATCGAGAGATCACCGAATCGAGATATAGCAGGAAAGAACTGTCAATCAATTAAGCAAGCATGCGGAATGGAATGATTCATTAACACAATCGCACAGACAACAAGTCACGAGCCTTAAAAGGGGGCACAAAGAAATGCCAGAACCTAGCCAATTGACACCGACATAACAATCATGAAAATTGAGGGAGAACCAAAAAGTCAACCAAAGTCAACCATGCCGAAAACCGAAAGTCAAAAAGCCAAAAGATTCACAATGAAGGGCTGAACAACTAACCGTGAAGACATGACTCGAGAAAACGATTGGAAATCCGGGAAAACGACGAAAAGAGCTTGAAAACTAGGTCGAGAGGAACCGGAGCTGTGGAGCTCCGATTCTAGGGTTTGATCCGCGGGATAGACAAGGGAGAAGGGCGGCGGCGGTTGGCAATGAGGCGGCGGTGGCCGGTCGGCGAACAAGGAGGCGGCGGCTGGACGGCGATTAGCGAAAAGAGAGAGAGTTTGTTTGGTGTTGTGTGAAATTTTCGGATGGGGGGGCAAAAATCAGTTCTCAAAACCGGTATAAATAGTCGGCTCAAAACACAAGATTTTCGGCAAAAATAATTGAAAATTTTCGGCAAAAATTTCTAGTAAAATCAAAATCCCGATCGGCGAAAAGTTAGGTTGTTTTCGGTCGAAAAGTTGAAACAGGAGAAACGGGTTCAAAATACACATGAATTTTTGGCGAAAATAATGGGGAATTTTTGCCAAAAATAACACTTCAAAACAGTCGGCAGCATTTTTTTTTTTGAACAAGGGTTTTAAAACAGAACGACTCAATAATGAAAACAACTGACTCCAGCCGTGGGTTGCCTCCCATGAAGCGCTCTTGTTTAACGTCCGTGAGCCAGACGATACCTGGATTTGTGTAATGCTTCTAAAGCAAAGTAGTGCACGTCGATGGAGGAGACAGCTAGTCCTTGCAGATACTTCTTAAGCCTATGCCCGGTGACCATAAACGGCTTTTGATCATGCAATTTGATTAGGACACTGCCTAAAGATGCCTGCCGCACCACGGTATAAGGGCCGGACCAACGGGACTTCAGTTTACCCTGGAAGAGCTTCAATCGAGAGTTATATAAGAGGACTTCATCTCCGGGGTAGAACTGCTTGATCGTCTTCAATTGAGAGTCATGAATTTTCTTCGTGCGCTCTTTGTATAACTTCGTGCTCTCATATGCGTGGAGTCGGTGCTCCTCAAGCTCAGCGATCTGGTCGTGACGCATATTACCTGCTACTGCATAGCTCATGTTCAACTCTTTGTTAGCCCAGAATGCCTTGTGCTCAAGCTCAACTAGCAAATGACATGCCTTGCCATAGACCAGCTGATACGGTGAGGTACCGATGGGAGTCTTGTAGGCAGTTCGATAAGCCCATAAGGCATCATTGAGCTTAGATGACCAGTCCTTGCGGGACCGACCAACTGTCCTATCAAGAATCCACTTGAGCTCACTGTTCGTCACTTCCGCTTGACCATTCGCTTGAGGATGATAAGCTGTGGACATACGGTGGGTGACGCCAAAGCGTTTGCACACCCGGTCGAATTGTCCATGGAAGTGGGTACCCCTATCACTTATGATGAAGCGCGGTGAACCAAAACGCGTGAAAAGACGGGTAAGGAACCGACCCACCACTCTTGAATCATTAGTGGGTAGAGCTTCAGCCTCAGCCCACTTGGAAACATAATCAATGGCTACAAGAATGTACTTGTTTCCGTTGGAGGGTGTGAACGGACCCATAAAATCAATTCCCCAAACGTCAAAAATTTCAACAGTTAAAGAAACAATTTGGGGCATCTCATTACGGTTAGAGATGTTACCTGATCAACGTCGAGCAAAAGCATCACAATCACTAAAGATTGAAGGCCAATAAAAACCTGTTTCGAGTACCTTTCTCGCAGTGCGGTTGCCTCTGAAGTGTCTTCCGAACTGTCCTTCATGGCATTTACGCATAATGTCAGCTGCTTCGATGTAAGAGACACATCTCCGGATCATCCCGTCAATACTGATGCGGTATAAGAATGGCTCATCCCAAAAGTATGACTTGGCTTTTTTAAAGAGCTTCTTACGTGCATTGAAATCCAGCTCAAGAGGTACAATGCCGTGAGAGAGGTAATTAGCCAGGGTTGCATACCATGGTTCTTCCGAGTTGGTTGCATTACTCAGATCTTGAGCGTGAGGGATTGCCCAGGGCTCAATAGCTATGTTGTTAACCTGTTCATACGTTTCAACACGCAACAGCTCGTCAGGGAAAGAATCATTGATAGGGGTAGTAGACTTACCTGTTTGTGATTCCTCCAGTCGGGAGAGATGATCGGCCGCTAAGTTCTCTGCTCCTTTCTTGTCTTTAATTTCTATGTCAAACTCTTGGAGGAGAAGGATCCAGCGGATGAGACAGGGCTTTGAGTCCTGCTTGGCTAATAGATGGCGCAGGGCAGCATGATCTATGTAGATAATGGTATGTGAAAGAACCAGGTACTGTCTGAACTTGTCAAAGGAGAAAATGATGGCCAGAAGTTCTTTCTCCGTGGTAGTGGAGTTTCTCTGAGCATCATTGAGTGTCTTGCTAGCAAAGTAGATAGGATGGCATCTCTTCTCCTTTCTCTGTCCAAGAACCGCGCCAACGGCGAAGTCACTAGCATCACACATAATCTCGAATGGAAGATTCCAATTTGGTGCTGTAAGGATCAGTGCGGTGGTGAGTTGAGTCTTCAAAGTCTCAAAGGCTTCAAGACAAGCTTTATCAAATACGAAAGGAACATCTTTCTCAAGAAGCTTCGTCATTGGAAGAGTGATCTTGGAGAAGTCTCTGATGAATCTTCGGTAGAATCCAGCATGACCGAGGAAACTTCACACTGTCTTAACTGAGGTCGGCGGTGGTAAGCTAGCGATGGTCTCAAGCTTGGCACGATCAACTTCTATACCGGTCTTAGAGATCCTATGGCCCAGAACAATACCTTCGGTAACCATGAAGTGACATTTCTCCCAACTAAGAGCTAGGTTGGTTTCCTCACAACGAGCTAGCACCTTGTCCAGATTGGCCAGGCGCTTTGAAAATGAATCTCCATAGACGGAGAAGTCGGCCATGAATACCTCCACCACATTCTCTACCAGATCTCCAAATATAGCAAGCATGCATCTCTGAAAGGTAGCGGGAGCATTACATAAACCAAAAGGAATACGACGATAAGCAAAACGTACCAAACGGGCAGGTGAAAGTCGTCTTCTCTTGATCATCAAGCTCGATGGGAATCTGGAAGTAACCGGACATCCCGTCTAAGAAACAGTAGTATTCATGACCAGCCAATCGTTCAAGCATCTGATCAATGAACGACAGTGGAAAGTGGTCCTTCTTCGTGGCATCATTGAGTCATCGGTAATCGATACAGACTCTCCATCCGGTAATCGTGCGAGTCAGGATGAGCTCACCGTTCGGATTAGGGATGACGATGATTCCTTCTTTCTTCGGAACGACTTGAGTTGGACTGACCCAAGGACTGTCGGCAATAGGATAAATGATACCGGCATCTAGAAGCTTGAGTACTTCCTTCTTTACAACTTCCTGCATCAGAGGGTTAAGTCGACGTTGTGGTTGTCTGACTGGTTTGAATTCTTCATCAACGACTATCCGATGTTTGCAGAAGGTTTCAGAGATGCCTCTGATGTCTGCTAACTGCCAGGCAATAGCTCTGACATGCTTCTTGAGTAGCCTGATCAGTTGCTCTTTCTGCTCGGGAGATAGATTCGAATTGATGATGACTGGTAATTGGCAGTCCTTCCCCAAAAATGCGTACTCTAGGTGGTCAGGCAGCTCCTTCAAAGTGAGTTATGGCGGATTCTCGTATGAGGTAGTAATCCGACTCGATGCTGGCTCGATGTGCGTAGGCGCTGCTCTGGATCTTCTAATGCATTGTCAATCCCTGAAATCAAACACAATTCTAGCGGATCACTAGATAAGGCATTAGTAACGAAGTTGGCCGAGGCCAACTCTAAGGGATCAACAGTATAACAGTTATCATCTTGAACAACAGAGTATCTCATGCTATCTTTAATGCGGAATGCAACACTCTCCTGTCCTACACTCAAAGTTAACAGGCCTTGTTTGCAGTTAATATTTGCACCAGCAGTTGCTAAGAAAGGTCGACCTAGGATAAGTGTTCCGTCTGACTCGCGAGTATCTAGAACAACAAAATCTGTAATTATAGTAAACGGACCACAACAGACAGCTACATCTTCTATTATTCCCCTAGGTAGTTTAACAGACCTATCGGCTAACACTAGATGCAGAGTAATCGATTTTAACTGCCCTAGATTCAGCTTCTCATATAGATAAACAGGCATAACATTAATAGAAGCAACAGAATCAGCCAGACTGCGATCAATTTTAATGCAATTAATAATGAACGATAATGTAAAAGAACCGGGATCAGAACACTTAGCTGGGGGTGGTGGCGGCTGTCTTATGGGAGATGGCGCACCGAGAATAGAAGCGCATTCATTAGTAAGCGTGACAGAGTACGCCTCTCCGTTCTTCACTTTCTTCACTAGGTCTTTAAAGAACTTCCCAAGTGGTGGTATAATCTCTACAGCTTCTGTCACTGGTATCTTGATCTCTGCGGTCTTAAGAACATTGTACCACTTCTTATATTGAGTGTCATGATCCTTGGCTTTGCTCATTGCAGCCTTTGGGAAAGGGATCTGAGGTACATATGGCTCCAAGACAGGCTCAGGAGCTGTCCTGGGAGGAGGAGGAGGAGGAGCAGGTGCTTCTTCTTCCTCTTCTGTGATATCCTCAATTTCTGGCATATCCATGGCGGCACTGGTATCTGGTATTACTTCAGGTTCTGGAGCCTTGGGATCAGTTGTTTGCTTGCCGCTCTTGGTTGTAATAGCTTGAGCGTGTTCGCTCTTTGCACTGGAGTCTGCTTGAAATGCTGCTGGATTAAGGAGAGGATTGCTAGTAAAGAGTTTAGTCATATTGCTTATAGCATCCTCTATCCTCTGGCTCTGAGCTCTCTGTCCTTGATTGAGTGCAGCTTGAGCTTTTAATTGAATGTCGTGGTCGTCAAGCCTGCTCATAATCTGATCGAACTTCTTCTCATAGTCTATGTCTCTATTGTAGTACGGCTTTGCTTGAAACTGGTGTTGTTCGCCGATGAATCCCGGAGGTCTATGATAAGGATCTACTAATCGGTTGCTCTGGTTCCGTGGCACGTAGTTTCTGTAACCGGCGTAGCCTTTCTGATTGTTAGCGAAGCCCTGATCAATGAAGTTTATCTCTTCTGTAGACCAGATTTCTGTTGTGCCGAAGTTGAGGCAGCTTCCACCGTTATGAGCACAGGATCCACACCATCCACAGTCAACCGAAAAGATGGTAGCTGACGGGGGATCGAGAGGAATACCAACTGCTTGTAGATGTTTCTGAACCTCCATTTTGATCTGCTCTGCAACACTCATCTGACTCTGACTCTTGGTTCCTTCTCTTTGTCTCTCCCAATTCCTAGATTTTGAAGCACAGCTAGCGAAATGCAGAAGAGCATCTTGAGGAGTAAGGGCGGTGCAATCTCCACCAGCTAGGGAGTTGACCCAATTTGCAGATTCTTCGCGCATACCACGAGCAAAGAATTCAGCCAGCTATCTTTGTTCATACCCATGGTGAGGACAGTTGAAGAGTAGAGATTGGAATTCATTCCAAGTGTCATACAGGCTTGCATCTTCTCTCTGAGTGAATCTGGAGATGCGGTCTTTATAAGCAGTTGTCCTAGCGGGGGGAAAGTATTCCTCAACAAAATCTTGAGCTAATGCCTCCCAGTTAGTGTAATGACCTGGTGGTTTACTTCCAAGCCAATGCTTAGCTGCACCTCGGAGAGAGAATGGAAAAGCCCGGAGATATAAAGTGTTCTTGTTGAGGTTCCCAGACTTGAAAGTGTCACAGACAACCAGAAAGTCATCTATATGTGTGCAGGGGTTATCATCTGGTCTTCCTTCGAATTGTAAGTCCCTAGAGATTAGTTCTAGGAGAGGGATCTTAATCTCATAATCAGGATCATCGTCATTAGAAATCACGGTGATGGAAGATCGAAAGTTGGATGCACGCGGCTTACTGTAGTCCGCGATACTCTTAGGAGCAGCCATTGCGGTGAAGGCAGATGGAACGGAAGTGATTCGCTTCTGTACCTACTATGATCTGCAAGAGACAAAAACAAACACAACCGGTGTAAAATCAAAGTGTGATGGAAATGAAATATGGAAAGGTAGAAGAATGAAAATGCCAACTCTTCTTTCAACGAAATAGAAGACTCCCCGGCAACGGCGCCAATTTGATGAACGTTGTAGGACGTGATCAAATACTACCAAGCTGTGAAGCTAGGGTAGATCATATTACACAGGTCTCCTCTACTTCCTTACTCAAATGTGTTGGCAATTAAATTCGAGGGTAAACACTTAGTGCGTGGTGTGAGTTCCACGACTTCTATACTAAAATATGCAAAGATTGATTGAAATGAAATTAAAGCGAAATAACGATTGATTGATTGACTAAGACAGAAGACAGACAAGCTTAGATTTCGAATCCCCCTTAGATCACCAAGGCATAGGCAATCAATAGATCAACGATTTTCAATTCTAGTTCATTCAGTTCTCAGACACCACCATAACTCCTGACCCTTAGGTTTAAGACTAGCGAACGTTCACTCTATCCGATCTAGCTACCACGATTAATTAGTCGCCCGGGTACGGTCGCCTCTCGCAACGACTTAACTTAACTGGTGCAAATTCCAACGATTTGTGAGTTACTCTTGCAGTGGATTAACCCTAATCGGTTCCTACGAAAGGCACACTCCAATTATAAGGTTAATTGTTCAACTTGATGTTCTAAAGTAATACGAGCGTTTGCTTCTATCCTTAGCTTAACAAGAATCTAATCTAGGTGGCCAAACCAGACAAGAAACACGAAGAACAAAGAACAAGTCAAACATGAAGAAGAAACTGAATGAATTTCGAATCTAATCACCGCCGATCCGTGATCGCTTTAAGGCCCTGGGTCACTTAGGGTTCATCTAATCTAAGCTACTCGAGTTTAGCTACTCATATTCAATACAGAAGAATCGAAAACCAACAAAGAATACATCTCAGGCAGGGAAGACAGAGAAGAACTGTAAAACCTAATTTCGACGACTCCTTGCAGCTTCAATCTACTGGATCTTCAACTCCTAGCATCGGCTCTCCGAGATGGATGGATGGCGTCACGATCCGTTCCTAGCTCCTCGAACTCTATCCACTCGTTCTCTCTATTTCTCAGTCTTGGGATTTTTCGTCCGTGTGTTTTTGTGTAAAATCCGATCTCCCTTTATTTAGCCACGCGTTTCAGTATTTATACCTAACCGGCGATTTCTGCTTTTCCACTGGGATTTTGGCCGAAAATCCAAGGATATTTTTGGCAAAAATATCTGTTCAAATGTCACTCGATCCCGTCTGTTTCTCCTAGTTGATTTGGCTTTAGGGTTTTCGACCGAAAATCCCAATCTTTTCACCGAAAATTTCTTCTTGATCGTGACAGTGGATTTCTTCTTCCATTTTCGGCGAAAACCCAAGGGTATTTTCACCGAAAATATATGTGTAAATGGGGCAGGAATTCTTTTGGGTTGAATGACTTTTCTGGCTGATGCGGGTGTGATTCCTCGAAGTTCCAGTGCCTTAGACACGTCCTTGGCTACCACATTTGATGGCGAACACCTGTGCTAACATGAAAATACTAGAAAACCATCAAATAGACCCGAAACGGGCCAAGGTAACACAAATGGCACGAGATAGGGCAATCGATTGAATATTCGTTATTCTACCCTAAAAACCATGTCTAGCAAAGAAATGTCGCTTAAATGAGGCTGATAATCACGTCAAATCTAGTGTCATCACGCCTATACCAACCATCTCGGTCTAGGTTCTTCTATCTCACTCTCAACTCTAGTTTTAGTCCTGTGAGGACACAGAACGATTTAAGTGTGGGGTAGGATGCTAGAGAACCTTGCATGAACTTGATTGCCCTTGATTGTGTTTTCGCGTGAAAACATGGTTCCTTTCCAGTTTCTCTAGCATTAGAATTGCTCGATTCTTGATTTTTGATCTTAAGTTGTTGTTCAATCTGTCATAATGATGCTTAGACTGCTTAACCTAGAACCTGAGAACCAACGTGTATACTTTGATGCTAAATTGCCTGGTCAGAACAGAATTTTTAAAATCACACTTGTAGTTTTTAGCCTTGATTGCATGAAAATGACCGAATCCGACTAGCAAACCAACTGTGAGCTTTTGATCCATTGCTCGTAACTTGCAATTTCAATCTTTTTGAGTGGTTTCCTGTTTGCTTGAATGAGTTAGAATTTGCATGAGACCTACTCGAGACCACACGATGACACGAGTTCTAGAATGATAGGGGCACCTAGATTCAGCTACTATGCCAGATAGCCTACCTAACGATAAATCCATTAGGTTTAAAACCTTGAGCTTGGCCTGTTCTTTCGGTTTGATATACATTACAGCCAATTCCCATTCTTTCATTCCCCGTTGATCTCCTGTGGTTGTAGTTCTAGATTAGCCTACCGGAAGTCGGTTTGTGGTAACTTGCCTATAGCCATTAAATAGGTGGTCTTAGCTATTATGTCCATACGTGTAAACCCCTCCAGCAACTAAAAGAAAGAATCGGCACAAAGAAAAAAATATAAATAGAAAAAGAAGAAAATTTCAAAAAAAGAGAAAGAAGAAAAATCAGAAAAGTTTCAAGTTTTAGTTCAATAACGTTCTTCTCCCTACATATGGAAGAATGAAGTCGAAAGAAAATGTAAAAGAAAAAATCAGGAAAAATGTGTGTGAAAAGAAACTAAAGTGCTAGGTTGCTTGACGGTATCATAGGACGAGCGTACACTATTCCACCCGTGTCTGGTTAGACGGTAAGAAACCATAGGCTAGATTCGAGGGAAGTTAGTCGAAAGCTACACCCCATGAAAGCCACCATCATACATTCCCATCATCCATCTCATCATAAACCCTTGTAGTGTAGAATTCGTTATAGTCCTAGCAGGGAAGTCCTTCTTGACTAGTTCCTCGTGTTGTCACAGTGGTGGAGATGTGGTCGAATTGCAAACTTATGACAGAATTCAGTAACAGAAAATGATTGAGAGCATAAACACGTCCTCAAACCCAGAGAGTGAGAGTTTCCCTTGTACTAAATATTTCCTGTGTGAGGAGTCTGGTCGGTCAGGTCAAATTCGTGCATAATTGGTTGCTATTACTTGTCGTGTGCAGTTTTTAGTGAGACCAGGTTGTTTGGCTGATCAGTATGCATGTTAGGTTTCTTGTTCTAGGAATTATCTGTCTAATAATTCATTGTGTATGATTGAACTTCAATTTAATCGATCTTATCATTTGTGAACATGAGCGTGTTCTATTCAGTTTGCTTGAGGACAAGCAAAAGCTTAAGTGTGGGGTATTTTGATGACACTCGATTTGACGTGATTATAAGCCTCATTTAAGCGACATTTCCTTGTTTAAGACATGGTTTTTAGGGTAGAATAGTGAATATTCACTCAACTGCTCTATCTCGTGCCATTTGTGTTACTTTGGCCCGTTTTGGGTCTATTTGATGGTTTTCTAGTGTTTTCAGGATAGCACAGGTTTTTGCCGTCAAATAAGTAGCCAAGGACGTGTCTAAGGCATTGGAACCTCGAGGAACCGCACAAATCCTGCCCAGATTTACACTATAGTTTTCGGAGAAAACTCCTCAGGTTTTCGGCGAAAACTCAAGAAGAAATCGGCAGAGCTTTACATGAAGAATTTTTTGGCAAGAAGTCAAGTTCTCGCCGAAAACTCAGGACGTTACAAACAAAGAAAAATCCAGGCAAAATCCGGCGCTGATAGGGTTAAGTATAAATACTTAACCGGCGGCCCAAACATAGATCATATTATAATACAATTCAGAATTCTCACGAGTTCGAGACCTAAGGAGTTCGAGAGAGCAGAGTTTTAGAGTTCAAAGAGCCAGGAAGAGATCGTGACGCCATCCCTTCACCTCGGAGACTCAGAGCTAGGATCGAAGATTACCGGAGAACGAAGCTTTGCCAGAGTCGTCTTAATTAGGTTTTACAGTTTCTATCTGTTCTATATTTTCATGATGAACTCTGTTTCTTCCTTTGATTCTTTTGTTATGAACATGAGTAGCTAAACTCGTAGAGCTTAGACTAGATGAACCCTAAGTGACCCAGGGCTTTAAAGCGGTCACGGATCGGTAGTGATTAGATTCAAAGTTCAATCAGTTTCTCTTTCATGTTTGATTTGTTCTTCGTTGTTTATGTTTCTTATCTGGATTGATCACCTAGATTAGATTGTTGTTAAGCTAAGGATAGAAGCGAACGCTCTCCTTACTTTAAAACACCAAATCAACAATTAACCTATTCATTGGAGTGTGCCTTTCGTAGGAACCAGTTAGGGTTAATCCACTGCAAGAGTAACTCATAAATCGTTAGTAATTCCACCAGTTAGTTTAGTCGTTGCGAGAGGCGACCGTACCCGGGCGACTGATTAATCTTGGTAGCTAGATCGGATAGAGCGAACGTTCGCCAGTCTTAAACCTAAGGGTCAGGAGTTATGGTGGTGTCTTAGAATTGATTGAACGAGAATTGAAATTCGCTGATCTGTTGATTGCCTATGCTCTGGTGAACGAAGGGGGATTCGAAGTCTAAGCTTGTCTGTCGTCTTTGTTAAGTCAGCCAATCTTTCAATCAGTCTTTCAGTTTAGTTTTTAATTTCCTTGCATTTTCTAGAATAGAAGTTGTGGAACTCACACCACGCACAACGTGTTAAACCTAAGTAATCTATCTTTATATTTGAGTAGACAATTAATAGAAGACCCGTGGAATACGATCTGCTTAGCTTTCTAGCTAAGTAGTTATTTGACTACACGCGCGTGAAAACGTGTTCATCACCTTTTTCAAAGAAGTTTTCGGAGAAAACTCCTGAAGTTTCGCCAAAAATATTAAACTAATCCGGCGCTGATATGTTAAGTATAAATATAAATTCGACGGCTCAAAAACAAATATACACTTCATAATATACAAATTTTCACAAGTTCCCAACCTAAGAAGTTCGAGAGAGCAGAGTTTGAGAGTTCGAAGAGCCAGGAAGAGATCGTGACGCCATCTTTTCATCACGGAGACTCGGAGCTATGAGTGAAGATTACTGGAGAGCGAAGCTTTGCCAGAGTCGTCTTAATTAGGTTTTACAGTTTCTATCTGTTCTTCCTTTTCATGATGAACTCTGTTTCTGTCTTTGTTTTTACTGTTATGAACATGAGTAGCTAAACTCGTAGAGCTTAGACTAGATGAACCCTAAGTGACCCAGGGCTTTAAAGCGGTCACGGATCGGCGGTGATTAGATTCAAAGTTCAATCAGTTTCTCTTTCATGTTTGGTTTGTTCTTCGTTGTTTGTGTTTCTTGTCTAGCTTGATCACCTATATTAGATTCCTGTTAAGCTGAGGATAGTAGCAAATGTTCGCCTCACTTTAAAACACCGAATCAACAATTAACCTATTCATTGGAGTGTGCCTTTCGTAGGAACCAGTTAGGGTTAATCCACTTCAAGAGTAACTCATAAATCGTTAGTAATTCCACCAGTTAGTTTAGTCATCGTAAGAAGCGACCGTACTCGGGTGGCTAATTAATCTTGGTAGCTAGATCGGATAGAGCGAACGTTCGCCAGGCTTAAACCTAAGGGTAAGGAGTTATGGTGGTATCTTAGAATTGATTGAACGAGAATCAAAAATCGCTGGTCTGTTGATTGCCAATGCTCTGGTGATCTAAGGGGGATTCGAAGTCTAAGCTTGTCTGTCATCTTTGTTAAGTCAACCAATCTTTCAATCTGTCTTTCAATTTAGTTTTTAATTTACCTGCATCTCTAGAATAGAAGTCGTGGAACTCACACCACGTGCAACGTGTGTAAACCTGAGTAATCTGCATTTACATTTGAGTAGACAATTATTAGAAGACCCGTGGAATATGATCTGCTTAGCTTTTAGCTTGGTAGTATTTGATTGCTCGCATTACAATGTTCATCAAATTGGCGCCATTTTCGGGGACTTCTTTTAATTGTTTGAAAGAAGAACTGGCATTTTATTCTTCTACTTTCCATCTTTCATATTTCCATCCACTTCGATTTTACACTGGTTGTGCTTGTTTTTGTCATTTGTAGGTTGTTTATAGGTTTATGCAGCACCGTCGTCTTACGCGCTCCTTAACCAAGACTGACAAGGCTAAGAGTGTAGATAGACCGGGTAGTTTTGCTCCACCGAAGCGACCACAGATTCCGAAGCAAGGCAGAACCAATCCACCTCCCCCTTTCACGCCAATCAAGATCGAGGAACCGAAGGAGAGTTCCTCATCTTCATCCGCTTCTTCAACCGCATCACTTTCACCTCCACCATCTCCTAGGATGGCCGACCAATTACCACCACTACCACCACCGGTTGCACCGAAGAGTCTAGCCAACTACAACAAGCCGAGCGCGACTAGCGTTCGATCTTCTATCGCCGTGCCACGCATCGACGGAGATCCTGACTATGAGATCAAGATTCCATTCTTGCCCATGATCTCTAGGGATCTACAATTTGAAGGCATGCCACTGGACAATCCGTGCACTCACTTGGCGGATTTCATTGATCTTTGTGGTACTTTCAAGAGTGGGAACCTCGAGAAGAACACCCTACGTTTGAGAGCCTTCCCGTTCTCCTTTAAAGGCGCAGCTAAGAGGTGGCTCACTGGCAAGCCACCCGGTCATTACACAGACTGGGATACTCTTGCTCAAGACTTCGTAGAAGAGTACTTCCCTCCCTCAAGAACAACTGCCTACAAGGATGGCATCTCAAGATTCTCTCAGAAGGAAGGTGCGAGCTTATATGATACTTGGAATGAATTCCAAGAACTTCTCTACAATTGTCCTCACCATAGGTTCGAGCAGAGGCAGTTAGCTGAAATCTTTGCTCGAGGTCTTCGTGAAGAATCTGCTAAATGGGTCAATTCCTTAGCTGAAGGGGATTGTACTACCCTTACACCTGAAGCTGCTCTTCATCACTTTGCAAACTGTGTTTCCAAGTCAAGGAACTGGGAACAACAATCAGAAGGATCAAGAAGCAAGCTCGATCTTGAAGCAACCATTAAAGCATAAGTTGAGAAGCATCTGAAGAAGTCTACTACACCTATCAAGCCGCCATCAGCCTTTGTCTTTGTAGCTGATTGCGAGTGGTGTGGAGCTTGTGCTCATAACGGAGGCCGATGCCAGAACTTTGGCAAGGCAGAAGTCTGGTCTACCGAAGAGGTCAACTTCATCTCTCAAGGCTTTAATAATAATCAACAAGGTTATGTTGGCTACCGCAACTATAGACAACATGGAAATTTCCAAGAGCGACCTCCCTACAATGTCGGCGCCAACCAGAACCAAGGTCAAAATCAGAATAACCGACCAGCTAGTTCATTCCAGGATCAGAAGCCAACTAATTCGACTGGAGGCATCTACCAGCCGCCTCACCGAAGTCAAGGCAATTATGGAACAGCTCCTGGCAATCGCTAGAATCAATACTTGAACAACACTTATACAGGACAGCAGCATCAGAGAGACAACAAGGATAGTGATCTTAACAAGAAACTCCATCAGATCCTCACCAGACTTGACGATCATGATAGCCAGTTCAAGGCTCAAGCTCTCCTCAACCAAGAACAGATTGCTTCCGGACAAAGAATAGAGCATGCGGTTAACCAGATCTCCCATATGTTGGCCAATGGCCGCCCTTCTGGTCAGCTCCCAAGCCAAACCGAGCCGAATCCAAGGAAGGAGCAAGCTAAGATGGTCTCCATTCAAAGTCCGACGAGCTCACATGTTGATACTTCTTCTAATTCGTTCAAGACCATTGAAGTTCCGGAGAAGAAGATACCAAAGAAGGAGGTGACTAAGGAGTACGATCCTCCTCTTGCTCTATACTACGAGAAGCCTCCCTTCCCAAATGAGTTGCTACCGAATGCAAGGATCGAGACCGACATGTGGGGAAACAAAGACGGACGCTCTACCATCCGAGCAAGAAGCCTTCCTCGCCATACCCAGCTAAGTGCCCTGATCCTGGTTCTTTCACTTCACCTCTTATCATTAATGATGTTGAAGTAGAACGTAGTTTGGTTGATCTAGGTGCGTCCGTAAATGTCATGCCTATGAGTCTGTTCGAAAAATTAAATCTAGGAGAGCTTAAACCGACTAGCGTGCAACTTGTTTTTGCTGATAGATCATTGAAAATGCCTAGAGGAGAAATTAAAGACATTGTCACTCAATGTGGTCCTTTTACTTTCCTAGCTGATTTTGTGGTTATAGATACTCGAGGGGAGGATTCTACTATCCTTATAGGTCAACCCTTCATGGCAACAATCGGGATGCAAATCAATGTCCCGAGTGGTTCCTTAACCTTGAGGGTTGGTAAGGATACGATAACATTCCGTCTCAAGGACGGTATGAAATACACCCCTGTGAAGGAAGAACCTCACTGTCTTTCTGTTGAAACTGTGGAGTTGACCTCGGTCAACTCCGTTACTAATGTCTCTTCCAGTGTTTCTAGATCGATTGTTGTTACAGGTGTTGAACAGGCTATCAAGCAGAAGACTGGACCTACAACACAGAAGCCACCAAAGAAGAAGGAACTGAAAGCCTCCTCTTCTCAATCATCACCAAGCAAAGATCCCGGCAGACTTCGGAAAAAGAATCAGAAGAAGCCTAGAATGGTCTTGATGCCAGTTGCTCCACCATCTTCCTCCGAGCCAATTCCTCCACCGATCCCTGTCAAGCCATCGGCGCAGAAGCCAGTGAAGAAGGAGAAGCCGAAAGCATCTTCCAAGGAAGCACCAAAGATCACCGATCCCGGTGAAATGAAGCCAGAGGCTAAAGAGAAGACGAAGCCGACAGTTCTCATTCCTTCTACTGTAACACTTGCAGAAGATGATCGCTCAGAAGAACAATTCGGGTCGTTCAAGATTGCTGGCCATCTTCCCGATGGACGTACCAAGCTTATCCATGCTAACAGGAAGAAATTCACGCTCGTCGGAGGTACCCCGAAGCTCTACTTCATGAATTCTGACGCAAGCGTAAAGGAGATCCTGAGTTGGGATGTCTCCTAACACCGTCCAGGTATTGTCCAGCTTAAGGACGTTAATCAAGAGCGCTTCGTGGGAGGCAACACACGGCTGGAGTTAGTTTTTTAGTTTGTGTCGAACTCAGTGTTTTAGAGTCGGTTCGGGGGAGCCAAAAGTGTCTTTTGCATGATTTCTTATTTTTCGTGTGTGATTTGTGTGTCCTTGTTTCAATCCCAAGTTGTTTGAGGTTGTTCTGATTTTTGTTAAATTAGTTCTTATTTTCCGAAGTTTACCAGAATTGCAAAAATATTTTCAAACTGCTGCTCAAAGTTTTCACCGAAAACTTGCACTCATTTCGGCGAAAACTCCTCTTTAAAACCCACTGTGTTTTCTGGCCAATTTTTTATAAACTTTTTGGCGAAAAGTTTCATACTTTTTGGTGAAAACTCACTTTGAAATCCGGCAGACTATTTGAACTAATCTTTCGGCGAAAACTTGCACTATTTTCACCGAAAATTTTCAGAAAAATCCAAAAAAGTTTCCCCTTATTCTTTCTTTTTCCGGTTCATTTCTCTCTCCCCCCCTCCCTCATTTTTTCGAACGAAAGCCAAACCACCTACGAAAAATGGTCGCATCCGCCGATCGCCACCGCTCTCTTCCCCTTCCTCCCCTGATCATTTCAAGCCATAGGACGTCCGAATCGGAGCTCTAGAGCTTCAGTTCCGCCAAAACCTAATTTCTCAAGTTTTTCACCGATTCCTCTTCTTTCGTTCATTTTCAGCCACTATGACTTTAAGGTAAGTTGTAGAGTTTTTCATTCCGAATCTGTTGACATATAGAATGCTGAATTTCGTCAGGGTTGACTTTGGTTGACTTTTCGATCTACCTCGATTTGCGTGCCGACTGTTTCATGAGAATTTTGGTGAACTGATTATTTTGGACTGTTCTAGCATGCTTAGGGAGATTTGTGCTAAAGTTTGATACCATTTGATCAAGAATTGATATGCTTAGAGCTTAATTCTTTGTGGTGTTGACTTTTGTGAAATATCGGTTTGACTATAAACTGTTGTTGCTCATTTGGCTGCCATGCTTGTCCATTGACGTTCATATTGTTGTGGTTGTTGTTTGAGCTTATGTTATGCCGTCATTCCCCAATTTGTGCTCGTAATTGCCATGGTTAGGTTCAATGTGTTATAATGTTGACTTCTTGGCATATCGGTTTGACCTACGAACCATATTTGTGATTTACCATTCTGGCTGATCCTATGCGTGTTTTATGAATAATTGTGATTAACGGTTTCCTGCTTTACTCACCCCCACTCGGTTTTCCTCATTTCTTTGTGAAATTGAGTTTTTCGACCAAGTGTGGGGTAGGTTTTAAGTTTGACTAATCTGTTTCCATTTGTTTTATTTTAGGATCCTAGAGCGAGAGAGGAGAACCAAGGCTAGGATGGACACTTCGGGTGCTGGACCCAGCTCCCGAGCTACTGCCCCAGTCACTCCCACCGTCCACGGACCTCCTCCAGCATTACCAGGCCGCATCGGGCACCACTCCACCGTTGCCAGCCTACCAGTGCATTACTTTGAGCGCTACCAGCAGTTCCAGCACACCCCAATTGCTGACGTGCGACCGCTCTCTCTGGATTCCCTCCTCGAGCATGACAAGGATTGGCATGGGATCGTGCATGACTCTCTGGCAGCTGCAGGTCTTCTGGAGCTGACCACTATAGCTGATGACTTCCCCGACATCGCGCTCCAGAAATTCTGGACTACATTCGAGCTGGACACGCACGCGAGACGCCAGCACAAGAAAGTTGTCTCCTTCTATCTCGGTGGGGTGTACAAGGACCTCACATATGACAAGTTTGTCGTCCACCTCGACATCCCACTCGAGCACTATCGCGGCCACCATCTCGGCTGGGAGGACAATTCGGATAATGGACCAGCTTATGACGCGCTCTAGAGCCACGTCACTGGCATCCCAGGTGCTCGGACCGCGACTCATAACTCCGTCAGGTCACTCTCTCACCCTCTCTTTCGCTTTATCCATATGGTTTGGCGTAGATCCATTTTATTTGCCCCAGAGAAGGATCACCACCACATCAGCAGAGAGGAGCTCATACTGCTCCGTGCCATCCGAGAGGCCGCCCTCTTCATCCAGGATGGGTGCTGACACGCCTCTTCCACAAGAAGACTAAGATGACCAAGGAACTTTGCTCCCTCCTTGGTGGCAACTTGTAGGCCGCCTCATCATAAACTTCGGTCTCAGCAGTCATATGGACCTGACGTCCCTTGTCACATAGTACACACTGTCGATGGTGACTTAGCTGTCGAGTATGACCTCCAGCTGGACTACTGTCCATATGTGGCAGCTGTTCTCCCTCCGCCCCAAGAGGACGAGTCAGAGGAAGAAGATGATTATGATGAGGAGTAGCCCCATCCAGAGCAGGAATTTCATCACCAGATGCCCTCACAGCAGCCGCCAGCGGGGTATGCACCCTAGCAGCACCCTTTGCACCAGGGTGATTTCCGTATGCCTCATCCACATTCCCGACCGCCTCTTGGAGACTTTGGGGAGATGCTTGATTGACTTCAGGTGTGGCGTGTGGAGGACAATGCCACCCAGGACGCCAGATGGCTTATTACTCAGCAGCACATGCGTGTGCAGGATGAGAGGTATGAGGCACAGCTGGCGTGGCAGCAGCGGGTCACCAACTTCTTTCGCTTCCCACCTCCCGATGCACCTGACCAGCAGTGATCGGGTTGTATCCTTTTCCTCGTCCCTTCTTTTTATTTATTCTTTTTGGATTTCGATCCAACTTTTTTCTGTGTGGATCCGGGGCACTTGTCCCGGTTTCCTTTTTTCTTTCATTTGTTTTTGTTTTGCAGGTAGTTTGGTAGATTCCCTTTGCTTAGGGTTTACTACATTTCCCTTCGCTTTGGTAGATTCCCTTTGCTCCGAAGCTCCGTACCATCCACTACACCAATCATCTCGGTCCAGGTTTCTTCTCTCCACTCTCTACTCTAGTTTAGTCCTGTGAGGACACAGAACGATTTAAGTGTGGGGTAGGATGCTAGAGAACCTTGCATGAACTTGATTGCCCTTATTTGTGATTTTTGTGCTTCGTGGTGCCTGTCCAGTTTCTCTAGCATTAGAATTGCTCAGTTCTTGATTTTTTATGTTAAGTTGTTGTTCAAACTGTCAAAATGATGCTTAGACTATTTAACCTAGAACTGGCAAACCAACGTGTATACTTTGATGCTAAATTGCCTGGTCATAACAGATTTTCAAATGACACTTGTAGTTTGTCACTCAGATTGCGTGAAAATGACCGAATCCGACTAGCAAACCAACTGTGAGCTTTTGATCCATTGCACGTAACTTGTAATTTCAATTCTTTTTTAGTGATTTTCTGTTTGCTTGAATGAGTTAGAATTTGCATGAGACCTATTCGAGACCACACGATGACATGAGTTCTAGAATGATAGGGGCACCTAGATTCAGCTACTAAGCCAAATTTCCTACCCAATATTGAATCCATTAGGTTTAAACCCTTGAGTTTGGCCTTTTCTTTCGGTTTGATACACATTACAGCCAATCCCCATTCTTTCATTCCCCGTTGATCCCCTGTTATTGTAGTTCTAGATTAGCCTACCGGAAGTCGGTTTGTGGTTACCTGCCTATAGCCATTAGACAGGTGGTCTTACCTATTATGTCCAAACATGTAAACCCCTCTAGCAACTAAAAGAAAATTTGGCACAAAGAAAAATAAGAAAAAAAAGAGAAAAAGAAAAAAGATGAAAATTCAAAAAAAATCGAAAAAAAATGTAGAAAAAGTTTCAAAGTTTATTTAGTTCAATAACGTTCTTCTCCCTACATATGGAAGAACGAAATCAAAAGAAAATGTAAGAAAAGAAAAAGAAAATATGCAAAATAAAGTGCTAGGTTGCTTGAGGGTATCATAGGACGAGCATAAACTATTCCACCCGTGTCTGGTTAGACGATAGGAAGCCATAAGCTAGATTCGGGGGAAGTTAGTCGAAAGCTACACCGCACCAAAGCCATTATCATACATTCCCATCATCCATCTCATTATTAACCCTTGTAGTGTAGAATTCGCTACGGTCCTAAGTAGGGAAGTCCTTCTTGACTAGTTACTCGTGTTGTCACAGTGGTGGAGATGTGGTCGAATTGCAAACCTATGACAGAATTCAGTAACAGAAAACGATTGAGTGCAGAAACACGTCCCTAAACACAGAGAGTGAGAGTTCCCCTTGTACCAAATAATATCTGTGTGAGGAGTCTGGTCGGTCAGGTCAAATTCGTGCATGATTGGTGATTTCTCCTTGTCGTGTGCAGTTTTTAGTGAGACTAGGTTGTTTGGCTGATCGGTATGCATGTTAGGTTTCTTATTCTAGAAGTAGCTGTCTAATAATTCATTGTGTATGTTTGAACTCCGATTTAATCGATCTTATCATTTGTGAACTCGAGCGTTTTCTATTAAGTTTGCTTGAGGACAAGCAAAAGCTTAAGTGTGGGGTATTTGATGACACTCGATTTGACGTGATTATCAGCCGCGTTTAAGCGACATTTCTTGGCTTAAGACATGGTTTTTAGGGCAGAATAGCGAATATTCACTCAACTGCTCTATCTCGTGCCATTTTGGTTACTGTAACATCCCCGCCCAACCAAACAGTTTGGAACTCAAGTTCGGTTGACTAGGGTGCTGGAATCAGTGCTCCTAAAGTCCCCTTGAGGTCTGGGACGTTCGTGTATGAGCCGGGTCAAAGTTGCAAAGGGGGAAACGGTGCAGTGTACAGTACATGGTCGTGTAGTGTGATACACGCCGTGTATGCTTGACACACGGCCGTGTACCTTAGCGTCAGAACCTCGTCGAAAGTTGCCAGAAATTAATACACGGCCGTGTATCATGATACACGACGTGTATCATGATACATGCTGTGTATCATGATACACGCCGTGTATCGTGACCTGACATAAAAGGACGAATTCTGCACAGAAATTCATAACTTCTCAATCCTTTCTCTCTCCCCGAAAAGCCATTGACGAACTTCATTTGAGCAATATTCAGAGGGGGATTTCGGGAGCTGTAGAGGTCGGAATTGAGTTCTGTTTGTTGCTATGAGTTCGTAGCGATGAGGAGAAGAGATCGCTAACTTTGATTTCTGTTTTCCCGGTGTAGGTCGCGAGCAGTGAGTAGGGGATAGGCTACGAGTTTGGAGTTGGGGAAACTTGATTTCTGAGGAACTAGAAGACGATTAGAGCCTCGTCTTCTATTCCAGGTGAGGGCTTATAGTGTTGTATAGGTAGGTTGTATGATGTGAGGAGTTCTAATATCAACCTAGATGAAACCTAGCAGAACATGAAAATGATAAGTGTAAAAGGGGGTAAAATTGTGTTGTGAATGTGCTTGTTTGTTGTTGATGATTGTCGTGGTTGATTGTCGTTATTGATTGATATTGTGTGGGATTCGAGATGGACTGAAATGAATGAGCTAATGGATTGAACTAGAAATGAGAGTTAGGACGATTGGGAATTGGGTGTAAGTGCTATGATGCTTTGAATTGCCAGTTGTGGATGCAAGAGAGTGGCCCTGCCAATGTGGGGTCGCTCTGAATATGAGGAACAGGTGGGTGACCCCTAGACTCATGACATGGCCTCCCCTGTACTTGCAGGTGGGGGTAGCCGGTGAGCTAGCCGATTACCTTTTGATTGATTGTGATTTGTGAGTCGTGATCGTGACAAGAGCGTGGAATAATGGGATGTGCTGTGAATTGTGTACTGTGATATGAGTGTGGATGATACGAATTGTGCCCTTGTGTGAATGAGATGTGATGAGTTAGAAATGTGATGTTGGAATTTGAATGTGAAAGTAGAACCTGAAGGAGCCCACACTACCCCACCCGAAATATTGTTGAGATCGAGTTCGATTCACTGGGGTGAATCCCATGACGGGGAGTCATGGATGTTGATATCTCTGATAAGGAAGGATCCCAATGGGATGCGTCGTGATAGCTCCGTGGAGGAAGGATCCCTAAAGGGATGCGTCGTGTTATCTCCCTATGTGGGAAAGATCCTACGGGATGTGTGTTGATGTGATGGCTGGCGGTGGTGGTGTGGACAACTCCTTGGCACCTAATAACTCACCTAGATAATATAATTGTGATTGTTTGCGTTCTTGTGGTTGTGGTAGTGACTTGGTTGATGGATGTGATGTGTTGATTTTGCATGTGTCGTGGATTGATGTTTCTGCTTTATGTTATGCTATTGTTTTGAATTGTGCTTGTGAACAAGAACTGACCACCGTGATCACCTAGACTACTTTAGGGAGTTAAAATATGGAAAGGGGTTAGGTTGGTTCCATTGTTGTATGTCTTGTGCGGAGTTGGAACCGCTCCATGGAATAGGCCAACGTGTAGGTAGGTGATGACACTCGATCTGACGTGATTATCAGCCTCATTTAAGTGACATTTCCTTGCTTAAGACATGGTTTTTAGGGTAAAATAACGAATATTCAATCGATTGCCCTACACTACAAAAAACTGTGCATTTAACGTCGGTCAGACCGGGTTTTTCGCGTCGGTCAAAGCCGACGCTAAAAACATGTCGCATCGACCGAACCGACCAACGCGAATAACGGTGACGCTAAATTTTAGCGTCGGTCGAAACAGCAACCGACGCTACATGTTCTGACCAACCGACGTAAAATTCGCCCAGCCACCCACTGGTTGGTTAGTCGGTTGGGTGGGTTTAGTTTTTTGTTTTCGTTTTTTATATTCGTTTTTAATTTTTGATTGTTATTTTCATTTTTTATCTTCATTTTTTATATTCATTTTTTCCAAATCTGTGTTTTCCAAGATCTGGATTTTTCTAGATCTGTGTTTCTAGATCTGTGAGGGAGGGGTGGCGGCGGGGGTGGTTTTGTGAGGGAGGGGTGGCGGCGGTGGTGGTTTTGTGAGGGAGGGGCGGTGGCGGTGGTGGATCTGTGAGGGAGGGGCGGCGGCGGTGGTGGATCTGTGAGGGAGGGGCGGCGGCGGTGGTGGTTTTGTGAGGGAGAGGCGACGGCGGCGGTGGTTTTGTTAGGGAAAGGCGGGCGGGCGGCGGTGGTTTTGTGAGGGAGGGGCGGTGGCGGTGGTGGATCTGTGAGGGAGGGGCGGCGGCGGGGTGGTTTTGTGAGGGAGGGGGGCGGCGGCGGGCGGTGGTGGTTTTGTGAGGGAGGGGCGGCGCGGGTGGTGGATCTGTGAGGGAGGGGCGGCGGTGGTGGTGGTTTTGTGGAGGGAGCGGCGGCGGTGGTGGTATTGTGAGGGAGGGGCGGCGGCGGTGGTGGTTTTGTGAGAGGAGGGGCGGCGGAGGTGGTTGTGAGGGAGGGGCGGGATGGTAGGTGGTTTTTGAGGAGAGGGTTGGAGAGGTTTGAGAGAGAGAGCAGGAGAGAGAGGAGATAGGTTAGGGTTAGGGTGGTGACTGAGAGGTTTAAATAGGTGTGTGTATTTAGCGTCGGTCAATGACCGACGCTAAATTGAAAAAAATGCCTGACAGTAAATATAGATTTTTTTTCTAATCGTAAACCAGATTTAGCGTCGGCCATTTAGCGTCGATCGAACGGCGACCGACGCTAAATGTCGGTCAAACGCGAGTCAACGTTTTAGCGTCGGTCGTTTGTCCAACCGACGCTAAATACTTTCGTGTCGACCGACGCTAAATACTCCTTTTTTGTAGTGCTATCTCGTGCCATTTGTGTTACCTTGGCCCGTTTCGGGTCCATTTGATGGTTTTCTAGTGTTTTATGTTAGCACAGGTTTTTGCCGTCAAATAAAGTAGCCAAGGACGTGTCTAAGGCATTGGAACCTCGAGGAATTGCACCGGAATCGATCTAAGGAGCCAATCAAGTCGAAATAATTCCTGCCCCGGTTTACAAAAGAATTTTCGCCGAAAATACCCTAGCATTTTCGGCGAAAATACATGCACAAAATCACTGATGCCGACTGAAGGAAGTTTTCGGCGAAAACCCCAAGTTTTCGACCGAAAACTATTGGACTGAAATTTACAGGAGAAATCAACCGGCGTACCATCCATTTACAAAGGAATTTTCACCGAAAATTCCTCAATATTTTCGGCGAAAATATCAGGCAAAATCCGGCTGAATTAGGGTTAAGTATAAATACTTAACCGGCGGCCCAATACAAAGATATATCTCATAATACATCATAATCAGAATTTTGAGAATTCTCTCAAGTTCTGGAGCAGAGAGTTTAGAGTCTGAAGAGCCGGAAAGAGATCGTGATGCCATCCCTTCCATCTCGAAGACTCGGAGCTAGGATTGCAGTCTACCGGAAGATCGAAGTTCTGCCGGAGTCATCTTAATTAGGTTTTTCAGATTCTTTTCTGTTCTTCCTTTGTATGATGAACTCTTTCATTGTCTTTGATTCTTTTGTGATGAATATGCGTAGCTAAACTCTTAGAGCTTAGACTAGATGAACCCTAAGTGACCCAGGGCTTTAAAGCGGTCACGGATCGGCGGTGATTAGATTCGAAATTCAATCAGTTTCTCTTTCATGTTTGGTTTGTTCTTCATTGTTCATGTTTCTTGTCTGGATTGATCACCTAGATTAGATTCTTGTTAAGCTAAGGATAGAAGCGAACGCTCGCCTTACTTTAGAACATCAAATTGAACAATTAACCTTATAATTGGAGCTTGCCTTTCGTAGGAACCGGTTAGGGTTAATCCACTGCAAGAGTAACTCATAAATCGTTAGTAATTCCACCAGTTAAGTTAAGTCGTTGCGAGAGGCGACCGTACTCGGGCGACTAATTAATCTTGGTAGCTAGAACGGCTAGAGCGAACGTTCGCCGGTCTTAAACCTAAGGGTTAGGAGTTATGGAGGTGTCTTAGAATTGATTGAATGAGAATCGAAATCCGCTGATCTGTTGATTGCCAATGCTCTGGGGAACGAAGGGGGATTCAAAGTCTAAGTTCGTCTGTCATCTATGTTTTAATCAACCAATTTCCATTCTGTTCTTAGTTTCAATTTTTAATTTTTCTGCATTTCTTAGAATTAGAAGTCATGGAACTCACACCACGCACGAACTGTTTAAACCGGAGTAATTTGCCAGCTTATTTGAGTAGTCGATCATAGAAGACCCGTGGAATACGATCTACCCTAGCTTGTTAGCTTTGTTAGTTATTTGTTTGAACCCGAACAACGATCTTGGGGGTTCACCAAATTGGCGCCGTTGCCGGGGACTTCTTTTGATTGTTTGAAAGAAGAACTGGCAATTTATTCCTCTACTTTCCATCTTTCATTTTCCACCCACTTCGATTTTACACTGGTTTTTGTTTGTTTTTGTTATTTGTAGGTTGTTCATAGGTGTATGCATCGCCGCCCTTGGACTCGCTCTCAAACCGACAAGGCTAAGAGTATAGAGAGACCAAGCAGTTCTGCTCCACCTCGACAATCACAGATTCCAAGGAGAAGCAGAATCAATCCACCTCCACCCGTCACTCCGATTGAGATTGAGGAACTGAAGGAGAGTCCCTCATCTTCACCGTTACCGTCACCTACATCCGTTTCATACACCGAGTCACTTTCACCTCCTCCATCTCCTACCATGGCTAATCAATTACCACCACCACCACCACCAGGCGGAAATCCACCACCACCGCCGCCTGTACAGAAAAGTCTAGCCGATTACAACAAGCCGAGCGCGACTAGCGTTCGATCTGCCATTGACGTACCGCGCATTGAAGGAGATCCTAACTATGAGATCAAGATTCCATTCTTGACTATGATCTCTAGGGATCTACAGTTCGAAGGCAGGCCCCTAGACAACCCGTGCACTCATCTTGCGGATTTTCTTGATCTCTGCAGCACTTTTAAGAACGGAAACCTCGACAACAATACTCTTTATTTGAGAGCTTTCCCGTTCTCTCTGAAAGGCGCCGCTAAGAGGTGGCTTACTGGCAAACCACCTGGATATTACACTAATTGGGATACTCTGGCTCAGGACTTCATTGAAGAATACTTTCCTCCTGCCAGAACAACAGCCATCAAGGACAGCATCGCCAGATTCTCCCAGAAAGAAGGAGAAAGCTTATACGATACTTGGAATCGATTCCAAGAACTCCTCTACAACTGTCCTTATCATGGATTCGAGCAGAGGCAGTTAGCTGAAATCTTTGCTCGAGGTCTTCGAGAAGAATCTGCCAAGTGGTCAATTCCCTAGCTGAAGGGGATTGCACTACGCTCACACCTGAAGCTGCTCTTCTTCACTTCGCAAACTGTGCTTCCAAGTCAAGGAACTGGGAACGACAATCTGAAGGATCAAGGAGCAAGCTCGATCTCGAAGCAGCTATCAAGGCCGAAGTAGAGAAGCATTTGAAGAAGTCTACCACACCAGTCAAACCGCCGACAGCTTCTGTCTATGTTGCCGATTGCGAATGGTGTGGAGCTTGCGCACATAATGGAGGCCGATGCCAGAATTTTGGTAAGACAGAAGTCTGGTCCGCCGAAGAGGTAAATTTCGTTCAACAAGGCTTCGTTAATAATCAGAATGGTTATGCTGGCTACCGCAACTTCAGGCAGCAAGGGAACTATCAAGACAGACCCCCCTACAATGTTGGTGCCAACCATAACCAAAACCAAATAACCGCCCGGCTGGTCCAGCTCAGGATCATAAACCTAACCATCTGCCGGCAGGTGTCTACCAGCCGTCCACCGTAATCCGGGTAACTATGGAACTGCTCCTGGCAATCGCCAGAATCAATACTTGAATAACACCTATCCAGGGCAGCAGTACCAGAAGGAAAACAATGTCAGTGACCTGGACAAGAAGCTTAGTCAGATCATCACCAGACTCGACGATCATGACAGTCAGTTTAAAGCTCAAGCTCTTCTCAATCAATAACAGATAGCAGCCGATCAAAGAATTGAGCAGGCTGTGAACAACATCTCGAGCATGCTAGCATCTGGTCGACCATTTGGCCAACTTCCGAGCCAGACAGAACCAAATCCGAGAAAGGAACAAGCCAAGATGGTAACCGCTCAAAATTTCCAAGCTTATCTGCTGATGCTTGTGTTGTTTTACGCAGGATCACTGAAACTCCGGAGAAGAAGGAAGCACTACAAGTGTCGCCTAAGGAGGATGATCTTCCTCTTGCACCGTACGTCGTGAAGCCTCCTTTTCCAAGAGCATTGCTGCCACATGCAAGGATCGAGACTCCTGATGCTCGTATTAAGAAACCTTCCTCTCCATATCCAGCTAAGTGCTCTGATCCTGGTTCTTTTACTCTACCTCTTGTCATTAATGATATTGAGATAGAACGTTGTTTGGTTGATCTTGGCGCGTCTGTTAATGTTATGCCTATGAGTCTATATGAAAAATTGAACCTAGGAGAACTTGAACCGCCTAGTATGCAACTTATCTTTGCTGATAGATCACTTAAAACTCCTAGGGGAGAAATCAAAGACGTTGTTACTAAATGTGGTCCTTTCACGTTCTTAGCTGACTTTGTTATCATTGACACTAGTAAGGATGATTCTACCATTCTCATAGGACGACCTTTCATGGCTACTACTGGAATGCAAATTAACGTTCCAAATGGTTCTTTAACTTTGAGAGTTGGTAAAGAAACTGTCACGTTCCGCCTTAAAGACGGGATGAAATATAATCCTAAGAGTGAAGAATTTCATTGTTTAGCTGTTGAAACTGTGAAGTTGACTCCGGTCAACTCCGTCAATGATGTCTCTTCTAGTGTGCCTAGATCAATTGCTGTTGCAGGTGCTGGACAGATTACCAAGCAGAACCGAAATCTGTCTCAGACGCCAAAGAAGAAGGAACTGAAAGCCTCTTCTAAGCCACCGAGCACAAAACCTAGCAGACCTCGGGGAAAGAACAAGAAGACAAAGACTCACATGGTCTGGAGACCAGTTGTGCCGCCACTGTCTACCGAGCCAGCTGCACCACCAATTCGTTCCAAGCTACCGGCGCTGGAACAAGTATGGAAGGAGAAGCCAAAAGCATCTCCTAAGGAAATACTGACGATCACCGATCCTGGTGATATCAAGCCGGAGGTTAAAGAAAAGAAGGAGCCGATCATTCTCATTCCGTCCACTGTCTTTCTTGTGGGAAAATGATCCCTTGACAGAACTGTTTGGACCCTTCAAATCACTGACCACCTTCCCGACGGACGTACCAAGCTCTTACACGCGAACGGCAAGAAATTCATGCTCACCGGAGAAGCCCCGAAGCTCTACTTTATGAACTCCGATGCTAGCATTAAGGAGAATCTAAGTTGGGATGTCTCCTAAACCGTCCAGGTATCATCCAGCTCAAGGACGTTAATAAAAGAGCGCTTCGTGGGAGGCAACCCACGGCTGGAGTCAGTTTTTGATTTGTGTCAACCTTAGTGTTTTAGAGTCGGTTCGGGGGAGCCAAAAGTGTCAGTTTGTTTGACTTCATATTTTTCGTGTGTAGTCTGTGTGTCATAGTGTTAGTTGCAAGTCGTTTGAGGTCTTTCCGATTTTTGTGGATTTAACTAAGATTTTCTGAAGTTTGCCGGGATTGCGAAAATATTTTCAATCGTAGAGTTCAATATTTTCGGCGACAATAACCCATATTTTCGGCAAAAATTATCTTTGAAATCCCACAGAGTTTTCCAAACGTTCCTGTTTCACATTTTCGGCGAAAATGTATTAATATTTTCTGCGAAAATTTCTTTTGAAAACGGCAGTACTTTTTAACTAGAATTTTCGGCGAAAACTTTCACTTTTTTCGCCGAAAATTTCTTTGAAAATCAACCAACTTTTCACTTTAAATCCGGATTTTCACCCTCTCTCTCTCACTTTCTATTTCGAACAGAACCGAAAACCTCCTTCCCCTGTTTACTAAACCCGACCGCTGCCACCTTACATCGCCGCCGCCGCCCGTTGCCGTCGCCGACCGCACCCTTCCCCTCCCATTTCCGATCAATTCCAAGCCCTAGAACAGCCGAATCGGAGCTCTACAGCTCTAGTTCACCCAAACCCTAAAACTTGCGATTTTTCTCTGATTTCTCCCAATCCGTTCGTTTTTAGCATCCATGGCTTCAAGGTAAGTTGTAGAACTTTTCATTGCGAATCTTTTGACATATTGAATGCTGAATTTCGTCGGGGTTGACTTTCGGTTGACTTTCATTGACTTTTGATTTGCCTCATTTTGCGTGCCGACTGATTTCGTGTGAACTAGGTTAGCTGAACTTGTTGAACTGTTCTAGCATGCTTAGGGAGTGTTGTGCTTCATTTTCATATCGTTTGATCATGTGTTGCTATGCCTAAGTCCTATTCCTTGTGATGTTGACTTTTGAGAAATGTCGGTTTGACCATGAACTGTTTTTGATCATATGGCTGCCCTATGTGCTCATACTCGTTCCAATTATTGTGTTTGCCATCTGAGATCATATTCTACCGTCATTCTCCGATTTGTGATAGTCTTGCCATGATTAGAGTTCAGTGTTTTATAATGTTGACTTTTCGAATGTCGGTTTGACTTCTGAACTCTGATTGTTCTAATTCCATTCTGGCTGTTCCTAAGCATGTATTTTATTGTTCGTGATTACTGGTTAATCTGCTTTGCTTACCCCCACTCGGTTTTCCTCATTTCTTTGTGAAATTGAGTTTTTCGACTAAGTGTGGGGTAGGGATTTTAGTTTGACTAATCTGGTTTGTTTTCTTGTTTAGGAACACCACTTATGAGCGCAGGACCAAGGCACAACTTGATGGCGCCTCGAGCTCCGGAGCCCCCCTCCCGTCACACCCGTCGTTCAGGGCCCTCCACCAGCTTTCCCTGACCGTGCTGGGTATCACCGCACCGTTGCTCCCTACCCCCGCACTACTTTGCACGCTACCAGCGGTTTGAGAACACCCGTGGAGCTGATGTTCACCCTCTTTCCATGGAGTCGCTCTCAGAGCACGATGATGACTGGTACCGGAACGTGCTCGATGCACTGACCCATGCCGGCCTGCTGGAGCTGACCACGCTCGCCGCCGACTTCCCAGACATCGCTCTCCAGGAGTTTTGGGCGACATTCGACCTGGACGAGCACAAGAGGAGGCAGCACAGGAAGGTTGTTTCCTTCTACCTGGGCGGGGTGTACAGTCCCTCACCTATGATGAATTTGTAGCTCATCTAGGCATTCCCTACGAGCACTACCACGGAGATCACCTTGGCTGGGCGGACGACGAGAGAGGAATACCATGCCTATGGAGCCACATGACTGGAGTGCCCAGCGATCGCCTCGGGGACCATAACTCAGTTAAGTCGATCTCTCACCCTTTCTTTAGATACATTCATATGGTTTGGCTAGATCGCTTTTATATGCCCAGAGAAGGACCGCCACCATATCAGCAAGGATGAGCTTCTTCTTCTTCGCGCCATCCGGGAGGATATCCCTTCATCCCGGATGGGTGCTTGCTCGCCTACTCCGCAAGAAGACTCAGAGATCAGGTTGCCCCCGCTCACTCCTGGGAGGCAACTTTGTGGGCCGACTCATCATCTCCTTCGGTCCCCAGCCAAAATATGGCCCGAACATCCCACGCCGCAAGTACGCGCCGTTGGAGGCAATTTGGCGGTCGAGTACAACCTCGATCTGGACATCAGCCCCCTGGTAGCAGGGATCCTCCTCTCGAAGACGAGGACGAGTCGGAGGAAAGAAGATGAATCTGAGGAGTCCCAGCCTCAGCCGCAGCCAGAGTTTCATGACCATATACCCTGCCACATCATCAGGCAGGGTATGCACACCACTCACCGCCGGCACTCCCGATCCATACCAGGCGCCTCACCCTCAGCACCGACCGCACCCCGCGGACATTGGAGAGCTGTATGAGCGACTGCAGGAGTGGCGCATCACCGACAACCCACTCAAGAGGCGAGATGGACTATTATAGCAGCGCGCTGATAGGCGGTATGAGGCACGGATGGAGTGGCAACGTCAGCTCGGCGATTTCCTCCACTTTCCACCCCCGGCGCGCCTAACCAGCAGTGACCGGGTTGTATTCCTCTTTCTTGTCCCTTCTTTTTATTTATTCTTTTCGGATTTCGATCCAACTTTTTCTGTGTTTGGGTCCGGGGCACTTGTCCCGGTTTCCTTTTTATGTTTCATTTGTTTTTGTTTGTAGGCAGTAGGGAGATTCCCTTTGCTTCGCTTCGGTAGATTCCCTCCGCTCTGAGGACCCGTGCTCATCCCCTACACCAACCATCTCGATCCAGGTTCTTCTACTTCACTCTGAACTCTACAATTAGCCCTGTGAGGACACAGTCCGATTTAAGTGTGGGGTAGGATGCTAGAGAACCTTGCATGAACTTGATTGCCCTTGATTGTGTTTTCTGTGTGCCTCGTGATTCCATTCCAGTCTCTCTAGCATTAGAATGGCTCAGTTCTTGATTTTTGATGTTAAGTTGTTGTTCAAACTTTCATAATGATGCTTAGACTGCTTAACCTAGAACTTGAGAACCAACTTGTATACTTTGATTCTAAATTGCCTGGTCAGAACAGAATTTTTAGAATCACACTTGTAGTTTGTAGCCTTGATTGCATGAAAATGACCGAATCCGACTAGCAAACCAACTGTGAGCTTTTGATCCATTGCACGTAACTTGCAATTTCAATTCTTTTTGAGTGGTTTTCTGTTTGCTTGAATGAGTTAGAATTTGCATGAGACCTACTCGAGACCACACGATGACACGAGTTCTAGAATGATAGGGGCACCTAGATTCAGCTACTAAGCCAGATAGCCTACCTAACGATAAAATCCATTAGGTGTAGACCCTTGAGCTTGGACTGTTCTTTCGGTTCGATATACATTACAGCCATTTCCCATTCTTTCATTCCCCGTTGATCCCCTGTGGTTGTAGTTCTAGAGTGACCTACCGGAAGTCGGTTTGTGGTAACCTTCCTATAGCCATTAAACAGGTGGTCTTAGCTATTATGTCCAGACGTGTAAACCCCTCTAGCAACTAAAAGAAAGAATCAGCACAAAGAAAAAAAATAGAAAAAAATAAATAAAAAAGAAAAGAAGCAAGCTTCGAAAAAAAATGAAAAGAAGAAAAAACAGAAAAAGAGAAAAGTTTCAAGTTTTTAGTTCAATAAAACGTTCTTCTCCCTACAAATGGAAGAACGAAGTAAAAAGAAAAGTCAGAAAATTTTGTGTAAAGAAAATTAATAAAAGTGCTAGGTTGCTTGAGGGTATCATAGGACGAGCGTTCATTATTCCACCCGTGTCTGGTTAGACGGTAGGAAGTCATAGGCTAGATTCGAGGGAAGTTAGTCGAAAGCTACACCGCACAAAGCCATCATCATACATTCCCATCATCCATCGCATCATAAACCCAAGTAGTGTAGAATTCGTTACAGTCCTAGCAGGGAAGTCCTTCTTGACTAGTTACTCGTGTTATCACAGTGGTGGAGATGTGGTTGAATTGCAAACTTATGACAAAATTCAGTAACAGAAAATGATTGAGAGCAGAAACACGTCCTTAAACACAGAGAGTGAGAGTTCCCATTGTACTAAATATATCCTGTGTGAGGAGTCTGGTCGGTCAGGTCAAATTCGTGCATAATTGGTTGCTACTACTTGTCGTGTGCAGTTTATTAGTGAGACCAGGTTGTTTAGCTGATCAGTATGCATGTTAGGTTTCTTGTTCTAGGATCTATCTGTCTAATAATTCATTGTGTTTGATTGAGCTCCAAGTTAATCGATCTTATCATTTGTGAACATGAGCGTTTCTATTCAGTTTGTTTTGAGGACAAGCAAAAGCTTAAGTGTGGGGTATTTTGATGACACTCGATTTGACGTGATTATCAGCCTCATTTAAGCGACATTTTCTTGCTTAAGACATGGTTTTTAGGGTAGAATAACGAATATTCAATCGATTGCCCTATCTCGTGCCATTTGTGTTACCTTGGCCCGTTTCGGGTCTATTTGATGGTTTTCTAGTGTTTTTATGTTAGCACAGGTTTTTGCCGTCAAATAAAGTAGCCAAGGACGTGTCTAAGGCGTTGGAACCTCGAGGAATTGCACCGGAATCGATCCAAGGAGCCAATCAAGTCGAAACAATTCCTGCCCCGGTTTACAAAGGAATTTTCACCGAAAATACCCTAGCATTTTCGGCGAAAATACATGCACAAAATCACTGATGTCGACTGAAGGAAGTTTTTGGCGAAAACCCCAAGTTTTCGACCGAAAACTATTGGACCGAAATTTACAGGAGAAATCAACCGGCGGACCATCCATTTACAAAGGAATTTTCGCCGAAAATTCCTCAATATTTTTGGCGAAAATATCAGGCAAAATCCGGCTAAATTAGGGTTAAGTATAAATACTTAACCGGCGGCCCAATACAAAGATATACCTCATAATACATCATAATCAGATTTTCGAGAATTCTCTCAAGTTCTAGAGCAGAGAGTTTAGAGTCCGAAGAGCCGAAAAGAGATCGTGACGCCATCCCTTCCATCTCGAAGACTTGGAGCTAGGATTGCAGTCTACCGAAAGATCGAAGTTCTGCCGGAGTCGTCTTAATTAGGTTTTTCAGATTCTTTTCTGTTCTTCCTTTGTATGATGAACTCTTTCATTGTCTTTGATTCTTTTGTGATGAATATGCGTAGCTAAACTCTTAGAGCTTAGACTAGATGAACCCTAAGTGACCCAGGGCTTTAAAGCGGTCACGGATTGACGGTGATTAGATTCGAAATTCAATCAGTTTCTCTTTCATGTTTGGTTTTTTCTTCATTGTTCATGTTTCTTGTCTGGATTGATCACCTAGATTAGATTCTTGTTAAGCTAAGGATAGAAGCGAACGCTCGCCTTACTTTAGAACATGAAATTGAACAATTAACCTTATAATTGGAGCGTGCCTTTCGTAGGAACCGGTTAGGTTAATCCACTGCAAGAGTAACTCATAAATCGTTAGTAATTCCACCAGTTAAGTTAAGTCGTTGCGAGAGGTGACCGTACCCGGGCGACTAATTAATCTTGGTAGCTAGAACGGATAGAGCAAACGTTCGCCCGTCTTAAACCTAAGGGTCAAGAGTTATGGTGGTGTCTTAGAATTGATTGAATGAGAATCGAAATCCGCTGATCTGTTGATTGCCAATGCTCTGGGGAACGAAGGGGGATTCAAAGTCTAAGTTCATCTGTCATCTCTGTTTTAATCAACCAATTTCCATTCTGTTCTTAGTTTCAATTTTTAATTTTTCTGCATTTTTAGAATTAGAAGTCGTGGAACTCACACCACGCACGAACTGTTTAAACCGGAGTAATTTGCCAGCTTATTTGAGTAGTCGATCATAGAAGACCCGTGGAATACGATCTTCCCTAGCTTGTTAGCTTTGTTAGTTATTTGTTTGAACCCGAACAACGATCTTGGGGGTTCACCAGTAGGCCCGGTGGGTTCACTCAATTTTAATAGGAAATTGATCCCTTTCTCCCTTTCAGGATCTCGTGGCTAGTGAGTGTCGGTGTTCAGAAGTGAGAGTGGATTTCGAGAAGTGCAGGACTGAAGCTATGAGGTGAAGACTTGAGCTTACTCGGAGTTGACTCATTCTTCTTTCATTTGACCTAGACTATTTGGGGGGTTTTCTTTGGATTTATGTACCTTGGATTTATGTTGGATTTTATGGGTTTTATGATGGACTTGGGATTGTAAACAGCTTGCGTTTTCATGGTTTTATGGAGGCCTCTCATGTTGACTTTTACTTTGAGTTTGGTTTTAATTGCTATTTCTGTCGATTTGCACTTGGTAATACTCAAAACCGGTTCAACCACGGGTTTCACCAGGTTGATTCGGGTCGGGTGTTACAAATGGTATCAGAGCCTGGTTTGTCGCTGCTGTACTGGTTGATCGTTTCCTTTCTTTGAGGAGTAATTAACCTCGTATAGAGAGGGAATGTGACATTGGTACAGGACCGACATTCCAAGGGTTTTATTTTGTCAAACTGTTTAAAACGGGTGGGAAGTTTTGAAACAAGCGATGAGTTGAACTGTTTGAATTTTCTTGGGAGGTGAACTGAATTGTTTAAATTTCCTCCTGTAGTGAATCCAGTCAAGCGAGGGGAAGTAGGTCCACCGGGAACTCGGAGTATGGAAGAGGAGCACTTAGGTTTCAGCCGAGCTTATTGAAGGGTTGGAACTTTGGGGAGTTTAATGGAGAAGTGGCTGATCCTGAGGTAGCTGAGCAATGGCTTCAGGTATGTAAGTATAAGTTCCTGCAGATGGGACTTGATGAGGAGTTAAAGGTGCAGGCAATGACCTTCCTGTTTAAGGGTCATGCTCTGAATTGGTGGAAGTCGATGCCGCAGAGTCGGGTAGTTCCGCCAGAGATGGAGTTGGGTGAGTTTGTTGAGGTATTTAGTGATCAGTTCTGTCCTGACCTTTGGCGCGAGGAGAAATCAAAGGAGTTCATGAGTTTGGAGCAAGGAGAGAAGACTGTTCTCGCATACTACATAGAGTTCACCTCTCTCTCTAAGTGGTATGACGAGCAGAACAATCGGGAGAGGAAGCTCATCAGCAAGTTCAAGAATGGATTGAGAGTGGAGATCCCGGAAGGAGTCACCACCGCTGATATGGGAAGTTTGGTGACCGTTAAGGCGGCGGCACTAGAGAGGGAGAGGTTGGAGAACAAGAAGAAGGAAGAGAGGAAGAGGAAGGCGTCTGCCCCGCCTACTCAGTCAGTTGCGCATAGTCATCCGGCAAAGAGAGCTTAGTATGCTTTCTCGGGCCAGCGGAGTGTGTAGTCTGCCCCGTCCCGCCGAGCTATGGTGTGTTTCACTTGTGGCCGTCAGGGTCACAAGAGTGCGGAGTGTAGAGGAGCAGGATCGGTACAGAGGGGAGGAGCACCATCGGGACTTCCTATGTGTGGCACTTGTGGGAAGCCTCACTTTGGGGTATGTCACATGCTTAGGACGGTCTCAGTAACCTGTTACACCTGTGGTCAGCCGAGTCATAGGAGTAACTTCTGCCCGAGGAGGAGTGCTGCACCAGCTCAGTCTGTGGGATCGGTGCAGGGGCCTCGGGCTCCGTCTAGGAGCTATGGAGGCAGTATGGGGCGAGGAGTTGCGAGTGTTGGTCGAGGAACAGGTGCGAATGCCATGCCTGTTGGAGCAGGAGGAGACCAAGGGAGGTTGTATGCTCTCACTAGGGGTGCGGCAGAGAACGCGAATGAAGTGGTGACCGGTATGATCTTCATCTTAGGTCTTTCCGTTTACGCTTTGTTTGATTCGAGCTCGACCCATTCCTTTGTATCTGAGAAATGTTTGAGTAGCTTGGGTGTTGTAGCTAGTATTTTGGGCGTTAGTTAGGGTGTCAAAACTCCTTTGGGGACTTCTGTTCGGGTAGATAGGGTGTGTAGAGGTTGTAAGGTGTTAGTGGGAGGTGTAGAGTTTCTGGCTGATTTGGTGGTGCTTCCTTTCAACGAATTTGACATCATCCTCGGCATGGATTGGTTGGCTAGGCATGGGGCTTTGCTTGATTTTCGGAAGAAGGAGGTGTCGCTTCAGGTAGGAGGCGTTGGCCACGTGGTGTTCAAGGGTGTTAGGAAAAGGGAGTCGGCACCCATGGAATTAGTTTCGGCGATGCAAGCTTTCTCTTTGATTCAAGATGGTTGTGAGGCTTTGTTGGTGCAAGTGTTGGTGGAGCAAAATGAAGAGTTGGAGAAGGTGCCTGTAGCTCGAGAGTTTGCGGATGTGTTTGAGGAACTACCTGGTGCACCGATTGAGCGAGAAGTGGAGTTCAACATAGAGTTGGTCCCTGGAACTGCTCCTATCTCCATCCCACCCTATCGAATGGCACCGGCTGAATTGAAGGAGTTGAAGGAGCAATTGCAAGAGCTCTTGGATAAGGGGTTCATCCGCCCAAGTCCATCCCCGTGGGGAGCACCGGTGTTGTTTGTGAAGAAGAAGGATGGGACGATGAGAATGTGCATTGATTATAGGCGGTTGAACAAGGCAACGATCAAGAATCGCTATCCACTCCCAAGGATAGACGATCTCTTTGATCAATTGCAAGGGGCTGAAGTGTTCTCGAAGATAGACTTGAGGTCAGGTTATCACCAGTTGAAGGTGGAGGACGGGTCGGTGCCGATGACAGCTTTTAGGACTCGGTATGGGCACTACGAGTTCCTTGTGATGCCCTTCGGTCTCACTAATGCTCCGGCCGCATTTATGGCTCTCATGAACAAGTTTTTCACGAATATTTGGATAAGTTTGTGATAGTATTCATTGATGATATTCTCATCTACTCTAAGAATGAGAGGGAGCATGAGGAGCATTTGAGGATCGTTTTTCAGAAGCTGAAAGAGCAGCAGCTTTTTGCCAAGTTTTCAAAGTGTGCCTTTTGGTTGGAGGAGGTGATATTCCTTGGTCATGTGGTCTCTAAGAGGGGTGTGGAGGTTGACCCGAAGAAGATCGAAGCGGTGGTTAATTGGTCGCCACCCAAGGACGTGTCGCAATTGAGGAGTTTCTTGGGTTTGGCTGGGTATTATCGAAGGTTTGTTGAAGGATTCTCTACCATAGCATCTCCTTTGCATAAGTTGTTGAGGAAGGAGTCAAAGTATGAGTGGAGTGAGGCGTGTTAGAAGAGCTTTGAGGAGTTGAAGAAGCGGTTGACCTCGGCTCCGGTGTTGACCTTACCGGTGGAAGGTGGCGAATATGTGGTATTTAGTGATGCTTATCTGCAAGGGTTGGGGTGTGTGCTTATGCAGAATGGGAAGGTTGTCGCTTATGCCTCATGTCAGCTTAGAGTGCATGAAGTGAATTACCCGACCCATGACCTGGAGCTAGCGGCAGTGGTGTTTGCCTTGAAGTTGTGGAGGCATTATCTGTACGGTGAGACGTTCAAGATTATGACCGATCATAAGAGTCTTAAGCACCTTATGGACCAAAAGGAGTTGAATGGTAGACAGAGGCATTGGGTAGAGCTCTTGAAGGATTATGATTGCATCATTGATTACCATCCCGGTAAAGCAAATGTAGTGGCTGATGCTTTAAGTCGAAAAGAGTTGGTTGACCTGAGGGCTCTAAGAGTGGAGATGCAAATGGATGATGTAGGGGGTTTGCTTGCTAAGCTTAGTATCCGGTCCATGTTGAGTGATAGGATTGGTGAGGAGCAGCTGAAGGATACTACTCTAGTGGCTATTCGAGAAGAAGTTGAGAAGGGTTTGGATAATGGTTTTGAGGTAGTTTGAGGGTTGTTGAAGTGCAAGGGTCGAGTGTGTGTGCCGGAGGTGGAGGAGTTGAGGAAGGGGATACTAGAGGAGGCTCACTCTTCGATGTATGATATGCACCCCGGAACGACTAAGATGTACAACGACCTAAAGTTGAGTTTTTGGTGGCCGGGAATGAAGAAGGATGTGGCTCGTTATGTGGCAACTTGTTTGGTTTGTCAGAAGGCGAAGGCAGAGCACAAAGCTCCGGGTGGATTTCTACAGTCTCTACCAATTCCGGAGTGGAAGTTTACGGACATCACCATGGACTTCGTGTCGGGGATGACACTCGATTTGACGTGATTATCAGCCTCATTTAAGCGACATTTCTTTGCTTAAGACATGGTTTTTAGGGTAGAATAACGAATATTCAATCGATTGCCCTATCTCGTGCCATTTGTGTTACCTTGGCCCGTTTCGGGTCTATTTGGTGGTTTTCTAGTGTTTTTGCGTTAGCACAGGTTTTTGCCATCGAATAAGTAGCCAAGGACGTGTCCTAGACGTTGGAACACCGAAGAATCACACATAAATCAACCGGAGAGATCACTCAAGTCAAAGAAATTCCTGCTCCATTTACACATATATTTTCGGCGAAAATACCCTTGGATTTTCGCCGAAAACGAAAGAAGGAACCCACTGTCCCGATTAGGAAGAAATTTTCGCCAAAATTCCTCTATTATTTTCGGCAAAAATATCAGGGGAAATCAGAAAATCTCGGGTAGGTTTAAATACAGAAATCGGCGGCTAAATGAGGGGGACTTACAATTTCACAACACACAACACACAGCTAGACAGAGGGCAGAGAGAAAAACGAGTGGAGAGGGTTCGAGGAGCCAGGAACGGATCATGACGCCATCCATCCATCTCGGAGAGCCAGTGCTAGGAGTTGAAGATCCAGTAGATTGAAGCTGCCAGGAAACATCGAAATTAGGTTTTACAGTTCTTCTCTGTCTTCCTACCTAAGATGTATTCTTTGTTTGCCTTCGATTCTTCTGTATTGAATATGAGTAGCTAAACTCGTGTAGCTTAGATTAGATGAACCCTAAGTGACCCAGGGCGTAAAGCGGTCACGGATCGGCGGTGATTAGATTCGAAGTTCATTCAGTTTCATCTTTCATGTTTGATTTGTTCTTCGTTATCTGTATTTCTTGTCTGGTTTGGCCACCTAGATTAGATTCTTGTTAAGCTAAGGATAGAAGTAAACGCTCGCCTTACTTTAAAACACCAAATCAAACAATCAACCTTATAATTGGAGCGTGCCTTTCGTAGGAACCGATTAGGGTTGATCCATTGCTAGAGTAACTCATTAATCATTAGAATTTGCACCAGTTAAGTTAAGTCGTTGCGAGAGGCGACCGTACCCGGCGGCTAATTAATCGTGGTAGCTAGATCGGATAGAGCGAACGTTCGCCAGTCTTAAACCTAAGGGTCAGGTGTTATGATGGTGTCTATGAACTGAATGAACTAGAATCGAAAATCACTGGTTGTTGACTGTTGCTACTCTGGTAATCTAAGGGGGATTCGAAGTCTAAGCTTGTCTGTCATCTTTCTAGTCAATCAATCAATCTTCAATCTTTCTTCGCTTTAATTCTCATTTCAACCTATCTTTGCATTTTAGTATAGAAGACGTGGAACTCACACCACGCAGAACTTGTGTTTAAACTTGAATTAAATTTCCAACATCTTTGAGTAAGGAAGTGGAGGAAACCCCTGGAATACGATCTACCCTAGCTTTTGTTAGCTTTGTTAGTTATTTGTTTGAACGCATCACAACGACACGTTCATCAGGTTTTCCGCCAACTAGAGAGGGGAAGGATGCCGTGTGGGTAATAGTCGACCGCTTGACGAAAGTTGCTCATTTCATACCCATTTGGTTTAAGCCAAGTGTGGAGGAATTAGCCAAGTTGTATATAGAGGAAGTGGTAAGGTTGCATGGGGTTCCCCAATCCATCATCTCTGATCGTGATCCGAGTTTCACGTCTCACTTTTGGGAGGGGCTGCATACGGCGTTGGGAACTAAGCTCAAATTCTCAATGGCGTATCATCCTCAGACGGATGGACAATCGGAGAGGACGATCCTTACCTTGGAGGAGTTGTGCCATGGAGTTTCAAACTCCTTGGACTGAATTGCTACCTTTGGTTGAGTTCGCCTACAATAACTCGTATCATAGTAGTTTGAAGTCCGCTCCTTTTGAGGCTTTGTATGGGAGGAAGTGTAGGACGCCATTGTGTTTGGATGAGGAAGGCGCAAGAGTGTTGTCGGGTCCTTAAGTTGTGCAAGCGACGGCCGATCGTGTTAAGGTTATCAAGGATAAGTTGAGAGCAGCTTAAGATAGGCAAAAGGCGTATGCCGATTGTCGTGCTAGAGAGCTGAGTTTTGATGTTGGAAAGAAGGTATTTTTGAAGGTGTCGCCGGGTCATTACACTAACTGGGAGGCATTAGCTCAAGATTTTGTTGAGGAATACTTTCCTCCCGCAAGGACGACTGCTTATAAAGACCGCATCTCCAGATTCACACAGAGAGAGGATGCAAGCCTGTATGACACTTGGAATGAATTCCAGTCTCTTCTCTTTGACTGCCCTCACCATGGGTATGAACAAAGACAGCTGGCTGAATTCTTTACTCGTGGTATGCGCAAAGAATCTGCAAACTGGGTCAACTCTCTAGCTGGCGGAGATTGTACCGCCCTTACTCCTCAGGATGCCCTTCTGCATTTTGCTAACTGTGCTTCAAAGTCTAGAAACTGGGAGAGGCAAATAGAAGGAAACAAGAGTCAGAGTCAGATGAGTGTTGCAGAGCAGATCAAGGCAGAGGTTCAGAAACATCTACAAGCAGCTGGTATTCCCCTCGATCCCTCGTCAGCCACCATCTCTTCAGTTGACTGGGGATGGTGTGGGTCCTGTGCTCATAACGGTGGGAGTTGCCTCAACTTCGGCACAACAGAAGTCTGGTCTACAGAAGAGATAAACTTCATCGATCAGGGTTTCACTAACAATCAGAAAGGCTATGCCGGTTACAGAAACTACGTACCATGGAACCAGAGCAACCGGTTAGTAGATCCTTATTATAGACCTTCAGGATTCATTGGAGGACAACACCAGTCTCAAGCAAAGTCGTACTACAATAGAGACATGGATTATGAGAAGAAGTTCGATCAGATTATGAGCAGACTTGACGACCACGACATTCAACTAAAAGCTCAAGCCGCACTCAATAATATAGGTCCCATTGGTCTGGCAGGGTCCACGTGTCCTGTTCTGAGTGGGCCGCAGCGAGTCACTGTCAACAGTAATGGGCGGTGGCCTCCTGTAGATGCGACAGGTGATCCTTTGGCTGAGGCGGACAGAGGACCGCCCTGGAGTGACGGACCGCCCTGACCGTGTTCGAGGGCGAATTCAACTTGGGCCCATCAATTGCCCCCAGTATGGTCTTGAGGCCGTAAGAGGCTCGAGGGGATACTATGGAACTGCTTCGAACGCCCTGCAGTGAAGGACCGCCCTGGCCATGGGGGGGGGCGAGTTCTAACTTGTTGCCGATGCTGTTACCGGTGACTGAAACGGGTGGAGCTCCTCTTTTGAGGTGAACCTGCACATGTCTCACCCTTTTTTCACGCTTTCTTTCCTTTGTGCAGGCTAGTAGCCTATTCGCCCACTGCCTGGGGAACACGTGGCTCGATTTTATTCAGCGACGTTTCGCTTACCCACGTCATCAGTATAAATAGAGGTTCTCCCCCCTTCCTTTCGGCACCTCAGCTTGTCAACGAAATTCTTGAGAGCTTCCGCCCTTCCTTTCCAATTTCCTTGAGCTTGTCCGCCCTGTCCTCCTTGTCCGCCTTACCCTTACAACTCCTTGCCCTTGTCCGCCGTCTTCCAAAACATTTACCGAAGATGCCTTCTGATTCTGAGTCGTCTTCCTCCGCCGAAGCAAGTAGGTTTCTTTGAGATTTCTTGCATTCGATTTTATCCGCCCATTTATTTTTTTCTTTCGCATTTTTGCTTGTATTGCGTGCCTCGCCCTTTCTATTCCCTTCTTTGGCGTGTGAGATGTCGTCTAGTGGGTCATCATCCTCCGTGGATTATGACCTTTTAGAGAGTGTGTTGAGAGACATGCGGGAACGTCGACGCTCTGCCGCCCGCCCGTCCCAAGAGGACGGGACAAGCACGGCTCCGGTATCCGTTCGCCCCCTGGTGTTTGTTCCTCCTCCTCTTCTGATTTGTGCCCCTTGTCCTTCTGTTGTAGGAGGTTATGATGAAGGGAGGAGAGGATCGGGGCGGATGCGTCGTCTTCTGATTCGTCATCGTCTTCTCCGTCTCGTCAATCGAGTCCGCCTCTGTCCCCTGAGGCCTTCAGGGAAGAAAAGTTTGATGAGGAAGGGTCGGATGCGGCGGATCCCAAACTCAAAGGACAGATGCCATATCCGGAGGATTCCGATTTAGTCTTCAACCCGTACGCCGATTTTGACATGGAGTACACCTTTGCTGAGGACGCTGATCCACTTCCTTCTCCTTCGGCGGAGCAGCTCCGCCGTCAGGCAGAAGCCAGGTTCAGGAATTCCAACTCGAACAGCGTTCGCCGGTTCGCGTCGTGGCAAGCCGGATTCACCAAGGAGGCTTGGGGTTTTGATCTTGACACCGGGGCTGTGGAGAAGTATGGGTACAAGATTAGAACCTGGGAGCAGATGTGGGAGGGGTCACCTGCAGACTGCCGGGAAGTGTTCGGGCCGGGATACTTTCCTTATGTCAAGACGAACGCCCTGGTGAAGATTTTGAACGATTGTGACATGCCTCAACGCTTCAAGTACGCTGCCCCGGCCCGCCTTTGCTCAATAGGAAACTGTCCGCCCGGATGGGTGGGCGTTTGGGTGGAGGCGCTTATGTACGGTCTCCGTTTCCCTCTGGATCCCTGGGAGCTGGACGTCCTGGATCTGTTAGGAGCGTCCCTAGGAGCTCTCCAACCCCACGCCTGGGCGATCATGTCAGCGTTTCAGGTGTCATGTGTGAAGAGGCATGTCGCTCCCAGCGCCCGAGTATTCCGCCATCTCTACAGAGCCAAGATTAACCAAAATGGCATCACTTTCTCAAAGAGGATAGCGCACTCAGGGAGCGGAGTTTATGGTGCCATCAAGGCGGACTCCGTGTGGTGGCACAGCTTTTTCTTTATCAAAGCTGATTCACCGGAGGATGCGTTCTGGGCGGAGCGCCTTCGACCTACATGGTCGTATGGGGCCGTCGAGGTGTTCAATAAACCCAGCCGCCTTCAGGAGAATGATGCTGCCATTGTGAACTGGGTGAACACCTGGAATTACAATCTGAAGAAGAGGGGCCGGAGCGTCCTGAAGGCCTGGCTAGGCGGCGGTGGTGAGCGGACAGTTTTTGAGAGCGATGCTCGTGTAGTTGGGCGCCCTTAGTATATATCCATTCTTATTCTTTCAAAAACGCCTAATATGTTTGTTTTGATATTGACTTGGTGCAGAGAGCTCCATCTTCGCGGCGTTGCTGAACGCCAAAACGCGGGGAGCGTCCGCTGATACTCAGCCGCAACCTGAAACTCCGGTGGCGGATCAGCAGCAGAGGACGAAGACCGCCCGAACCGCCCACCCGGGAAAAGAGCAGGCGGACAATGATCGCCTGGAGAAACGAACCGAGCCGGCCGGGAGTCCGCCATCGCAGAACGTGGGGAAGGCAAAGCGCCGCAAGCTCCCCATGAGTAAAGATTCCGGGAAGAGAAAACGGTCGGAAAGCTCTTCGAAAACCCATACTTCTTCTGGGGAGTACAGCGCCGCCCGCCTTCCGGCGATGCAGCCAACCTTAAGCGGCAACGAGATTCTCACGCGAGCCGCCCTCCAACTGGCAGCCGACTGGGATATCGACCACCCCCGGTCGGAGGATGGGGTTCGCCGTATGGCGATGGAGCAGATGGCGATTGGAGCCAGGGTAAGATCTCTTCGCGATGTCATACACTAGTTTTGTTCTGCCCTCCAGATGGCGTGTAAGTAATCTTTGGATTGCTTATGTTTGCAGCTTTTGGGAACCGCCGGCGCACTGCTGTCAGCGGATAAGGCGCTTAGGGCCGAGCAGCCCCAAGGTGCTGAGGAGCTGGAGAATCAGCTGCGGGAAGCTCGGGCCGCCACTCATCAGTGGAAGGCTAAGTATTCCAGAGCGAAGAAGGAAATGGACGAGGAGGCGGCCCGGCTTCTGGTAACTACCTCTTATCAATTGGATTTGGTCCGTGTTGCGCACGCTAACCAAGCCACTGAACACATGTTGGACTTACAGGCGGAGCAGCAGAGGCGCTACAAGGTGGAGGCGGCCCTGTCCCAGGCGGAGGCGGATAAGGACGCCCTGAAGGAGCAAGTGGTCCTCTTGGAGACCGACAAGGCAGTCATGGCCGAGGATCTGGGGGCCAAAACAAAGGACTTGGAAAGCCGCGACCTCGCCTTGAAAGAAACGGAGGAGACCCTTCAGGCGCTGAAGGCGGATGTGGAGAAAGCCATCGCCGAGAAAACTGAAGAGGAGCTGGGCGATCGGGTGCAAGGTGCCTTGGACAACACCCTTGCTGCTGTACGCCACGAACTCCGACGGGGGAACGTGGACTGTTCCTGGAATCAGGAGCAGATGTTCCGTTCGGCGTCTCGGCGGCTGATGGCGCAGGAGTATAAAGAAGAATCTGCTGACTCCCAAGTGATTCCGTCGGACCGCCGCAAAGAGCTGTTGTCGGAGGCCTTCTCTGAGGTGAGCCTTCGCCACAAGGAGTTGAGGAAGAAAGCTCGTGCTGAGAGGTCGCGGGCGGACAAGGCGGGGTCGTCGGGCGGGCGCTAGTAATTCCATGTCCTGTTAATTTGCTCCTTTTTGGTTTCCTGTCTTTTGTACCAAACGTATCCGCCATTGTCATGAAGTTATGAAATGCCATTGTTATCCAGTTGTCATCCGCTTTTCCTTTTTTTTTTTCCGTGCAAACTTCGCATTTTTACTGAGGTAGATTTCCCCTTGGGGAAAACTGGACAATCGAAGTGTTGGGTTCCGCCTTGGGGAATCCGAACTTGGAGGAAACGTTGGGTTCCGCCTTGGGGAACCCGAATGATGACGAATTGATTTCCGCCCTGAGGAATCCGAATTCGAAGAGGTATGTTGGGTTCCGCCTTGGGGAACCCGAACAAGTTAGATTCCGCCCTGAGGAATCGGCCCTGGGTATCAGGGACGGATTTCGCCTTGGGGAATCCGAACTTGGGGGAAAGTTGGGTTCCGCCCTGGGGAACCCGAACGATGACGAATTGGTTTCCGCCCTGGGGAATCCGAATTCGAAGAGGTATGTTGGGTTCCACCTTGGGGAACCCGAACTTGGCACAGGGGTTAAGTTCCGCCCAGGGGGAACTCGAACCCGGCCATGCTTTTAGTAGGACTTGTCCATTGATATACATAATATCATATATATATATATATATCTTTAGTGCACTAGTCTTCCTTTCCTTACATACACGCCCTTAGTAGGCTGTTTTCAAAACTTGCACAAGATTCAAAAGTCAAGAAACGGACGGAAGGTAGCAGTGAGCTAGACCTCGTCTTCCTCGGCACTGTACTTCCGCAAGTGCATGGCGTTCCATGTCTTGTGTATGGGTTCGCCGGTAGGGCGTTCGAGTTTAAAGGTACTTGGACCGATCACTTCACGGACCTTGTATGGCCCTTCCCAATTGGCGTTTAGTTTGCCCTGTTGGGGGACCGGCCGAAAAACCTTTCGAACTACCCAGTCACCTTCTTCCAGGTGATGAGGGCGAAGATGAGCGTTGTACCGCCGCGCCAATTGTTCCTTTTCAGCTACCAGGCGGATAGCTGCATCCTCCCTTCGTTCTTCTAACATGTCCAGATTATGATGTAAGCTTGCATCATTGCTGGCGTGGTTGAAATGCTGAATCCTAAGGCTAGGCAGATTAACCTCCACGGGTAAGACTGCTTCGGTTCCATATACCAGGGTGTAAGGGGTTTCATCTGTGGCTGTTTTGTACGAAGTCCTGTGCGCCCATAGGATGTTGGGCAACTCATCGACCCATTTTCCCTTCGCCGCATCCACTCTCTTCTTCAATCCTTGCAAGATGAGCTTATTGATGGCTTCCGCCTGCCCGTTCGCCTGGGGATATGCTACAGACGCCAAGCGAACCATGATTTTGAAATCTTCACAAAAGTCAAGGAACGCCGTGCAATCAAACTGAGTGTCCGTGATCGCAGACAAATCCCAGAGGAAGGCTGAAGCGAGTGATGATGTTTTTCAGCACGAACTTCTGCACCTGATATGCCGTGATGGAGGCAAGAGCTTCGGCTTCAACCCACTTAGTGAAGTAATCTACCGCCACGATGATATACTTTCTCTTGCCCACCGCTTCTGGGAACGGTCCTAGCAAATCCATTCCCCAGAAGGCGAACGGCCATGGTGAAACTATCGGCTGGAGAGCGGTGGAGGGCAGGTGGTGCGTGTTAGCGAATAGCTGACACTTGTGGCATCGCTTGACCAGCTCTTCCGAGTCTCGGCGGATTGTTGGCCAATAGTACCCCTGCAATAATATATTCTTTTCCAGGCTTTTGGCGCCTATATGCATCCCGCATACGCCTTGGTGGATTTCTCTCAAAGTGAAAGAAGCCTCCTCATCACTTAAGCATCGCAAGTATGGCCCTGCCGAGGACTTACGATACATTTCGCCATCCAGCAAAACACATCTTGCCGCTCTTCTACGAATCTTGGTAGCCAGTGCTCGGTCCGTCGGGAGGGCGTCCGTTTCAATAAAAGTCCGTACTGGCGCACGCCAATCCGGGAGTGGCGCTGTGGGCGGTGTTACGCTTGTCTGGGCATCGACGGCCATACACTCACCTTCTCTTTCTTTCTCCACGGTGATCATCCTGTCCTCTTCGAAATTGAGAGCGGTAGCGAGCTTGGAGAGAGCGTCAGCGTGGGCGTTGTCTTCCCTTGCCACCTGATGGATCTCCGTTGTTTCAAAACCCTTGAGGGCGATCTTGGCTTGATCGTTGTACGGGGCCAGAGTTTCCTCCCGGACCTCGTACACCCCGCTGAGCTGGTTGACCACAATGGCGGAGTCGGAGAAAACTTTGAGATGGGATACTCCCATGGTTTTGGCCATTCTGAGCCCTGCAATGAGCGCTCCGTACTCCGCCGCATTGTTGGTTCGTGGCCTGTTGAAACGGAGGGCGGTTTCGTGTAGGACTCCCTGGGGGCTTTTTAACACTATACCCGCCCCCGCTCCGTTCTTGCTTGATGCCCCATCCACGTAGAGCTCCCAGTAATCATCCGGGCGTCCGTCCGCCCGGACACATCCTTCGACCACAAAATCAGCCAGAGCCTGTGCCTTGATGGCTGTCCGTGGTTGGAAGTGTACGTCATATTCGCTGAGCTCTACCGCCCATTTGGACATGCGCCCTGCCACTCCCATGGAACCTGAGAGCTGTCTTGAGTGGTAAGTTCGTCACAACGTGAATTGTGTGAGCATGGAAGTATGGGCGCAGCTTCCTGGAGGCGATAATCACCGCGTAGGCTGACTTCTCCAGTGGGAATACCTGGTTTCGGCATCTACTAACGACTTGCTCGTGTAGAAGACCGGGCGTTCTTCCTTGTCCATCCGCTTCACGAGAACTGAGCTGACAGCTGTAGCCGCGATGGCGACGTACAGGTATAGCTCATCTCCGGGAACCGGGGCTGCTAGCGTCGGCGGAGTGGTGAGGAATGCTTTGAGTTCCTCAAAAGCCGTAGAACACTCTTCCGTCCATGAGAACTTGGCCGCCGCCTTCAGAGTGGCGAAGAATGGCGCCTGCCTCTCGGCGGACTTCGGGATGAATCTGTTCATTGCCGCTAACCGCCCCGTCAACGTTTTGACATCTCTCACCGTCTTAGGGGGTGGTGTCTGTATGATAGCTTCTATCTTTTTGGGGTTCGCCTCAATTCCCCGCCTGGTGATCATGAATCCCAAAAACTTCCCTGAAGAGGCGCCGAAGACGCACTTCTTCGGATTCAAGCGAAGTTGGAACGCCTTCAAGGTGTCGAAGGTTTTCCGAAGGTCTCCCAGGTGGTCATCACCCGCCTTGGTCTTAACCAGTAGGTCATCTACGTATGCTTCCATGTGGTGACCCAGCTGATCTTGAAAAACTCTGTCAATCATCCTCTGGTACGTCGCTCCGGCGTTTTTTAGGCCAAACGGCATCACATTGTAGCAGTAATTGCCGAAGGGCGTCGAGAATGACGTTTTTTCTTGGTCCGCCTTTGCCAAAGGGATCTGGTGATATCCCGAGAACATGTCTAAGAAAGACAACGTCTCATGGTTTGCTGTGGCATCCACCAGTTGGTCGATATTGGGCAACGGATATGGGTCCTTGGGACAGGCGTCATTGAGGTTGGTAAAATCTATGCACATCCGCCAGCTTCCATCCGCCTTGCCCACCATAACTACATTTGACAGCCACGTCGGGTACTGGACTTCCCTGATGAAGCCTGCTTCCAACAGTTTGGTTATTTCCTCTTGGACCGCTTGTTTTCTTGTCCAATTTACTGTCCGCTTCTTTTGCGACACGGGGCGGGCGTCTGCTCTCACAGCTAGGTGGTGCTGCATGATCGCGGGGTCCAGCCCAGGCATATCCTGGGGTTTCCATGCGAACAAATCAGCATACTCTCTCAGCAGTGCCATTGTGCGGTCTCGGTCTGGGACCGGCATATGAGCGGACAACCGTACTACCCTCTCAGGATTACCAGGATACAGTGGGACTTCTGTATCCGCCTCCGCGGATTCTGGGCGGACATACGCGTCGTCTCTAGTATCCACTGAAAAACATGCCTCTTCTTTCTTGAGAGCCACCCTATAGCATTTTCGTGCTAATGGAGTGTTTCCCCATGCTACTCCGATTCCTCTCGCCGTAGGGAACTTCATGACTTGATGGACTGTGGAGGAAACTGCCTCGAAAGCGGCCAAACTGGGCCGCCCCATTATCATGTTATACGCCGAATTGCAGTTGGTGACGTAAAATTTTATGTGCTTTGTTTCCTGGTGATCGTCGTCCCCCAATGTGATGGGTAAGGTGATCACGCCCAGTACAGGTACGTCATTTCCCGCGAAGCCAGTCAGCATGATCTTAGAACGCTTGAGTAGGGCGGGGTCTAGTCCCATTCTGCTGAAAGCATCGGCTGAGAGTATATCCGCCGAACTGCCCTCGTCCACTAGCACCCGCTCTACTAGAGTGTCTTCAATGATGACACGGATCACCATCGCTTGGGTGCTGGGACTTCCCTCGTGCAAATCTGCCGATGTGAACGTCAATGGCGGCTCTCTATCCGACTGTCTGACCATGGAACATTCACCAACGACCCTTCTGTTCGGGGGCGTATCCTCCTCTCCTCCCAAAATCATGCTGCATGTTTTCTTGTATCTGGGCTTTCCGCCCTCCTTTTGGGTATCCGGACTTTCCTCATCCGTTATTCTGTCGAAAACACTCGCCTTTCTGGGGGGCGTGTGCCTACCCGCCTTCGGAGGGGGTGTCTCTATCCTTTCCTTTTCTCTTTGTCTTGGTGATTCTGAGCGTTCCCGCTCTTTTCTCCTTCGGTTACTTATGATGAATTCCTTGAGGTCACCATTCTTTATGGCTCGCTCAATCTCACTGCGGAGTTCCCGGCAGTCCTCCGTGTCGTGCCCCTTCTGCCCATGAAACTCGCAATACTCATTTGGGTTCCCCCTTTTCAATGCCGCTTTGGGTAACGGGGCCGGCCACCGCAATCCTCCTTTCTTTTCTTGGAGGACGTACATGAGCCTTCGCCTTGATTCCGACAGGGGGGTGTACCCTTGTTCCGATCTTCCCTCTCCGTGAGGGCGGTTGTCTCTTCTGTCGTCTGGGCGTTTCTCTTTTCGCCCTTGGTATCCTTTGTCTCTGTTCTGATCGCTTGAGCGCCCGTACCCGCCCTGTATCATGGCGACATTCTCTTCCACTTCAGCACACTGGAGGATACATGTCTCCAACTCGGTGTGGGTTTTCGGCTTTCTCCGGACCAAGTCCTTCACCAGCTCGGTGCTAAGCGTGGTGGTTTGGATGTGGTGGAGCACAATGTCCAGTGCGAGGTTGGGCACCGCTGCGACCGCCTTGGCCCACTTCTCGTAGTACTGCCGAAGAGTCTCTGACCGGTTCTGTCTCAAGTTCCAGAAGGCGGACAAGTTGCGTCCCGCCTCCTTTTGGTTTGAGAACTTGTGTAGAAAGAGTTGGCAAAATCTTCCCAATTCTTTATGATTCCTTCTGCCAAACCTCCATACCAGGTTAGTGCCGCTCCAGTTAACGTTCCAGGGAACGTACGACAGTAGGTAGCGTCCGGGGCCGTGAACATCTGCATGGCAATGGTGAATGTTAACAGATGCTGGTCGGGATCCCCAGTTCCGTCGTACGCCTTGATTGCTGGTGGCACGAATCCTTGTGGGGGAGGAAAGCTGAGGAGACTCTTGTCCAGAGGCTGCCGCATGGCGAGTTGCCTTGGGCCTGACTGGTGGCGAGGGAGGAACAGTCGGTAATTTCATCCGAGTCCGCCATGCCGGTTGCCAGTCCGCCGGACGAGCCCTCGGTGCGATTTCCGGGGGTTGCTTTGGCCACCAGGAACTTCATCATCACTGCCATTTCAGCGTTCTGTCTTTGTAGATCGGCTACCTGTGCCGCTAGGTCCCCAGCAGCGGGATCAGCCGCCGTTCTATCTTCCAACGGAGGGGGGATGTGGGACTCCCCTCGTAGTAATCCAAGGCCTAGAGGGCGGATTGGATGGGGTGTTTGTGTAGCCGTTCCCAAGGGTGGGTCTACGGAAAGACGAGGATCTCGGGGGACACCCGCCGATATGATTTGTTTGGCCGGGGTGACGAGCGTTTCCGTGGGGACTCCACTCGTGGGATTTTCCTCCAAATTCTGCATGCTGTTTGTCTTTTGGGAACAAAACGTTTAGCTGCCCCCTATCTGGCGCGCCAATTGATCCGCCCAGTTGGACCGGTGGATCAATATTGTGGTTCTTTGGAGGTTAGGCAATGAATCCGTCCTCGGAGTGTCTCGGCGGATGGCACCTTGCAGGGCAGACGTGCAAGGGGTTAGTAAATGTAGGGTGGGGGGAGTATGGGGATAATGTAGGGAGAATGGGTTACAGAGAAGTACCGGGCGAGAGCCCTTTTTTGTGGGCGGAACCGATAGCCTTTAGCGTACAGCGCGGAAGCTTGTAGTATCAGGCGTATGGTCCCAGATCTGTCGTGTCCTCTTCTGAATGGGGGACCCTGTTATTTATAGGTCCCATTGGTCTGGCAGGGTCCACGTGTCCTGTTCTGAGTGGGCCGCAGCGAGTCACTGTCAACAGTAATGGGCGGTGGCCTCCTGTAGATGCGACAGGTGATCCTTTGGCTGAGGCGGACAGAGGACCGCCCTGGAGTGACGGACCGCCCTGACCGTGTTCGAGGGCGAATTCAACTTGGGCCCATCAATCTGGTAAAAAAGATTCTTGAGTTGGTAACAAAATAAAAATAAGACAAATTTATTCTTTTTAAATAAATTTGATTCAATTTTCTTACCAAAAACTTCTATTTTAATACCTTGTAAATAAAACTTCTAATTTTCTTCCAAAAAAACTTACCAAAATCTAGTGCTTCAAATTTGACACCACCTCCTCTCTGATGAACCTTACTCTTTTTGCTTCAACACATTCTCGGTGAGAAGATTTTTTAAGTCTTGTGATTACTCGTAAATCATTTTGGTCTTTGTTTTTCCTTTCCCTCTCCCTCTCCCTCTTCTCTCTTTCTTTTTTTGTATCTCCTAGGTTGGCTCGCTATCTATAGGTTCTCCCCATGGGGAGTTGCCTCGGCAAAAAAAAAAAAATGCTGAAGATCAAGCTTGCTGGTTGGAAGGGGGTAGAGTTGCAATGGGTGGAGTTAGGGGAAATTGAGCTTGCTGATCGGAGGGGTAGGAGTTGTAGGGGTGGAGTCGGAGGGGGTTGGTTTGCAGGGATGGACTTCAGACTTCAGAGTTAAGATTTTTGGGTTAGGTTAGGAAGGGGTTTCAAGATATTTGGATCAAAATTGATCGGTTGGTTCAGGATTAATTCGAAACGGGCTAATTCTATTATTTAATTGTATTTTAAGTGACATGGATTGGCTGACGTGGCAAAACCACCGGAAGAAGTCCTTGTTGGCTTGAATAATACCATGTCGTAATAGAGTCCATACTAACGGGACGAGTCTGTAACAAATGAAAGTTTTCAGGACTGATTTGTAACCCGACCCAAAATTTCAGGACCCCTATTTTTAATTACATTTTAATAACAAAAAGAATGAAAGTGGAATCACATTCATATTTACTATTTATGCAATTAAATTAATTTTAATTATATATTATTTTTTGTTATTAGTGGGGTTTAGTGGGTACCCCGACCCGATCCTATTATCATTAATGGGTACCCACTACCCAAACGGGTTTGGTCTACGAGATGAGTATCGGATCTAATGGGTACCCACTACCCGTTTTTTAATGGTTACGAGTACCCAAGCCCGTCCCATTAGCTAGCCCTAACAAGAGAATATTTGTCACAAGCTCTTCTATCTCCTTACTTGTTGAAAATAACAAAATGACACCATGTACCTTATTTAACTTGGTAAAATAGTTATTTATTCGGCGACAGACTCTTTACATGGATTAAATTTACATTTACTTACTTTTTTACATTTTCATTATTAACTCCTAGTATATTGAAAAAGAAAAAAACTAATTTAGTTATTTGTTTGTGAAGAGATTTATTTTAATAACCATTTTGTTACAGTCCTAATAGCTTAGAACCATTTTTACATTTAACCTAACGTCATACACAAAATTGACGAAATTAGAAAGACAAACTTTCCAGACGCGCGCCTCTGTAAATATCTTTTTTGCAAGCAAAAGCTCACAAATTTACCAACAAACCAATCAATATGTGCCACGGGGTAGACTTTCTGGCCTTACTCAGCTTTTCCTTTCCCCCTGGCCCCTCCCTTCCTCTTCCTCCTCAGTCCTCCATCTCAAAATCCAAACTGCTGAAAGCCTAAAACCCAGGATTTAGGGGTTACTATGACCTCCGTTCCCTTCTCACCTTCCTTGCTCCAGCACTTATTCACTGCTCTGCTTACCGTAATAGCTACTAGATGCGACAAGATCATGGGCTCGAAGATGCTTCCTACTGCACTCTTGATAGTTTCCATGCTTCTCATGGCGGAGGAGACGACGTCCTCGTCACCGTCTCTTGCGAGTTCTGGCCCTCACATTGCTGATGTTAACATACTGTTACCTCATAAGATGACATATTCCGTAGATTATCGGCTTCAAGGATACGATGGCTGCTTCAAATGGTGAGTTCATTTTCTTACAATGAAAAAAAAAAAGGAGTTGAGACAAATGTTCACCGGTTGGAAGTTTCGTCTATGGAAATGGAAGCACATGGTTTACAGCTCTTCAAATGCTTGGTAGTTGCTCTTATAAAATTATTTTAGTATTCCGCCGTTGACAAAAGATAGATAGTTCGGATTTGAACTTCGATATGACACTACAGTTTTAGACGAAATCAAAATCGTTTGTTTACAGATTAGTGAAGACTAAATGTTTCGGATGTGATGGTGTAAAACAAAGAGTGAGGGCAGGATATTCTCTGTCAACTGATAAACGGTAAATACATGATTAGGATATTGTTGCTTGATTTATGTTGAGAAACCGCTTAGTTGCTAAGCAGTACAACGGCTTGACATCTTTCCTACTTTTATTTGAGAAGTTGATGGCGGCATCTTCAGTTTTACGTTTTAGCTTTTGTGAAATTATCATTGTGTCCATGATGTTTAGTAATCCCAATCTTGAAGCTGTCAACTTATTAGCAAATGCCAAACGTCTCTGGAGATTTGATCATTGTGAACCCATCCTTCGCTTTCCTGTACACAAATTGTAACATACAAGATGTGAATTTTGTGAAAAAGCAACGAAGCAAAGCAGTTATCATGTGTTGTTCATCACATTTACTAATGTCCATTTCATAACTTTTACAGGTCATGGGATCATCATGATATTCTGTCTGTTCTACCTGAATATAATACAAGTAGCTATTGTTCCACAAGTGCAATGTTAAGGTCCATTGCTCCCTTTAATGGTCGGAAGGAGACTGCAGTTTATGCTACTGATACACAAACTGGGGTTGTAATTCGCTGCAAGGTTTTCATTGATAAAATCTCTAGAATTCAGATTTTTCATAGTTCCATCAAACTGGATTTAGACGGGCTTGCTACACTTCGAGTTCATGCATTTGATGGTGAAGGTATTTGACACTAATCTTTTTACAAATGATCTCCAGTTTTTTATTTCTCGTATGCATAACAAGCGGTTAGCATATGTGTTCTTTCCCTTTTTACTTGAGATACACCACGATCTGTCTCCAGTTGTTGATCTGTATAGATAAGATCTTTCAAATCTCTGTTTTAGTTGCATTATGTTGCACTCGCTTTTCTCGGACGAATAAGTTGTTTTATGCATTACCTTAGACTTTTATGTTTTGTTTCTTTGCTGACTAGAAGTTATCCTTAAGTGATCCCATGAATTGTTGGTGCAGATAATGTGTTTTCATCATTAGTTGGCATACAGTTCATGTGGAAACTCCTGCCTGAACATCTTGGGTCTCATCATCTTGTCCATGTTCCTCTCAAGCATTCTCCTCTGAGCGACTGTGGTGGATTGTGTGCTGCGTTGAATTTCAGGATAAAGCTGGAAGATGATGTATGGACGACAGATTGGATGTTAATTCAGATGATGTATTTTCTCCTCTGTATCTGACTCTGTTTAATGTTGCTTCAGGGTGTATTCTCTGATTTGTGCATTGTCAAAGGGGTAGGAATCGGACATGAGACTGTATCAGTGCAAATGCATGAACCTCAACATGAGCACATGGTTGATGAGATTGTATTTACTGTAGCGGAAGCTATGTCAGTTGACCCCCCTTCTCCTGTATTTGTTCTAGTTGGCGCTGTTCTACAATATAATCTTAAAGTCATCAAGGGAAATGTTCCACAAGGTTTTTTCATCTATCCTTTTCCAGTTCGTTAAACCATAAAATTTCTAACCATTTATTATGGATAGTCTGCCTGCACAAAATAGCAATATATACCGGTCACATGTTTGTTTTTGATAAAATGATATATTTATAATCTTGAGCTTTTCTCATTATTCTTAAAAATGGAAGAAGTCTTGGATATAATCTGATTCATGTCAACTATTACATGAGGTGGGCTAGCAAGGTGATGCCTCCTACTTTAGCAATCAAGTGGGCATAAAACAATTGAAAATATTTATGCTTTGTTTAGTTTCTTAGTTACATAATAGGCCATATATATGCGGGCAAGTTTGAAATTGAAGAAGATATATTTGTCGAAGATATGGTTTACTTGATTTCATGAGTCGAAATCTAGATGATTCAGTTATTATCATGGGAATTTCTTGCTGTCTTGCTTATGCTATGCTTTATATTTTGTGGTTTTGTTGCTCTTGTGTCTTGATCTTTTATGATTCCACAATAATCTAGACATTTCTATGTTATGCTTTCTTCAGATGAGATATGCACTGCATGACACTTCTGAAGAATGTAGTTTTACTGAATCCTAGTTTAATGATGAAAATTTTCTTTATTTTTTTCTACCTCCTTTGCACTGGTCTCTTGCCAAACAAATATTGATCATTTTTGGAACCCTGATGGAGTTGCATGAGGTAACTAAAATATATTGTGCCTGCTTTTCTATAAAGTATGTTATACCTCATGATTGTTGTTTGCAGTGGTAGCATTACCATCTCCGTATCATCATTGGTCTGTCTTCAACACTACGGTAGCTGAAGTAGACCCAATGCATGGTTATGCCCGTGCTCTCAGTTTGGGAGTAACATCCATTGTTGTTAAAGATACAAGAATTGCTGGCCACATACAGCTATCCTCACTTAATGTGGTGGTTCCAGAAAAATTATATCTGTACATCGTGCCACTATCCGATTCTGGCGACTCTGTGGAAGGAGTGAAACCCATCTCGTCTGGGGGATCATGGTATGCGGTTTGTGGACTGTCTTATCTTATTAAAGTTAAGGTGTTCTCTGGTGGGCCTGGTGCACAAGAGATCTACATTACAGAGGTTAGTCATAGAATCAAACATCTCTCATCTGTTACATATCTATTTTTTGTCCATCATACCTTCTGTTTCTTTTCCAAACAAGTGACCTACTTCATCATTTCATGGTTATTTTAATAATTATTAGTGACGAAATGTCGAACTGATGGTTTAGGTTAATATTTTTTTGCGCTGAGTTGAGAAAAGGGTGAGTTAAGATTGATTGGTTCATTTGGATCCTGTTCTTAGTATCTTTTTGTTGCAGCAGTTGAAAAATGAGGGGAAGATCAAGGACAATAAGTTTTAGCTCTATTTTCGATTTTTATTGTGAACAATGTTTGCATCTTAACTCTTCTATAAGGTCCCATCTGTTATGCACATTTTCATAGTTGATTAGGTGTAGTCATTTTCCGGCATTTTTAGCTTTTACTTATGCTGCTGCCTTTTAGTTTGGAAAACAAAGCTTTTATTTTATTAATGCAACCTACTTGAGTTGTTGCTTCTCTTCTCCTGTTCAACATAATTTGGTCTCACATCCTAAAGTAGCAATGTTTCTGTGAAAAGGAATAATGGTTTAGTTGTAATATTTAAGAATAAGCTATGATCTTGGCACATGGAGATGATGTCGTATACCATGCTTGTTTTTTAGCTAGGCATTCTAGTTTTTACTCTTGGACCTTCTAATTTTATTCATTCATTTATTTCTCCCCGTTGTTGATCATTCTTTTTTGGTTTCTATATGGCTTAAATAATGAATTTAGGCCCAACTATCTTTATCTCTTGATGGTTTTTGTGCCTAACAATGATGACATTTTCTGGTTCTCATCTTCCCCCTTTGGATTTTAGAAAGACAATATTACATGGTTCGATGGGTCAGCTGATTACTGGACAACATTATTGCCATCACCTGCTAGTGTTGTTGAACATGGCTGGTGGAATTATAGACTCATCAATGTAACTTCACCGGGGTTGGAAAACTCACAGCATCATTGACATTTTTCCATGGGAATCGGGGGACAGAGCAGGTGAGATATGAAATTCTTCACACTTTTTTTTCTTTGTGTACTTGCCCAGAACACGTAATAGTTATTTTCTTTGCAGTTAACTATGTTATTTTGCTTTAATATCCCATTAGGTCCTGACAGTTGAGCAAAAAGTGTTCATTTGTGATCAAGTGAAATTCACTTTAGACGGAAAAGTGACATCTCAGGTTGTCCACCTTCCGTGGGTCCCTGCAGTGTACCAAGAGGTGGAGCTGAAGGCTGTGGGAGGTTGATGTCCTCTGAATTCCTTATCTTGGGCTTTTGGCTGCTTGTAATCTTTTAATGGTCACTGGATTTTTCAAACCCTGCAGGTTGTGCCAAATTATCAGCTGATTACAAATGGTACTCCTCAGATACTGCTATTGTCTCAATATCAACTTCAGCAATTGCTCTGGCTAAGAAGCCTGGTAAAGCTATTATGAAAGTTGTTTCTGGTTTCGATTCCTTCAATTATGATGAGGTACTTATTATATTACGTCCAGTTTGACTGTTTGTATCTTTGTTTTTGTCAAGTTATACATTTGGCTGGATGCCATTGATTTTGATCAGTGTGATTGTCCGGAGTATCATTATCTGTAAGATTGTAACAGGCCGGTGATAGTAAACTCAGTTGTCGACATTTCTTGGTTATCAAATTAGAAGGAACCAGACCTTTTCTAGTATTTATTTGCACATCATATGATGTAGTAGAAAGTTTCCTACTTTTGTACTCTACCACATATCATTCTCTTGTTCCTAAAATTCTGTTATTGTAGGCATGTTTTGTCAAATTATGGCAGTGAATTGCTCCCTGTACGTTGCAATTTCTTTGATGCTACCGTGAGTCCATTTGTTGATTTCTTTATATGTACTTGCAGTTTTTTGTGTTGGACAGATGAGTCAAATTGTATGAATATCTAAAGTTTCTTTTTTAGACAAAATTTAAAGTGCTGCTCATCCTTAACAGGTTATGATAGAAATTTCTTTGCCGTCATCCATGGTTATGCTGCCAAACTTCCCTGTAGAGACTGTTGTGGGATTGCATCTTCAATCCGCGGTGACATTAAAATCATCAAATGGTTAAGACATTCTCTAGAACTTCCCCAAACAGACTTAGCTGTGGTTGTTTACCCTGTTTCTGCTAAACTAAAGTTTGGCTTAATCTTGCAGGAGCTTACTTTTACAGATGTGATGCTTTTCAGTCTTTTGTGAATTGGAGAACTGGAAGTGACTCTTTTGTTGTCCTGAATGCAACAGAGAAGCCACTTCCTGTTGAAAAGCTAGCAGATTCCAGTCATCATGTGTATGTGACTGGTCCACCTTGTTCATGGGCTGACATTTATGCATCTGATTCTGGTCAGACACTTCTGCAAGCTATTCTGTCGAAGGAATATCACAATTTTGATCATCACTATCACGGACCTCTTGTTTTGAAGGCATCATCACGAATTGCAGCATATCTACCACTTATCTTGGGACAATTAGGTGATGGAAACCAATATGGAGGCTATTCATTCAAAGAAACAGATGACGTAGAGAATTTGGAGAAGTTAAATCTTGTTCCTGGAACAAGTTTGGATGTCATACTGCTTGGAGGACCCAAACAGTGGGACAATGGTGTTGAGTTCATTGAAACTGTGGAAGTATTGGATGACAATAATGTAAAAAATAAAGATGGACTTCATGTGCGTCAACTAACTAGCAGCTACACGAGTACATACGGAATTTTGTGCTCAAATCATGGGACCTATGTAAGCTTTTGAATATCTTCTGACCTGCATGTATATGCTAATATGCACATATAATATACTGTATTGTATATAACTTCTATCATGAATATGCAAATTGAATTTTTTTTTTTGTGGATTTAAATTACTCAGAAATTGGTGTTTCGAACGTGGAAACTTGGTAGGAGATGAGCATCCAGTGCCTGCTGTAGCAGAAGTCACAATGTTTGTCACATGCAGTATTCCTTCTTCCATTGCACTTATAATTGATGAACCTGGTAACAATTTTCTTTTCTCTTCTTTTAGAGATTATGCTTCTTGCAGTTTTCCTTTGATCTGACATCCTGCAATTCTCAGTTAATGAACGTGATCTAGTGAGGACTGTGGTTGTTGCTGAACGTAGCACTGGGCAGATTCAAATCACCCCAATAACTGTAGCGAGTGTGCAAACTCTCAGAGTTTCTGCTGTTGGCATTGCAAGTTCAGGAGAAGCTTTCGCAAACTCATCGTCTCTTGATTTGAAATGGGACTTGTATGGCTGTGAAGGGCTAGCATACTGGGATTATGCTTATGAGTCAAAGAGGTCTAAGTCTAGTTGGGAGAGGTTTTTAGTCTTGCAGAATGAAACAGGGCAGGTAATGATGATGTGTCCTCATAGTACACTGGTAGCTCCCAATGTTCAAGAAAGCTTAAAAAAGTATACTCCTAGGCACTAGGCGTCAGCTTAACGCTTTGCTTTTGATGTAATCGGTGAAATAAGTGGTCTAGTCGCTTAATCGACGGCCAGCAGCCTTGACGGCGCTTAATCCGATTAGTCCGCGGCCCAATATAAAAAACAAAAAATTAAACTCTACGTTTCCTCTCTTTAATCCAACTCCAAAACGATTGGAGTGAAGCCAACCCTAACTTCTCGGAAGCAACCTCCATTTTCTCCTCTTTCGTCAAATCTTTCTTTTGACTTGAACCTTGTTATGCTTGATGTTAAGTATTAAGTATGGTATCGCAAACTATTTATTATAATTGATATAGTAAAAACGCTTGAGCAAGCTAGGCGCTAGGCAGAGGCTCACAGCCCACCTAGCTCTTTCTTGAACCTTGGTAGCTTCTAACGCATGTTATTCTGTTCGAAAGTGGCATTTCTATTTTCAGTTTACTGTTGACTCGTACATGACTAAACTTGTTTATGCTCCTTAAGAATGAAATTGAGGTACTAGAGTTGCATGTGATTCCTTGAAATGCAGGCTATAGGCAGCTACCATAAGTTTCACTAGTATTGCTATTAGAAGTGCAAACCATTTCCATTAGAAATAATGGGAGTTTAACACCTCAAATGATGATTTCCATGGTTGTTATTGTCATTAATAAACACAACTGTCAATTACTCATTGTCGTGGGAAGAAAGTTGAGGTGTTGAATTCTTTGTTTATTCAGTGCATTGTCCGGGCTACTATTCGCGGCTTTAGGGAATCCATACGTAGTCAGTATTCTTCTGAGATGCCAGATAGATCTCTGACTGATGCTATACATTTACAGGTATGATTTTCGTAATGCAATTAATAAAAAGGTTGAGACTATTGTTAACCAAGCTTATCAGATTTATGTCATGCTGTTTTTCCCTTTATCTGGAAGCACTTATTTATGTGTTAAAATATGCAGCTTGTGTCAACTTTGAGGCTGACTCCAGAGTTCAGCTTGCTATACTCGAATCCCAATGCTAAGGTAGACTACAATAAGAGAACTCTTTCTTATCTATGCGTTAACCTCTTTGTATAGCAGCCTGTACTGTTCCCACCTTGAATTAACAATCTATGAGTTACTATAGTGCAATTGCCACTGTGCTTCTCTAACTGTACACAATTATACCCTGGTACTGTAGGTCAATCTTTCAGTTGTGGGAGGGAGTTGTCTCTTAAAAGCTGCTACCAATAATTCTCAAGTGGTCAAGGTTCTTGAATCTCCACCTGCCCTTCAATGTTTCCAGTTGACTATCTCTCCCAAAGGATCTGGGATTGCAAATGTTACGGTTTATGATATTGGACTTGTCACTCCAGTTGCAGCTTCAGCTGTGGTAATTTCTTTATGGTTTTCCATTGTTGACATCAGCTATGTGGCATAACATTTGAATTCTTTTGGAGGGAGAATTAGCTTCTCATTTAGGCACATATCAAGTTTTCTTGCATATGGTGTATCATCTGGTTTCTTTAAGAACCTTGACGATATGCCCCTTCTTTCAGATGTCTTATTTATGTTGTGATGTCTGTATTGCATTTGCTCTCCTGTTAACTATTACTAGAATTACCCGCGCGATGCAGCGGAAAATTTTAGAGGACAAGTAATGGTAGTTTTGATTAACAGTGATGTCAAATTTCGAGATGGTAGTGAAATGGGCAACCGAAAAGAACCAAAAGGCATAGAAGAGTGTTGATTAGCACATAGAGAGATGATTGTGAAATGGGCAACTGAAAAAGAACAAAAGAAATATAAGAGTCTTCATTGATTAATTAACATAATGCGTAGCACACAAGAAAAAAAATTGCGGAACAATGACAGGAAGAGTGAGGCCGTTTTTGCAACGTTAATTGTGGAGATAGGAATGCTACAAGCCCATAAACTTACCCTCACAACTCACAAACTCACTCAACACAAGATGACCCACAAAAGACCCATCTTCAAAACTTATGATCCAAGCCTTTAATACTTTAATGGAGGGTAGCAAACATTATTCATTCAATAGTAACTCCCCTTCTCCCTTTATATATAGAATTTTCTGAGGGAATTTCTTCTGCATACAGGTCCAAGTTGCTGATATGGAGTGGATTAAGATTGTTTCAGGGGAGAAGATCAGCCTCATGGTGCACTTTTGTGTTAGGTTGGATAATTTCTGTTTAGCAGCACGATCTGCCATTTATCATCTTATTTGATTAATTTCAGGAGGGGCAGTCTCGTTCGATAAATCTTATTTGTGGGATTAATAGTGGGCATACTTTTGACTCATCTCAGGTATAAACCATGTCATTGAACAGCCATCTGTTGCACTTGTCTATGGTTGTGCTATCCTTTTTATTAGGGGAGCATGTAATTGGATTGCCAGAATGTTAATCGTCAATACCCCAATTAAATTGTTATATATGGTTGTACTGGTCATTTACTGGTTTTCATTTGTTTTGCAGTATGCATACATGGAGTTGGTAGTGCATACTGAGGATGGTGTAGTAGAAGCAGTAAATAGCGAGAAATTCGGTAGTTTTGCTTCCTTGTTTGTTAATGCTCCTAACTTCGAGATCATTGGTAAACGTCTTGGGCTCACAACTCTTTACGTAAGTTTCTTCCTTCAACTTAAAACTGGTGTTGCCACACACTGCAAAGTATTGAATTTTTTTTATTTTCGCATTGTTTATGTTTTGTTGCATTTTGACGCAGGTTAGTGCTAGACAGCAATCTGGAAATGAAATATTGAGTCAACCAATACAGATAGAAGTCTTTGCACCACTGAAACTTCAACCGGAAGAAATCTTCCTCGCACCAGGGGCATCTTACATGGTATGTTCCTGTCAAAATTCTTCTATTTTAATTTTCTGTTCGCCACTCTAATTATGTTTTAACACTTTCTTGTTAGTAATTTGTTTTGTAATTACTTCTGAATAATCGGAGTTGTTCTTTGCATGAAAACTGTCTTACTAGCTGAACGTAGAAGGGGGCCCTACCATTGGTCAGCACGTGGAATTTGCTTCTGAGGATGAAACAATAGCAACAGTTGACAAAGGATCAGGTCGTCTGTCTGCTATTTCGCCTGGGAACACAGTAATACTTGAATCCCTGCCGCAAATCATTATTATACGTTACTATGGCATTTCTCTATCTCCTGTTTGCAATCTTGATTTTCCATCACTGGGGTGATAATCTGGTTACTTTATGGGTCTCTCTGTACATTGTTTATGCATAAAGGATGTTAATACAAATTTCTTTGGTGACTAGACAATAATTTCGACAGTTTATGGGCTTGAAGAGACAATTTGTAAAGCATCAACCCGTTTGGAAGTTGGAGTGCCTTCTTTGTTAAAGTTAAATGTTCAAAGTGAACAGCTTGACATTGGCAGCCATTTGCCAATATATCCATTATTTCAAGAGGCAAGAACAGAACTGCCCACTAGGTTTTTTTTTTTTTTAACTTTAGTTCAAATATCTATTTGTAGGGCATCAACTAACCTACTTGAGTTAATCAGGGAAATTTGTTTTCCTTTTATGAGCTTTGCAAAGGGTACACATGGACTATAAATGACGACGAGGTAGGACAATGCTGCATCTTTTCTCAGTTGTTCCCTTCCTCTTGGTCAATTTATATTCTCTAATAAGCCTTTGTTATATGAGTGGGTATAGGTGATGGACTTCTACAGAGTGGAAAAACTACTTGGTGATAAACAATGGTTCCCTTTGTATGATGATAAAGAACCCGATTTTATCAAAGTCTTGTACGGAAGGTATGCCATTGCTCACGAAATCTTGAACTCTGAACATGGAATTAATCAAGCGATCACACTTTCGTCTTTCTTTGATGTTTTTTTGATTAATAGGGTAGTTGATGTGGATTTTTCTCTTTTTCCCTTTATACACCTTTCTAGGATTTGCTTAGGATTTGCACTTGTGCTCTTGCGTTCATGTCATTGGTTTATACTGCCGAGGCAAAAATATGAACATATAGTTTCACCCTATGATCTTATTTTATTTTTTTTGACAAAATATCTTTTCAAACTCCTTGGCTTCAGTGCCATTAATTTTTTCTTGTTGTAGCTTTGAGAAAATGATAATGGGTTTCTGAGAAGATTGAACTTGTTATTCATTCTTGATGATAGCAAAGTATTATCGGCTTCTCTTGTGAGTGGTTTATTTGGATGCTTATCAAGACCACATTACCTTCATTTCCTGGGTTGTATATTAACTTAATTTTCTCATGAATGATTCTCCTAATCCAGATCTGCTGGGAGGACAGCTGTTGCCGTTACTTTCTCATGTGATTTTATTTCTAGTTCATATTCACAATCAAGGATGTATGATGCTTCTGTATCATTGTTGGTTGTGCCTGATATCCGGCTTGTTCCTGGAGCTCCAACGGCATGGATTCTACCTCCTCACTATATCACGTCTTCTCTACTGTCTTCATTTTCTGAATCAAGTGGTCAGCGTGACGGTAGCAAAAAAGGAACAATTACCTATTCTTTATTGAGGAATTGTGGTGAAAAGAATGCAATAAAGCAAAGTGGTGTTATTCTCGAAGGAGATAGGATAAGAACAACAGAGAGTAACAATCTTGCATGCATACAAGCCAAAGATCGGATCCATGGAAAGACTGAGATCGCTTGCTGCATCAGAGTTGCTGAGGTTTTCGTCTTCTTTGCCTCTAACACATTTTTGTGGAACATGATTTTGAAACTTAGTCATTACATCTTTGGTACACAAGTCTGTGGAGCCTATACTTGTCACGTGAACTTACATGTTTTCCAAAAGTGAAATAAAGGTTTCCGATGTGCCAAAAATCATGTTTCCACCCTACCTTAACACTCATTACTTTGTTGTTCTTTGTATGGTTATTCTTTTAATTTTAACATCAGACAGTTCATCAAAATGTTAGTTCTGTCATGCATAGTAACTAATACAATTCCTTTATCTTTTGAAACTGTTGCATTTGTTGACTGCCATTTTTGTGGACTTGTGACTTCTCTTGCAACTTCATTGAAAATTAATCTGTGTAGAATAGTTGAGATGATTCTTTCTTGTATAACCTATAAAAAAAATTAGATGGAAGCTGTTAGCAGTTTGCCCACGCAATCATTAATGATCATGCTTCCACCATATTTTGAAGCGCATGACTTGAATATTTTGGTTTCTGTTTTTGTTTGTGATTTCAAGTTTACATACTACGAGAGAATGATTATCGTCATCATATTATTTCTTTAGATGTAGGATATATATACAATAGATACCCTAACAGAGGCGTAGGTTCAGCCTAAAATCTGTCTCTCTATCTCATCCCTGAAAATCAAGGATAATAATCTTCTCACTATAATCAAGCTAACTTTCCTATCAAATATCTTACTGCTATTCTACTGAGAATATCTTCACTAATTACTCAATAATAATATACGTAACCAACACATACATCATCAAAAGATAATACTTGTTGTTCTTTGTATCCATGCCTTTCCCTCCTTTTCTAAAACAGCTGCTTTTGTTAATTGTTCTTTATGCTCATCTTGAAAGTTCCTTCGCATTTGTACTGTTATTTAGATAAACATATGCGAGCATTAACCTGTGCAATCAGTTATAGTCTGCCTGAAAATTGAAATGATGGATAGTTTCATCCATGATTGATCACCATGGCATTATTCCTGTTAAGTGTGTATTGTTTTGTTCACTTCTCTTCCCACATTCACAAATTTTTATGTTCCGGTTATACTCTTTAATGGTATTTTTAAACTAGCAATATTTGCTCAAGTTTAATGTGTGGTTATGAGCTGATTCAGCCAGTTTTGCTTATTTGTCAGGTAGCTCAGGTCAGAATGACAAATAAGGAGTTCCCATTTCATGCAATTTATCTTTCAGTTGGTGCTGAACTTGATCTTCCCGTAACGTATTTTGACACCTTAGGTAAAATTGCTTAATTATTATTAAGAAGTTTACAAATGTCATATTCTTGATTTTAGATGACTCTGTGTTGTCTCTCTGAACAGGAAATCCTTTCCATGAAGCGCACTATGTTGTTCCTTATCAAGTTGAGACGAACCATCAGAATATCCTTTCTCTTGGGGATATAGGGCAGGGCAGTATGAATATTCACCTCAAGGTCTGTTGAAAAAATGTAATTCTGTTGCTTGATTATGATTGTGGATTGGCTGCTTTGTAGTATCTACTGTTAGCTCTTTTATCACATGTTTTTTCTTGGCATTTTTTGTACTATAAGTTTTCAGCATATATTTTTTTGTTTTTTTATAATTGTCTGGTGTTCAGTCTGACTATGTTCATCTGTTCCATTGACTTGAAGGCGTTGCAATCCGGTCGAGCTCTTGTGAGGGTATCACTCACTAGCAATCAACAGAAGTCTGACTATGTTCTTGTAAGTGCTTCATGATTGACAGCTGAAATATTTCCATGGGTCACTGGGTGATTACATGATCACTAATAAGTTTATTATTCCTGCGATGACTACTAGAGATTCTTACTATGGTATTGACAATAAAATGTATCAAATGTAGTTTAGGGTTTTCCGTGAATCTTATTATGCTCAAAGGCTGATTACATAGGTATATATAGTAGAATTATAAGGTTTTCTACCTTAATTAGGATATCTATAAGATATTAACTTCCTAACTAAGAAACAATATAATATTAGGAATAAAACTCCTATTCGGACTCTTTCTTTCTACACTCCCCCTCAAGCTTGATGGTGTAGATGTTAACCAGCCCAAGCTTGGACACAAAATTGTCAAACATCTCCTTAGACAAAGCTTTGGTGAACACATCTCCTGTTTGCTGCTTCGATGGAACGTAAGCCATATGAATGACTCCAGTACTCACTTTCTCTGTAATAAAGTGTCTGTCCACTTCAACATGTTTTGTTCTGTCGTGGTGAACTGGATTCTTCACCATACTAATAGCTGATTGGCTGTCACTCAGAAGATTGACAGGGCTCCCACTTTCAATTCTAAGCTCTTTTAGAACTCTTGCCAACCAGACTCCCTCACATATACCATGTGAGATCGCTCGATACTCAGCTTCAGCACTGCTTCGAGCTACAACATCTTGTTTCTTACTTCTCCATGTGACCAAATTTCCCCAAACAAAGGTGCAATACCCCATAGTCGACTTCCTGTTGGTGAGCTCACCAGCCCAGCTGGCATCAGTATAAACGTTAATGCCATGCGTGCTGTGTTTCTGGAAGAGTAGACCAAGACCTGGAGTACCCTTTAAGTAACGTAAAATCCGAGCAACTAACTCCATATGTTCTTCGTTTGGGTTATGCATATGTTGGCTGACAATACCAACTGCATATGCTATGTCGGGTCTCGTATGAGCAAGATAGATCAACTTGCCAACCAACCTTTGATAGTTGTGTTTCTCCACTGAAGGAATATCACCGTCTCGACTCAATTTTTTGTTCTGTTCCATTGGCGTCTCAGCTGGTTTTCCACCTAGAAAACCAGTTTCATTCAACAAATCAAGTATATACTTCCGTTGTGACAGAACAATACCTTTCTTAGATCGAGCTACTTCGATTCCAAGGAAGTACTTTAATTCTCAAGATCTTTGAGCTCAAATTCTTTAGCAACTTGCTTCTTCAGACTTGTAATTTCCTCCTCGTCATCACCAGTTATAACAATGTCGTCTACATAGACGATAAGAATAGATATCTTTCCAGAACCGGCATGCTTTACAAACATAGTATGATCAGTTTGACACTGATAATAATCCCCAGCTTTAACAACCTTAGTAAACCTCTCGAACCAGGCTCGCGGAGACTGTTTTAAACCCATAGAGAGCCTTTCTTAATCTGCAAACACTACCATCTTCTAATGTGGAAATTCCTGGTGGCATTTTCATGTAAACCTCTTCAGCAAGTTCCCCATTCAGAAAAGCATTTTTAATATCAAGCTGGTATAAAGGCCAATCCAAGTTCACTGCCAAGGACATAAGAACTCGAACTGTGTTTAGTTTTGCCACCGGGGCAAATGTCTCCTCATAATCTACTCCATAAGACTGAGTAAATCCACGAGCTACGAGTCTAGCTTTATACCGCTCTATTGTTCCGTCTGCATTGTACTTTACCGTGAAAATCCACTTACAGTCCACTATATGCCTATTTGGCGGCAGTTTGACAACTTCCCATGTCTTATTTTTCTCAAGAGCATTCAGCTCGTCTTCTACTGCCCTTTTCCATTGAGGTTGCTTCATAGCTTCTTGAACATTATTCGGAAACTGTATTCCATCTAGACTGGTGAGAAATCCTTTATAAGTTTCCCCAAGGCGGTCATATGAAACACTGTTTCCTATAGGATATTTTGTGGTGCAAGTTCGCACACCTTTTCTGTGGGCAATTGGGGCATCCAAATCAGTAGGAGGAGTTGAAACTTCCTCTTCTTTATCCTCTGTGGCTTCAGGTTCTGTGGCTGTTTCTGTGGCAGCCTGTTTTTTCCGTCTAGTGTACACAAGAAGTTCATTAGAACTCTCCCCCTGGCTATTAGACTCTTGCTCCACCTCGTGTGGTATTGTGGGTAGAGCATCAATCGCAATAAGATCCCAATACTGGGATTCTGTGGTAGACGACTCCCCCTGAAGACCAGTTTGGGCAAAGTAAGGCTGCTGTTCGAAGAAAGACACATCACGAGTGTTGTATAGTTTCTTCGTTGAGGGAGAATAACACTTATACCCTTTCTGGTTGGTGGAGTAGCCAATGAACACACACTTGATTGCCCGAGGTTCAAGTTTGCTTCGATGAGTTGCCGAGACATGCACAAAAGCTGTGCAACCAAATATTCTAGGCGGTAGATCAGACAAGAAGCTGCTGATGTGAGGATACTGTTGTAGGAGGATCTTTCTCGGAGTTTGATAGCCAAGAGGTTTAGAGGGCATTCTATTAATCAGATACGTAGCTGTGAGGACAGCTTCTCCCCATAGGTATTGCGGAACATTATGAGTAAACATGCATGCTCTAGCAACTTCCAAGAGATGTCTGTTTTTGCGTTCAGCTATACCGTTTTGTTGAGGGGTCTCAACACACGAACTAGCATGAACGATACCCTTTTCAGTGAGGAACGATCCAAGGATGCTGTTAAAATAGTCCTTTGCGTTGTCGGTTTTCAGCACTTGTATCCGGGTATGGAATTGAGCATCAATCATAGTATAGAAATGTTGGAACAGATTTGCAGTTTCAGACTTATCTTTCATCAGGAAAGTCCAGGTCATGCGGGTATGGTCATCTATGAACGTGATGAACCATCGAGTGTTGTGCAGATTTTTAACACGCATAGGACCCCAAATGTCGCTATGGATGACAGAGAACGGTTTGGTAGGACGATAACCAATACTGGAATAAGTAGAGCGAGTATGCTTTGCAAGCTGACAAACTTCACAGTTTGGTAAAGTAACCTTTTTATTCCGAAATAACTGAGGCAAGACACGTTCCAAGTACACAAAACTCGGATGTCCGAGACGAAAATGCCATAATAAAATATCCTTTTCAGCAGCAGGAATACTAGTAACACTATGAGCTAAACTTAATCTATCACTCGATAACTTGTTGTCCATCTCGCCAGTACTAAGCACATAAAGACCATCCTTCACTTCAATCTTGCCAATCATCTTCCCTGATTCCTCCTACTGCAACACACAACCAGATGATCCAAACTTAGCTTCACACTTAAGATCTGAGGTCAACTGACTAACGGACAAAAGGTTGCAGGTCAGTTTCGGAACATAGAGAACGGGGAAGAGAGTGATCTTTTGGGACAGCCGAACCCAACCAACACCCTCAACTGTAGCAAGGCTGCCATCAGCCACCCTTACACCCGCAACTCTAGGGTAAGGTTTCATATCCTGAACTAGTTCCCTGCATCCAGTCATAGTGTCCGATGCTCCGGAGTCCAAAATCCAAACGTGGGATGATTGTCTAAGGGAAAGGTAGGAAGTAGAGATCGTACCGTTTTGAGCAAACATGCTCGTGAACCCTTCTGGCATCGAGGTGGACAGCTGAGCACCCTTTAAAGCCTCAACCAGCATTTTCTGAATAGCTTCCTTCTGTCCTGCAGAGAACTGATTACCATCGTTGGATTGGGTAACTATTGCCGTAGAATTAGCACGAGCTTGGATGGCTCGTAGTTCTGATTTTGATTTCCAATCTTTAGGTTTACCGCCAAGCAATTTCCAGCACTCCTTTTTCGTATGCCAAAGTTTTCCGCAATGTTCGCAGACTACATCGTCCGGTTTTGGCTTATTCTGCTTTGAGAAGAGAGCTGCTGACGAGAGTTGCTTGGGGTCTGGTTTGGAAGCCAAAACACCAGTATGAAGAGCGGACCCGTCAAGGACAGATTTGGAGTCCGACCGCATCACATGTCGGCGATACTCTTCCCGTCGTATCTCGGCCACGGCTTCTTCCAAGGCTGGGAAAGGTTTCGTGGCCATAACACGGCCCTTAGCATCGTCCAACTCCTGATTTAATCCGAGCAGAAAATGGAGGGTCCTCTTCTTTTCTACTGCTTTTTTGTATGTTTCAGCATCTTTCGTGGTATCCCAGTCGTAGGTCTCGTAGTGATCCAGCTGTAACCAAGCATGAGAAAGAGCATTGTAATACTCATTAGTGTTCATCTCTCCTTGTTTGAGATTGAAAATCTCAGTCTCAAGCTCCAATAAGGCAGAAGAGTTGTCTGTAGTTGAGTAGGTTTTCTTGGCATGGTCCCAGATTGACTTTGCCGTAGAATGTAGTAGATAGTTGTTCCCGATCTTCGAATCCATGGTTGAGATCAACCAAAAACGAACAAGGTTGTCATCGTTATTCCATTGTTCGAATTTGGTATCAGCATCATCAGGTTTGGGAGTTTTACCGGTTAGAAATCCTCCTTTGCTTCGACCAGTAATGAACATCTGTACTGATCTGGACCACTGGAGGTAGTTTCGACCGTTGAGTTTCGGTATTGTGAGACCTCCGGAGAGGAGGTCAGGATTTGACGCCATACTCTCTGTCGATGCAGAGGTGGCAGGAGAAGAGGTAGAAGGAGGAGGAATGGAGTCAAAGATTGAAGAAGAATCCTCGTCGTCGGTGGTCATGATAGACGCGGATTAGCACCGGCGGCAGAACAAAATACCGTCGGCTCTGATACCATATCAAATGTAGTTTAGGGTTTTCCGTGAATCTTATTATGCTCAAAGGCTGATTACATAGGTATATATAGTAGAATTATAAGGTTTTCTACCTTAATTAGGATATCTATAAGATATTAACTTCCTAACTAAGAAACAATATAATATTAGGAATAAAACTCCTATTCGGACTCTTTCTTTCTACAAAATGTGATGTTTCTGTTAGATTTTCCTTCAGGGTCAATCTTATATTCTTCTGCTAGATGGCTAATGGCTTTCTGGCAGCATAAATGATTCGTTTATCTCCTTTTCATGGCTATTCTTTTTGGCAGTTATGCTTGGATTTAATAAATAATAGCTATGGACATTTATATGACTGTAGAGTTTATTCAAACATTGGGCTGAGCTCATTTTTGCATTCTGTATGACATAAGACACTGAGGTGGGGCCGGTTTGTTTGGCAAATGCATGTCCTTGGAAAAAATTGAAACTTGGATAATCTTGGTCATGTCTGTTAGTGAGTCCCCCCCCCCCCCCCCCCCCCAATAAATAGGGAAGTTGCTTCAACTTTTTCCTCATAACTCTCTCTCTCAATAGTTTAAGATGTCTGAATTCTGTTTATCAGATTTCAGTTGGTGCTCATTTGTACCCTCAAAACCCGGTTATTCATGAAGGAGGTTCTCTTAGTTTCAGTGTGCAAGGTATTTCTCGTCTTTCTCAAATCATGTATTTTTAATTTTGGAAAAGGTGTCTGCTTTCGTAGGTTGGTGCAATTAGCTTGATTCTTTCATGCTTTCAAGGCTACTAATGGGATTATTCTACTCCATTTTAGGAATCAATGACTGGGATCTTGGCCATTGGGACAGTTCTAACAAGAGTGTCATATCTATGGATGCGTCTGGAAAAGCTGAAGTAGTTGGAGTAGGTTCATCTCGAGGTACTTTTTAATCCTTCATTTTATTGTGCTGTGATTTGGATGTGTAAACAAATCAGTGAGCAACTATGATGTCCCTGATTGGAGCTTTCATTTTTCTACAGTAATTTTTGAATGCCCAACGATAAATGTGCAAACTGAGGTTACAGTGCTACCAGGAAATGTTTTTTCCATTGATCCTCCTAAAGAGATGCTGACTAATGTTCCGTACCCAACCAAAGGATATAACTTCCCTGTTGAATTGAGGTATTGTAAGGTGCTTACTCTATTAAGAAATTTCTCTGCAGATCAATGTCAAAGAAATTTCTCTGCAGATCAATGTCAAATGATATGTGAAGAAAATTTTACTCTTTAACCTTTGGTTTGATGGACTTGATTCCTTTTATTTACTTTCTTCTCGTGTTAATTAAGTAAAAAACCATTCATAAGCCTGAAGCTCAAAACTGTGAAATAATAGTATTATTATTCTTTTTCCCTACAAAGATATAGATTAGTATTATTATTTTTCCTTTATAATAAGTTTATATTCAGGAGATATCCTATTAAGGTAGGACTCTGTTTTCCCACCTGTATATATTATTACTGTAACCCTATTGATAATACATACAAGGTGATTCTCTTAAACTCTAAATACTTTAGAATTCAACAAAAACCTTTGCAGCAAGTTGAGCAATAATTTGATGAATTAGTAACTAGAGTTGAATTAGCAATTCATTATGCCTTATGTTTGGTCAATTATTAACTCTAGTACGGATGTGCTCAAGTGTTTGAGACATATAATCAAGGTTCAAGAAAGTGCTAGGCGAGCGGTGAGTCTCTGCCTAGTGCCTAGCTTGCAAAATTAATAAATTATTATAAAAAATTTGCGTTACCATACTTAATACTTAACATCAAGCATAAACAAGGTTCAAGTCTAAAGAAAGATTGAAGAAAGAGAAGAAATTAGAGGTTGCTTCCGACAAGTTAGGGTTGGCTTCACTCCAATCGTTTTGGAGTCGGATCAAAGAGAAGAAACGTAGAGTTCTAATTGTTTTTTAATATTGGGCCGCTGCCTATTTGGCTTAAGCTCCGCCGGCCACCGATTAAGTGATACACCTCTTCTGACATACCACCGTCGGAGATTTACCCAAGCTTAGGCATTGTAGAAATAATTATCTTGTTCAGGTAGTTCTTAATAGCAGTATCTTAATAGTAATAGGATACCTTATTATAGAAGAAAGTTTACTTGTTTAGGACTCCTCCTTTTGGTAGGAGTCCTATAGGATTGTGTATTTAATTCTGCTCTCTGGCTTAATGCCATAATACAATTTCTTACGATTCTTCTAAACCCTCTTTCTCTCTTTCAATATGGTACTCCACCCACCAGAGAGGCTATAAGTGCTATTCTCCAGTAACTCGTAAGATGTATCACACGAGAGACGTTACAATTTTTTAGTCGCAGCCCTATTTTAAGAGCACTGAGTTTCAAGGAGGGAATACTTCTGAAACTCAGTTGTGGGACTTGATCACGATTGAAACTGGAGCAATTCCAAATTCAGTTATTGCTTCCAACAACGAGACAACTACTCCAGAACAGATGCCTACTGAAGAGCATCACGTCCAGGGGGGAGCAGTCTCGTCCAGAGTTACAAGTTTATACTAGACGAGGCAAACGTCCAACGTAACCTTTTATTCAGCCAGAGGAACCTCAGACGATTGTTGAAGAGGTAGCTCCTCAAACTGATGCAGACTTGGATGTTCCTATTGCTATCCGCAAAGGGGTGCGGAGTTGTACTCGTCATCCTATAGGAAACCATATCTGCTATGAAGGTTTGAGTGCAAAGTACAAGACTTTCATAGCCGGCCTTGATAATGTTAATATACCAAGAAACATAAACGAAGCGCTCCTATGTCCTAAGTGGAAACAAGTTGTCGAAGAAGAACTTCGAGCATTGCAGAAAAACCAAACTTGGGATATGGTCGATCTTCCTCAAGACAAGCGAACTATGGACTGCAAGTGGATTTTCACTGTCAAACATAAGTCTGATGGTTCTGTAGAACGGTTCAAGGAAAGATTAGTTGCCTGGGGGTTCACACAGACATATGGTATAGATTATGAAGAAACCATTGCCCCTGTTGCAAAGTTAAACACAATTCGTGTTCTACTAAGTCTGGCAGCAAATCTGGATTGGAATCTGCATCAGTTTGATGTCAAGAATGCTTTTTTGAATGGAGAATTGTCAGAAGAAGTGTATCTGAACCCTCCTCCAGGAATAAATTCAGATGGAAAAGTATGCAAACTGAAAAAGGCACTGTATGGTCTCAAACAGTCGCCAAGGGCCTGGTTTGATCGATTTACCAAGGCAGTAAAATCAGCAGGTTACTACCAATGTCAATCGGATCATACCTTGTTCGTAAAACATTCAACGGATGGAAAAATTGCTGTTTTGATCGTTTATGTTGATGATATCATCATTACAGGAGATGATACCAAGGAAATTCTGCAGCTAAAAGGCACTCTTGCTACTGAGTTTGATTTGAAGGATCTTGGAGAATTAAAGTATTTTTTTGGGAATGGAAGTGGCTCGATCGAAAAAGGGAATCTTCCTATCCCAACACGAATATATCCTAGACCTACTGAAGGAAACTGGTATGTTAGACTGCAAGCCAATGCACAGTCCAAACGAAGAACATATGGAGATGGTTTACCGAATACTGAAGTATATGAAGTTTACTCCAGGAAAGGGGTTGTTATTTAGAAAGACACACCAACATGGGATTAATCTCTACACTGACTCAAGCTGGGCAAGCGAGTTGACTGAGAGACGATCAACTACAGGTTATTGCACTTATGTGTGGGGGAACTTGGTAACTTGGAGAAGCAAGAAACAAGAAGTTGTTTCCCTAAGCAGTGCTGAAGCTGAATATCATGCAGTAACATCAAGAATCAAGGAAGGTATTTGGCTGAAACGAGTTCTGAGTGAACTAAAGATGAGTACCTCAGATCCCATACAGGTACTTTGTGACAGCAAATCTGCCATCAGCATAGTCAAAAACCCAATTCACCACGATCGGACTAAGCACGTGGAGTTGGACTGACATTTTATTTCCGAGAAGGTTTCAAGTGGAGTGCTGTTAATAGAATATGTTCCTACGAGTAAGCAAATTGCAGATGTGTTCACCAAGTCCTTACCAAGAACTACTTTCGAAGAACTGATTCACAAGCTGGGGATGTACAACATTTACACCACCCAGCTCGAGGGGGAGTGTAGAAATAATTATCCTGTTTAGGTAGTTCTTAATAACAGTATCTTAATAGTAATAGGATACCTTATTATAGAAGAAAGTTTACTTATTTAGGGCTCCTACTTTTGGTAGGAGTCCTGTAGGATTGTGTATTTAATCCTGCTCTCCAGCTTAATGCCATAATACAATTTCTTACGATTCTTCTAAACCCTCTTTCTCTCTTTCAATAGGCATCCGTTTATATTATTTTACATTAAGCGTCTGGGCCACTTATTTCACTGCTTACAGCAAAAGCGAAGCGAAGCGTTAAGCTGACAATTAGCGCCTAGTCGTATGCTTTCTTGAACACTGCGTATAAATGCCAAGTATCGCATAGGCTACAGTTAGGTGTTGCTTTTGCAGTCTGGTGAATGGAGCCATATTATATGATAATAACACATTGTGTTCTCTATTCTCTCTGTGGCACTATGTCTGAGATCTCCTGGTTGGGAAAATTCTTGAGTTTTTTGGGTAGTTAGATTAACTTTCACTGGTTGCATTTCCTATTATACCAGTCAGCCTAAACTGTGTGCGTATGGACATCCTGACTGTCATTTGTAATAACTTTATTATGTTTGTTATTATGACCTTTTCACCGATTTAGTTAAGAACCTATCTGGACCTATATTGGCCGCAGTTGGCTACCTAGTTTTGAACGTAAAGCCCCATTCGCATATGCCTCTAGCTTATCTTGAACCTTAAGCCTTTGTTGAAGCTCGAGCTCTTGATCACTTAAGCTACGGAACGAGATCATCATGTTTAAGCACAACTGAAGCTATATTTAGTATTTACTTATTTTCTTTTTATCGTCCATTTGTCCTTGCTGACCAAAAGTTTATTAGTTGCAAATGAAATTTAAAATTTAGGAGATGACATTTGCGTCGTAGGTTAAGAAACATACTTGTCATACTGTTTCTGGTTGGAGATTTGACCACTAGTCGCAGCTTATTTCCTTGCAATTAAGCAGCGAGATTGATGATTGTTGGTCTTTTCTATATTATGACTGACAGTGATTCCCAGAAAATGTCTGAAACTGGTGAAAATGGCAAAGAGGTACTGTTTGATTGCAAGGTGGATCCATCTTTCATCGGGTATTTCCCTGTTCTTTCACGTACGACTTATGACTTTTTATAATTTGTCCCCCCCCGGGTAAATACTAATCCATTGCCTGGACTGAAGATATGCAAAGCCACGGGTAGATTCAGACTCTGGAAGTCTGTTCTGTGTCTTCTTCCCTTACTCGCCAGAACATTTAGCACGGTCAATGCCCAAATCAGAGGATATAAGACGGCATATATCTCTTTCTGTTAACGTTTCCCTCAGGGAAACCGATCATGTTTTGGGATCAGCATCTGCACTTTTCGTTGGAGGGTTCTCCATTCCAGAGATGCGCACGGTAATCTACTCTTATGGGTTCCTTATTAATAAATTTGTTGTTTTGAGTCCATGTTGTTCCAATTGTAGCAGGTACCTTGTCCTGGTAGTAAATTTGAAATAAAGTTTTATTGGCAAAAAGTGCAGAACCTTAACACCTTGTGAATGAGGATTGTCTTTTTTTTTTTTTTGGATTGTAGGTCTTGTGGTACTGATCCTTTTGTTGCAGGGTTTAATACAATTGAATTTAACACCAGACTCCAACAGGACAACTATAACCATCTTGGGGAACACAGGTAAAGATACGATGGATTCTATTTGATTGACATTAAAGTATAGCTCCATTTGTAAAGAGAACATGGATCATTACTTTTGGAAGAGGGTGAGATAAGTAACTAATAGAAAAACGAAGGGGGTTTATTTCTTCTCAAAATCATGAAGTTTAGGCAATGATCTGGGAATCTTGCTTTACCTGTTTTTTCTAGTCTTAATTATTAACACCAACTCCTCCCGTGCAATTGCCATTTAAGCCTCGTCTCTTAAACTCTAATATGAGAATTCAATTACATTCATCTTTTTCCTTATTAATAAATCATAACCTGGTACAGATATCGACGTTTATTGGCAGAAAAAGGATGCCATTGCGATCAACCTCGTTGACAAGGAAGACTTTGGTGTTGGTGGGAGAGCTGTTTACGAGGTGAGTTAGTTGCCTCTTCCTGAAAATAAGACCATGTTTATAAGAAAAAAACGAGGCACTTATTCTTCAATGCTGGAACCATATATCCAGGTGAAGGTGTTTGGACCAAATAGAGTAAAGGACAGAGTACGGATCTCACTCCCGGCGAACGGTGAGAACTTGCTCAGCCATTAAACAAAAATTTGATATGTACCTGTTTCTAGACTTGTAACAAAGATGGAACAAACCAACCCTTGTGTTGGTTATCCTAACATTGCAGGTCAAGAAATGGTAATAGATGTCAACTACGAGCCTGGTGCGAAACCATTAGACAGCCTCCTCGTCAAAATATTTTTCGCAGTTATGGTGGCCCTGATTACAACATTGGTGGCCCTTGCCCTTCTCTCAGGACCGCCATCACCATCTGTTTCTGCCCCAGCTACTGGGAGTGTAAACGATGCTGGTGCTGGTGCTGGCACTCCGGATCGTGGCACTCCTTCTGGATTAACAGAACATTCGCCAAGAACCCCACAGCCTTATATAGAATACGTGAGAAGAACGATTGACGAGACCCCATTTTATAGAAGGGATGGTAGGAGAAGGTTTAACACACAGAACACTTACTAGGTTTAGCTTTGCTGCTTCTGAATTGCTTAAGATGGATGTATCAGGATGTAAATGGTAGGATTCTTTTGGGAGGAGTTGGTTCAGATTTTGGTTTGGAGGGATGATGTAAATTAATGTAAGCCTGAAACTTGTTAGGACTTTCCTTATAAATTGCTTCGAGTGCCTTGTTTTCTTTATTTTTGTTTTGGTACGAGAGAATTGACCCTGCTGGGCCTTGGGGGAAATTAGTCAGGTGCCGACCCGGATTGGTGCTGAATCCGTGCTGAACGGCATCCGGGCCGTTGATTGAATATGGCCTACATATAGACGATTAGGGTGTAATTTCAACGGGGGCCCGCTTTTAAGGGGTAGAATGGGGGTTTCGCACCTAATGAAATTAATGAGCGGGAAAATCAGACGGCGTGTATCTGTAACTGTGCAGACATGGGCAACCGTGCAGCCGTCGCTTCGCGTCGTTTCAATGGTTACTTTTCAACTTATATATAAAACTTTTACGGATTTTCAGGAGAGAGGCAACGGATATCGAAATTCATTCTCTCTGCACGCAGCTTTTACTCTCGTTTAAAGTGTTCCTCTCTCTATCTAATCGTAATAGAAACAAAGTGCTATCGTAGTAGTCATCGATATTCGTAACACTTTTGATAGGAAACAGTGAGTCTCGTAACACCAGAGAAATACATTCGTAATATTTTTTCAAATGGAAGGGCAGGATGAGCGAAATCAACTGCAGCAACAAGTGCCCCCCAGGCGTGCACAAAGTCGGTGCAGTCCGTCGAGGATGCGCCAATGGTGGGATGCTGGTACCCCCGCCCGGAAAAAATTGTTGGAAACAAGGGGGTTAGGGTTTGTACAACACCTTAATGTGACAAATTTCAAGTCAGGACAACTGATATGGCTGATTAATCACTTCGATTTTACAAACCTAATCCTCACTGTGCGGCCTGGTGCTCAGATCACCCTGACCGAGGATCATATTCAAAGGATATATGACTTACCATGGGGCCATGCATCTGTTTTCGACCAGTTGAACTACACTGCGGAAGAGGTGAAAGTCTGGACCCGACATCTAGGGATTCAGAGAGGCAAGGCGACATCCGGTCAGTTGGGTGAGCTCGAACATCAGTTGTCGATCGAAACCGACGACGAGAAGTGGTTCTCGTTGTTTTACTTGGTTTTGCTGGGAAATATGTTCCACCCAAAATCCAGCCAGAAGGTTCCGCACCAATACTTGGGTGTTATATTCGGTTGAAGAGCACATAGGTTCGAAGAGTACAACTGGTGCGCGTTCTTGTTGGAGGTATACCGTCAAGTAGGACAGACGGACAAAGGATACATCGAGGCAGATATGTGTCTACTTATGGTTAGATTTAAATAAGTGTTACTTATTATGGATGAAAATATTACGTTTTAAGTATTTTAGTACTACGTTATTCATTTTTGTTTCGTCATTGTTTGTTTGTAAAAGCAGTTGTTCGACATGGTGGGACTAGTCGGTGACTCAGTCCCGAGAATCAGACCTACGGTCATTAACTGGACCCAGAGGGCTGTCAATGCCCAGACTTCAAGGTTGGAGGCGAACGGGGGTCTGAGCACAGGCACCATTATTCAATGGTAACCAAAGGAAGAGTAAGCTACGGCCATTGGCTCCCGAGTCGTCAATGCCGACATTAGGCAGTACTTGACGCAGGACGACAGCCCTGTCAATGTAAATGCACCTGGGAGGCCATCGGTTGGCAAAGGTCAGTTGGTGTTGTTACAGAATGAGAAAGAGAAAAAGGAAAGAGGTGAGAAGAATAAGAAGCAGGAGGCAGTGTCTAAGTCGAGGCTTAATCCGGAGGATATCTACCCATCAGCCATGCCATTCACCAGACTAGACATCGATCATATGTCCCTGGACGAGGTAAGACTCTATATAATGCAGGTATTACGGACAAAATGTTAACTGGTAAGTGTTACGAATTCCTGAGTAAAACATGTGTCCGTAACACATGCTGGCATGTTTAGTAATACTTTTTATCACTTTGTAATACTTTTTATCACTTTGTAATACTTTCTTACCTTTCACGTGATACTTATTGTATTTATAATTCCTCATACAGGTAGAGGAGAGGAGGGAATGGTTGAATACCTACATCCATTTCCACAGGGGTGCACTTGCCACTCTGTTGGATATGAAGCAGCAATGTGATGATCGCATCGCAGGTGATCCAGAGCGCAGCTTATCTGTTGAGCGTCGAATGATATCCGAGGATCTTGCTTTGGCAAGCTACACAGATGTAGACATCAACCATGCTTTGGCCAAGATGGAGTCTAGTAAGAAGAAGAAGAAGAAGGTACCCGATGCAGCTATCACTAAGGGGAGCTCCGTCAAGGTATCTTCACCCCATAAGTCTGGGCAGAAGAGGAAGAGGTTGACCAAAGGTGGTCAGTTGGTTCGGGGGGATCGGGGTGAGCAGCCGCTGCAAAAGCAGAAGTCACCAAGGAATGTTGTGCCAATTAGTCAGGCGATGCCTGAGAAGTCCCCAAGGCAGGAGGTGCCAAGGAAGGAGGTGCCAAGGGAGGAGGTGCCAAGGCAGGAGGTGCCAAGGAAGGAGGTTCCAAGGAAGGAGTTTCCATTACAGGAGGTGGCAAGGAAGGAGGATAATGCCAAGGAAGGGGGCGACACTTCAGAACGTCAAAACCTGATGGAGAAGGAGAAGGTGGTTCAGAAGGAGGATGAAGTCGCCAAGGGGTAGGAGAATTTGATAAACCAGGGCAAAGGTGGAGATAAGGAGGGAGATGACCAAGGTGAAATTTTTGATTTCAACCTTGCAGTTGATATTGGCAAGTCTATTGTCGAAGGGACAGCTGATGAGGAAAAGGAGAGTTCTTCTCAGCAGCAAGATGAACTGCCAATTTCTGTTCTCCAAGATGACAAACTGAAGAAGTCGGACAAGGTAGTTTCCGGGGGTATAGTTGAAAACAAAAATCTCGTATAGGTTTATGCACTTTTTCGTTATATGTGTTAATTGATTTAGTTATACCTTTTTACCGCCTTCGTATCCTTTGTGGGGGGTGTTTCGTATATGTTGGACAAATGTGGGTCCGCTCCACATGGGGGTGTTAACTGATACAAATTAATTAATTTATTAAGTGTAATTTTAACACCCATTAATATTTTTTCATTGTTAGATATATGCTTAATATTAAGAGTTGTAATTTTTAATATTTTGTTCACAGATGAACAAGAGCAAGAAGCTTAGGTCAGCATCAAAAAGGACCAAGGCGAAGTCCAAGTATGTCAAGTCTCCTACGAAGCGCAGAAATACACTAAAATAAGGTTTAAGAACTCAGCGGCTGTTGATGAAGGATTTGAAGAAACGCCAGAGGTACTTACTCTCGTAATACATGTTAATTTCTTTCGTAATCGATTTCTATAACATTCGTTATACTTTCATGAACGCAGGACCAACAACTGATAAAGTATTCCCCCGGACCTGTCACGCAGGAAATGGTCGCGATTGTGGATAAAATCGACGCATACAACACTGATGTATGGGCTGACAATGAGAGGTGCCAGGCGCTCACAATGTACATGTGGAATGATGATTTAGACCAGTGAGTTATCACTAATCACTTTTATTCGTTTTTTATTAATAATGAATTCGTAATACTTTTCTTTTTGTACGTATTAATTGGGTTTGCATGTTTATCGTCATCCAGGGAAGAAGTTCTTTTCTATAGCCAACATGAAATTGGAAGGTTGAGCAGGGAAGAGTTCATGACATGCAGACCCGGCCACATGCTGTCAAATTTTTTTATTGACACGTATGAACAGTGCACAAATATTTTATTCAAGCAATCCGGGTTCTGTGATAGGTTCATTTTCGGGATGGAGTGTGCTGTAAGTGTTCTGTTATTTATGTTGTTCAGTTAAATAAGTACGTAATATATAACTTGAACTAATATTGGTGTGTTTTTGTCCCATAGTCAATGTGCAGTAATAAGGCATTTAACCTCACTGAAGCACTAGAATACATTCAAGGGAAGGATTGGACCTCCGATATGGATTGGGAAAAGGTTGACTACGTAAGTATTACTAATTATTAAATACCGTTATTTTCGTATAATATTTTTTAACATTTCGTAACTGTTTTATGGTATACGTTAACGTAACAGCCCTTTTTCGTGACACTTTCCTGCAGTGGTTCTTCCCGATGTGTTACGAAGAACACTTTGTTGTGTTCTGTGTTAATCTAAAGAACTGGTGTGGTGACTATCTGGATAGTCTAGACCGTGCAGAAGTCCCAGAGATATACATGCGGACATCAAGGAACATCATGGAGTTGGCCAACAATCTAATCCCCATGTTCCGTTCGAATCCTCCACCGGAGCCAATCGATGTCAATAAATGGGTTAACCATCGCAGTATAAGACAGGCAGATAACATTTCCTGTGGCATTTTTGCGTTGAAATTGTTGGAGATATGGGAAGGAGCGGTGACGTCTGAGATCTTAAGTTGGTCAGATCCAGTGGTGATTGAGAGGAGGAGGCAGGAAGTTTGTCTACTTTTGTTAATTTCCCCTTTCAACGTTATTGGTGATCAAGTGCTGAAGAAGGCATATGAGGAAGCTAGGAAGATTAAGGGGGGATAGGGGTGGGGGAAGGGATTTGAGCGTAATACCCTTCACGGTGATACGTAACATATGAGTTACGCATCAGAGTGAAGAGTAATGCTTACTTTTGGATTTAGTAGTACATACAACTTAATTTTGTTGTACTAAATTTTGAATTTAGTAATACATATAATATAATTCGTAATTATTTTGCATTTAATTCGTAACACATAACCACCATGTTCATAACAGAATATCTCTTACATAAACCAAAACACCATCCTTTTTTTTGCTAACCTGAGTCACCATTAATTCTCCCCTCAAGCCAAGCATTGATCTCTCTTCTAACCGTTGAACTCCGTTCTATGGCTATATCAACAAGGTCAGATGTTGTTATTGCCTGTAGGAAGAGGAATAATAAATATGGAGGATTCATCCCTATATAATTACCCAAAAGAACTTACAATAAAACTTTAATGTTTTTTTACCTGTTGTTCCGTCGGCCTTGTGGACGAGTTTGGGGTCACATTGATCTGATGTTCAGCTTCATCAGAATCGTTGTTAGTTGTCTGCTTGCACCACATGAACATGCTACATCTTTCAGCTTCTGGTTTCTGGCATCCCAGATAGAAGCGATACGGAGTACTCATCGGACGGTTAACCTGATAAATGTAACAGGGGAGATTGCAGCTACAGTATGGGATGAAGCTTGGCATTTTTTGTTTTTGGGATTTTGGGATAGAGAGAAGAGGATATGGACCCAAGAGAGAAGAGGATATGGACCCAAGAGAGATTGATTTAATATGTGTTGTGTTGGTGTCGTTGGGGTTACCAAGAGATATTGATTTTTTAATGCTGGTTGTTGGGAGATTGTGCAGTTACCCAATCAGTTTGACCTGCATTAGTTACGTGTTGAAGGTATCACAAATAAGATCTAACGTAATTCATTTCGTGCACACTCGTAACACTTACCAACTTAATAATATATACAATATAAGAATATACGTACTACTTAGGAAATTTATTCGTTACACTTAGCCAAGAAACATAAGAAACAACCCCTTATGTCAAGATCTAGTTCAACCCCATGTTTCTAAGTTGGCCCTCTAGGAATTCCACCCTTGATTGAAGACTTGAAACTTCATCCAGCAGCTCTAGAGTTCGTAACTCTTGCATAATAGGTCCCGGCGAATACCTGACTAGTTGTCGGTCCTGCGTTCGTTAAAGTATAACGAATGGTATAGTCATCCATTACGAAGTTAAATATAATGTGTTACGAGGATAATACATATGGAGTAATGTATTACGAATAATAGGTTTATGTTATTTATGGGAAGATGAAAGTTAGACTGAAGTTATATATACCTGTCCACCCGAGCTCTCTCCGATGTTGGATGAGGTTGACATTTCATCTTGTGTATGAGCTATCTTAGCCACGATTTTGGCATGAGGTAGATTGTACATTTGCGCGACTTCCTCATTCTGACTCCTGTCCATCTCCATACACCAGACGAACATTTTGCATCTCTGACCTGGTGGTTTTTGGCAACCCAGAAAGTACATGAACGGAGAAGATATCGTCGGCCGTTCAACAGAATAGATGTAAGCGGGAAGGTTGCATTTACAGTGGGGGATTAGTGGCGGCATGTTTTTTTCAGATCTGGGGGGATTTTCGATGTTTTGGTTCTGGAAAATGGATGAGTGAGAAAGTATTATTTATAGTAAGTTTTTTGGTAAATTTATACTTTAATGCTTTTTGGGTGGTAGAAGTTGAAAAGTAAATATTACGAAATATTAGATTTACAGATACGTGTACTAGGATGTAATATTTCACACACATATGAAAGTACTACGAAATTAATGTTTTTACATTGTTTGTTAAAGACGGAGGTCAGTCCCACCCATTTCGTGGTTTCGAAAGATTACATTTTTGTCCTTTCGAACTGAGTGCAAGAATGCATTCCGGTCCCTTTGAGATATAGGCCTTTTCTTCGGTTTGAAAGTCTCTGTTCGTTTCTTCAATTTTTTGGGCGCCTGGCAGGGCCCTTCCTTTTGATGCTCATTTAGGTTGATTACAGTGCTCATCCTTTTCTCCAGATCAATTATGCATTGTATAGCTGTAGCAGTCTTGGCTGTATCCCCATTAACCTGAATAGAAGTATATGAAGACATGTTAAGTATTACGTATCACTACAAAAAAATAGCTGTTTGGCGTCGGTTGAAACGTAGCAAAATAGCGTCGGTCGGTCAACAACCGACGCTAAGTAGTTGACTTCGCGTTTTAGCGTCGGTTGATAGTCGACCGACGCTAAAATTAGCACGGCAACCGACGCTATTAGCCGTTCAGGGTTGATTTTTTGGTCTGACCGGATGGTTGGCTCAACGTCGGTCAGAAGAAGCAATTTAGTGTCGGTCGATGACCGACGCTAAAACGCGTGTAATTAACGTCGGCTGACACGCATTTTAGCGTCAGTCATCGACCGACGCTAAACCTCGAACATATAAAAAACCCCCAGACGCCAGAAATCAGTATGCGACTCCTCCCCAAAACTTGAAATTCTCTCAACTCCCAAATCCTCTGAAATCCTCTGAAATTGCCAGCATTCGAGCTAGGAGCTGCTGTGACGCTGTTCTCATCACCTTGCTTCCTTGACATTTCCTCCTGTGTTTCGGGGTAAGTTATTTAATTTTTAGATTGTAATTTAAATTTTGTTTATTTTGTAGAGAATTATAATTGTATATGTTCTGATTATTAGGATTGTAGAGAATTAGAATTGTATACTTTGTGATTATTAGAATTGTAGTGAATTGAAATTGTTGTGACTCCTAGAATAGTATTGAATTGTAGATTGTAATTTAAATTTCGTTTAGTTTCTAGATTGTATGTGTCATTAGCATTGTTGTGGATTGAAATAGTTATTATGATTAGTTCTAATTGTACATGTTGTGTGATTATTTTCTCAGTGCCCGTATCGAGTAGTGCTTTTCTCGTGGTTCTGTCTTCTGCCTTTTTGTCACTCACCCCGGTGTAAGGTATGCATTTGTTGTCTTTTTTTTTACACGTAAATTAATTGATTGTAATATGCATGTCTCATAAAAATGATTAAACTTGTATAGTAATATGTATGTCGTCAAGATTAATCTAATTCCTAGTAATATGTATGTTTTCACTATGATCAGTTATAATTTGTTTTTATGGTTTAATGCGAGTAAAAGTATATGATTACTGTGTTATGTGTTTTCTGTATGAATTATGCGGTAGTTATAATTTATATTGAAAATGAGATTAATTAGTAGAATTGTTTGTTATTTTTAATTATTTGTTAGAATATGATTAATATTAGAATTCATTGGTTGAGTTATGGTCTGTTTTTAAGTTAACTAAACTCAGTAACATATTGCTAGCTACTTCATGGTAATTTCGTACAAACACTAGTTACTAGTATATTATTTGCTACAACATGATTCTAAATTAATGTTATAACATCTTAGCATTTTACCTTAGTTAACTTATATATAGATTATGATCTCCAGTACTGAGAATCAATTCCCTACACTAAATCAGGTATCTCCTAATGGATAAATCTGGATTAACACCCCAAGATTATCACCGGAGTACATGATTGGCTTAGAAAGCTTTCTGAATTTTGCTTTCTCCAACAACAACGACGGAGAGCAAATAGTCTGTCCATGTCCAAAATGTGGATTCAAGAAGTGGTTGTGTAGAGATGATGTGTATGAGCATTTACTCCGCAAGCCATTTCCGCCAGGATATACTGTTTGGGATCGACATGGAGAGCGTCTGTATGGATCTTCTTCTAGGACTGCACGTACAATAGTGCATGGAAGTGATCATAATATCTTGACAAAAAAAAGTGATCATAATAAATCACTTCGTTCAATGGTTAATGATGCTTTTGGTGTCGTTACTGAGGAGGTCCGCGAGACTACTACTGAAGTACTTGTTAATGAAGATGTTAATGAGGAAGGTCAATTGAATGAAGAAATTCCTATGAGCGAAGATAATGACACTAGCATCCCTGAGCCAATACAAGAGTCGGTTGATGATGACAATGTAAATTTGAGGGATTTACTAAAAGATGGAGAAACAGTACTATACGAAGGATGTAAGAAGTTCTCCAAATTATCTTTTATTCTGAGACTTTATCATATCAAGGGGATGCATAACATCAGCGATAAAGCAATATCAATGATCATTGAGCTGCTGCATGAAGCTTTCGAGTTTGCCAACATACCGCCAACAGGATATAGTGCAAAGAAAATGATCAAACGGCTTGGGCTGGGATACACGAAAATTCATGCATGTGTGAGCGATTGTATGTTGTACTGGGGTAATGACATAGATGGGATGAGTTGCAGGATTTGTAAGCAGCCTAGATACAAGGATGGTGGTGTTGATGATGACGTAGTTGATGGAAGCAAAGAGAAGAAACTTAAGGCATTGAAAATATATCGATACTTTCCAATAATTCCAAGGTTGCAAAGATTCTTCATGTGCCCTAGAACAGCTGAGAGTATGGTGTGACATTCTACAGAAAGAACTACTGATGGAATGTCGCGGCATCCACGAGATGGTCAAGCGTGGGTTGACTTTGACACTAGGTATCCTGAGTTTGCTTCAGATCCGAGAAATGTTAGGCTCGGCCTTGCTACTGACGGCTTTAATCCTTTTTGGAATATGAGCCTTAGTCACAGCACATGGCCAATTGTACTAATGCCATACAACACGCCTCCGTGGGAATGCATGAAGTCAACAGGTATGATATTGTCTGGTATCATTCCTGGAAAGAAAGCTCCTGGAAATGATATCGATGTCTACCTACAACCTTTACTTGATGAGCTGAAAATGTTATGGGAAGGTGTAGAAGCATATGATTCAGTGAAGAAAGAATCATTCACGTTGAGGGCAGCATTAATGTGGACAATTAGTGATTTCCCTGGATTGAGTTTATTATCAGGGTGGAACACTTATACAGGACAGGCATGCCCCACTTGTAATCTAGACCAGGAGCCATTGCGTTTGGCGGGGAGTGGGAAGAATTGTTTCATAGGAAGTCGACGATTCTTACCTGCAGAACATCCTTGGAGATTACAAAAATCCAAATTCAATGGTGATGTTGATTTAAGAGAGGCAACCAAACTCTTATCTGGCTCTGAAATTTTACAGCAGGTTGAGAACATCAATGTTACTTTTGGGAAGACGAAGGAGAGTGAACCGCCAAGGAAGAAAGCAAGAGGTGATGGAGGAAACAAAAAAAAAGCAGAACAATGGAAGAAGAAGAGTTGTTTCTTTCAGTTACCTTATTGGGAGTTCAATAAGTTGCGACACAATTTGGATGTTATGCATATAGAGAAGAATGTGTGCGATAATATCTTGTACACTTTGATAAATGAGAAAGATCGAAGTAAGGATCACTTGAAAGCAAGGATGGATTTGAAACTGATGAAAATCAGAAGAGAGCTTTGGCCAAGACCAGATGGGAAAACTTGTCCAGCAGCTATATATACAATGGGTAAACGAGAAATTCAAACAATGCTCGAAACCTTGAAAGACATTGTTGTACCAGATGGATACTCAAGCAACATATCTCGTTGTGTTGATGTGGAGAACCGAAAGATATTAGGGTTGAAAACTCATGATTGTCATATATTAATGCATGAACTTCTACCATTGTCCATCCGGAATGTGTTGCCTGCACAGGTCTCATCCGTCTTAGTGGAATTCTGTTCATGCCTGAAGCAATTATGCTCGAAAGTGGTTCATGTTGATGGGTTGGATACGTTACAAGAACGCATTGTGGTAGCTCTATGTCGTTTGGAGATGATATTCCCTCCGTCCTTTTTCACAGTGATGGTTCATCTAGTCGTCCATCTAGTTGAAGAAGTTAGACTTGGGGACCAGTCTATTACCGTTGGATGTACCCTATAGAAAGGTACAATATAACAATAGGTTATTACATGCATTTGTTATGCGTTTACTTTATGATTTTACTAATAACAAAATCCGTGTCCAAACCAGATTTCTTGGAAAGCTGAAATCTTTTGTCAGAAACCGATCCCAGCCAGAAGGTTCAATTGCAGAAGTTTGGATTTCTGAGGAGATTATTACATTTGTCTCCTTATACTATGAAGATGGAGTTGAAACTCGGTTCAACCGTGGTTCTCGACTCCATGATCAAGTGAGAGATGAATCCCTTGGCATATCCAAGTTCCCTTCAATTGGACGTCATGTTGGCGGCGAACACCCCTATAAGTTAAATGATATGGAATGGTTACAAGCACACCGACATGTCCTTATAGGGGCTAACGAAGTCAGTCCTTTCCTACAGTAAGTACATATACTAAACTGCACTTATGGTGTGACTGTTATTCTATTTTAATTCTTCTCTATTGAATATGAACTTACTAGGGAGTTCCAAGCAATCACAAAACATTGATTACGAGGAAGATCAGCAGTTGAAGTTGAAAAATTTGTACATAGAGACTTTGTGCAATGGTTTAGGAGTCGTGTAAGTATACTTTGAGTTTCATTAACCTTTGCATGACGACAACTTCCAATCATCTATTGTGATATAGTATTATTTTTATTGTCATTTCACAGATACTAGATGATACCGAAGTAGTACATTCGAATAATCTAAGATTGTTGGCACGAGGACCTTCTCGACAAGCTTATCAGTATACTGGTTACGACGTGAATGGTTATCGTTTCCGTACAGTTAGTCGTGATAAGGGCCTCAGTACTCAGAACAGTGGTGTGTACGGCAGCTATGAAACTCATAGTTATTCTAGCTCAGTGGACAATCGACCTCACACAAGCGAACTCGCGTACTATGGAAAGTTAGAAGACATACTTGAGCTGAATTATTATGGAGATTTCCGTGTGGTATTATTCAAGTGTAAATGGGCTAACACTCACAATCCAAGGTATGTGAAGAAAGATAGGTTGGGGTTCACACAACTTAATTTCTCACACTTGCTCTACACGGGAAGTTGCTTAGATGACGAGCCATTTATTGAAGCAAAGGTGGCCCGAATGGTCTACTATGTGGAAGATAAGGTGGATAAGGGCTGGTGTATTCCTGTACATATCAAACCCAGAGATGTCTACGACATGGGTGATGAGGAAGACAACTTAGTGCATGAGAGTGAGATGATTATGAATCCAGAGTTGCCTGATTTTGATAATTCCACTGATCTACCCCTAGCCAGGCCTGAAATTACAGAGTTCGAAGATTAACTAGTGTTTGGTAAAATTATTTTGTGCTAAGTGTTATTGTTCTATATTCAATACTCAAACTATTATTTCATAAATATTTGGATTTGGATTTGCAGATATGCCTCCTCGTTCAGGTCCTTGGTTGGTAGAGCTCATCGATCCAGCAGGAGTTAGGACTCAGGAGCCTGTGGCTAGTAGCCAGATTTTGAGCCTTCGTGATGGCAAGAAGGTCATCATGCCTTGGGGGCCTCTAGGGCCTACGGCTTCGGGTCCCACCGCTCTGTTGGGCCTGTTCACGGGTCTGCTGGGTAATGACCAGAACCTCATCCCACTACAGTATGAGGAGTGGCCCAACGTGACGGAGGGAGAGAAGAATGATTTGAAGGCTACTGTTTTTGTAAGTATTCAAATATGAAATTCATTCTTGTGTTATGTAAATTTAATAATAATTACTAATTTGCAATCATTGAATTTGATGCAGCGTTGTATCGTGATTGAGCCACCAGAGTTGACAGACGCTGCGACTAAGTACATCATGGAGGATATTGGCAGGAAGTGGAAGGACTGCAAAGCCCGCCTTTGGAGAAATTATGTGGTTAACACATACAAGAATAAATTGAAGAAGGAAGCTGAAGAAGCAGGCCAAGACTTCGACTGGGATGAGTTTGTGGATATCCCTAGGGCGTGGGCAATAGAACACAAGCCGGGCAGGATCTCTCCGCCTATGTGGGCACAGTTTGTGGATATCAGGCTGAGACCCGATAATGTGGTAAGTCATTTATAAATTAAGCCTTATGTAAATATATTATATCAACGTACATCATTGAAATGAATAACATTTTGTAGGTGAGATCTCGCAAGAACTCAGTCGCCCGGAGGACTTACACTTCACCCCACACTGGAGGGTCAAAGAAGTTGCGAGTTAGAGGACTGGAGTTGGTAATAATCCAGTTCAACTTTCCAATAATTTTTTGTGTATTAGTACGTTTTAGAAAGTGTATTCATATTGTTTAGTTCGTACACTTGTAGGCAGCTGAAAGGGGAGGAAATGCGCCCAGTAGAGGTGAGTTGTATGCTATCACTCACACAAAGAAGGATCAGACTTACACTGATCCTAATGTGGTAAGTACTTGATCACCTATTCCAATCTAACAAAATAATCTCCAATAGTGTCTATTTAATTAACTTTGGTTTGTGAAACCCATTTGTGTCATCACTGTGTAGCCTCGGATTCTGGAGCTGATGCAGGATCCCAGAGTCCCGACATATCCTTCTGCGAACGATGCTCTCGACTTGTCTATCCGAAGGAGCACAGTGGTAGAGTTCGCGGTATGGGAACTGGCGTGACCCCCTCCCAGGTAATGTAATGTAGTATATGATATATGTAAATTTAAAATAGTCAAATTCTAATTATTTGTTGTCTTTGTCTATTCAGGTTAATATGAGTAGGAGACGTGGTGGAGCAGCTGGTGGATCGAGCCAGGGTAGTAGTTCAGCTACTACCACTCACATCTTCGGCCATTGTCCCGCCGATGATCGAGTGAGGGCGTTGGAGGCAGAGGTCCGGCGCTTGAGCCATCTGGAGGAGGAGGTTCAGCGGCTCAGCCAGTTGGTGGGTTCATCTTCTAAGGGAAAAGGGAGTATGCCCCCCTCAGACATGGACTCGTACGATGACGAGGAGGATGATGAGTAGATAGCATGTGTTTTTAGATGTTTTAGGGGGATGTTTAAGGTGCATGTGTTAGAACAATGTTTTGAGTACAATGTTTTAGGACGATGTTTTCGACATTTATATATAGTATGTTTAGTGATTGGAAAAGTGAATTGTGAAAATGGAATTGTGAAAATGGAATTGATGTATGCAGGGTAATTTATGCAGGTATTGGCACTAGAAGAGTATGAGAAAACGAAAAAAGCAAGCAGAATTCTGCCCACTAGAACCTGAAATAGCGTCGGTTGGACTTGTAATAGCGTCGGTCACAACCGACGCTAAATTATAATTCAGGTCAGCGCGTGGTTGACCAGACACATGCGGTTTAGCGTCGGTTTGCCAATTTAGCGTCGGTCAAACGTTTGACCGATGCTATGTTCTAACCACTGAGTCGGTTGGTGGTTCGACCGGAACACTATAGCGTCGGTTGACACGCGTTTTAGCGTCGGTCGACCAAATGACCGACGCTAAAATTTAGCGTCACCAGATCTGGCGTCGTTTTAGCCGACCGACGCTATTTATTTTGGCGTCGGTCATGACCGACGCTAAAACGCGTGTATGACCGACGCCAAATAGCTTTTTTTTGTAGTGTATGTATAAAGTACCAAATTCGTAATTGATAATTATATAAACGGAAAGTACCGTAGACTTAAGCTTAGCCATCGCAGTAATTAACTCTGACATTTGGGCAACATCTGGGTGGGAAACCTCTGGGATTGTGTCTGCAATGAGCAGCCCATCCTTTGCTGTTCGACAATACCTATACGAAATATTATACAATGTATAACTAAAAAGAAGAGTATATATGACGAATATTGTGAAAATATAATACGAAAGGATAAGAAAAGTAACACGAATAAGTCAATTTAAGTGTGTACCGTTGTAGGATTAATGGTTTAGGTATATGCAGCAGCAAATGATTTCCGTTACTACCCAGCACCTCCCTGAATCGTATTATATGTCTGCACATCAAGCCTTCCATTTCAAACATGTGGCACCCACAGACTATGATTGAACAATCTCTTGTGCATGTCACGATTCTTTCATCAGTTCTTGACCCATTAACATCCTGCTTGAACACGTTGAATGTCATCACACCTGCATTTGTTTTTTCTTCCAACGCCAGCACGCCGTAGGCTAAAGTCTGCTCGTATTCAGACAACCACTTTTTAAAATTTTTTGGGGTGTATTCTTTGGCTAGTTGTTTTGTCAGTTCGCTGTGCTCAAACCTGTCCAACGGAGAAAAATACATATTGTTACGTATATTGAAGATATAGATAACTTTTCAAGCTGTAAAGAATTACAAACAATTAAAAAACGTGTTACGGAATATAAGCAAAATATTACGTATGTTTTTAAAGTGTTACGTTTTTGAAGCTAAAATAAAACGTATTACTTATAAAATATTATGAAATATATTAAAGTGTTACGTCTAGTATCACCTATTGAACGGTTTCAATGTTTTCATCTTGAAGTCCCGTTTCAATTCCTCCTCTCTTTTGTTCTCCACTAGTCGGCTGAACTGCTGAAAAAATTCCTCCAGAGATAGGTTTGGTGCCAGGTAGTGCCTCATGTTACTGTTGCACGTTTCACTTAATTGTGAGCTACGCATGCCACAGGTGAAATGTGATTGCATCCATGCTCTAGACCACTGTGTCCTTTTTTGGTAGATCTGAGTGAGCCATGGGTGTCCTTCTAGTTCACGATCAGGGAAGCATTTTTTTTCATAAGACCCCAGTGAACATCAAACTCAGCCTCAGTGTCAACCCCAAACATTAGGTAGCTAAGTTCAGCTACGAATACCTGATATCAATAAAGCTGTTACGTTACACATGGCAGTGTGAAGCATAATAAGGAAAAAAGTGTCACGTAAGATGAATTATATATTACGTAAGTGGCTAAAGTATTACGTTTTTAAAGATTAAATAAAAGGTATAATGAATGAAATATTAGGAAAGCTAATAAAGTGTTACGTTTTTTATGCTTAAGTAAAACGTATTTACATATAAACACCCTTGTTGTGGTACCTTGTCACAGAGTGATCCCAAGTTCCTGGCAGCATTATTGAGGATATGGAATGTACATAGACCATGGTATGTAACCGGCATTGGATATATGGCCCTAATACCGGCAGCAATCGTCGCTGCTTGGTCGGTGAAGATACTGGTTGGTTTCTTCCCCCCATGCATTTGTCAAACATTTGGAACAACCATTCGAAAGTAGCTGACGTCTCGTCAAACAAAAGAGCAGCACCGAATATCACCATATCTCTATGGTGGTTGTACCCGACGAATAAAGCTGTTACGTTACACATGGCAGTGTGAAATTTAATAAGGAAAAAGTAACACGTAAGATAAATTATATATTACGTAAGTGGGTAAAGTGTTACGTTTTTTATGCTAGCGTAATATGTATTACATATAAAATATTACGAAACATAATAAAGTATTACGTCTTTTAAGCTTAAATAAAACGTAATAGTTTTGAAATATTACGAAGGGTAATAAAGTGTTACATTTTTATAGCTTAAATGAAACGTATTACATATAATATATTACGAATTAGAGAGTATTACCTAAGGGCCTGTAGTCTTTGTTTGTTCTGTAAGTGGTGTCGAAACTGATTGAGTCCCCAAACACAGAGAATTCTTCACGCATCCTATTGTCTGCCCAAAAGACACTCAAGATTTCATTGCAATTGTCTTCCTGAAGCTCATAGAAGAAATTTTTTTCCTCTCTTGATCGAACTCTAAAATAGCGCTGCAGTGATGATCCTTCAGCGGTGCTCATGCAGAATCTGGTCTTTCCCTGTTGTGGTTACGGAGATCTTCGTATAAGAAACCCACATGTTTGGCCCCCCCTTTCCCTTTGCCTCATTATGTCGAAAGATTTCCGGGAAGTCACCCCAGCCAGTTTGTGTATGAGGGCAAGATGTGCATTTGTTCGGTTCACACTTCTGTTTGACCGGAAAAGATGTGCATATTTTTCTGGGAGCAATTCATGCGGTGCATGAGTTTTTATCCAGTCGTATATGTAATACTTTTTGAGAGATTTGTCCCATTTCATTTTTATTTCCGCCTCACAACCTAGTCGTTCATCAGGTCTATTCCGCTTATTGTTTGTCTTCCCTTTTCTTTTTTGGCCTTCGTGCGTGCAAACGAACCTAAGATATCTACATGGGGGGTCTTCAGCTAAGACCATGGGCTCTCCATCGGTGGCTGTTTCTCCAGGAGTCGGAGTTAATTTATATTTTTTCTGGTACCTTATTCTGACACCAAAACCAGCAAGATGAGCGTAATCCTCGTAGAAATGATACGCTTCTTGCATGTTGTCAAACATTGGGAGCGCGTCTCCTACGAATGTGAGGTTAAAGTGTATCTCAGGTTAAAGCTGTTACGAGATAAAGAAATAAGTACAACGTACAGACAACGATTTATATACGAAATGTTTTAAAAAGGTATACGAAGGAAGTCATATATATTAAAAGTATAAGGTAAGGTATTACGTAAGGTAAGTGTTATTACATATGGTACAACGACAATTATGTACAAGGTTTTTTCATATAATGTGTAACTGACCCGGATCAGCCACCTCATTCAATTCCACTCCCTCGTTCAAATCCAACGTTGTTGAAGATTCTCCTGCAATACAAGGTATTAATTAATATGAAACATTAAACAATATATTACGAATGAACGTATAAAATGTTAAGTAATACCTGCACGAGGTACATACGTTTCATTTAGATCAATACGCATATTTGTGGATCCCCCCTCGATTCCTGCATTTTTTAAGAAAGACATATACGTGTACGTAGTGGAAACGTATACGTAAAGGATGCATTAGGAAAACGTGTGTAAAAATGTTACGAAAGACATGAAGGTATGAATTATTACGAAAGATAATAGAATATATTACGAATCTTTCATACTGACACCCCATGCAGAATATATCATACGAACGAACGTAGAAAATGTTACGTAATACCTGCACTAGGTACCAACATTTCATTTAGATCAATAGGCATATTTCTGGATCCCCCTCGATTCCTGCATTTGTTCAGAATGTATTTAAGCATGTAAACGTTGTGGAAAGTGTACACAGGAAAACGTAAAACGTAAAGGTTGCATTACGTAGTACCTGGCAGAGTGATTGAAACGTCAACGACTACAAAAGATTACGAAAGAGACGTAAGGCCAGGAAACATATTACGAATGAACAAAAAACATTACGAATGCTTAATACAAATACGAACGGTATTACGAAATAACAAGAATACCTTCACGTGCCAGTGACATTTTGTTACGTGAGAGAGAAACGAGCGAGAAAATAGGAGCGAGAATTTTGGAGCGAGAAAATTACGAAATTTAATGCGCCGGGAACTGCTTTTATAGGGTTCTAATTTTCTCTCTCCTGTCAAATCACAAATTCAAAATTTCAAATCAGGCGAGAAAATATTACGAATCAGGAAATGACCGAAACAACCCTCGCGCGTTACATTTGCCCGTCACCGTACGATTCATCGGACGGCTTATATTGCGTTCAACACGGTGCTGAATACACCTATTCAGCATAATACTATTAGCCGGCCTTGGGGGTGAAGTGGGCGGAAATTCCTACCGCTAGGACACTCATACGAGGACACTTCTTAGAGTTATAGGATTTAATTTTAGAGATTTTAAGGTCAATATTAATTGGATATAAGAGTAATTTTAATGTTTGAGATATTGCACACTTTTATTCTGATTTTATTTCCATAATGATAATTAAGACTTTAAATTTGGATTTCAGTTATTATTCATATTCTTCATGACTAATTAATTTATTGATAAATTAAAATTCCTTTTTCTGCTCTTTTTTTAATTACGTCTTCATCTTCTTCATGACGACATTGATGTGTTCCTCGACAATTGTGAATTTCCAAACGGAAACAGTTTCTTCTTTCTCGGTGGTGGCGTATTTTCCCATCTTTTTGGCGACAGTACTCACAGCGGCAGCGTCTACACACGGCGGTAGCGTCTACACACGGTGGCAATACTCGTTTCGAAGTTCTTCTCTGCATCATTTTTCTTATAGGCGATTATTTATTAATCGGTAACACATCCATTCTCCTGCCATATTTTTGAACTTTTTTTTTTATTTTCGTTCATATTTTCCGACCATCAGTTCTCTTTGTTCACAATTAATTTATATTCCGTGTATTGGCTGAAAAACTTACCTTATATTTTTATTTACAGGAAATTTTAACAATGAATCTTGATGTGGTTGATATTGGATCCTCCTCGTTTATTCCATCTGAGTTCATACAGTGGTTCCCGATGAAGTTTCTTCATGTTTTCTGTTTTTTCTGCTATTATGTTTCATCCCCTTACTGATTTCTGTTATATGTTCCTTTTAGTTATTTTCGAAACATGTATCAGGTGTTCTATATCCAGTGTTCCTTATTTTAAAATTCGGAGCATGTATCTACATGGTGTCCTAAAATGATTAATGTACCGTCTTCTATTTTCATTGGGTTTTTAATAAAATTTCGGCCCATGGATTTGCATAGTTAATTTGGATGATCCTCTTGATGATGACGCTGATCAGGATGAGGAGTTTCCAAAAGGTATGGTTCTGAAGAAAGTTATTTTCCTAATATATTGTTATTTTTTATGATTTTCACTTTTTAATTTTCCTAATATATTGTTGTTTGCAAGTCAATTTTTTGGGGTGTATTATCCTGAATCAGAAATTTGCAAGGCTACCCACGATCCTGAATCATGGAAAGAGTTGACTTTCCACACTTTCGCTAGTTTTGATGATTTTTTCCTAAATTATGTACATGATGCTAGTTTTAGTGTGAGGAAGGCGTCTACGAAGACACGGAGATGCCCTAGTGATAGTGTTGTTAGGGAACGTTATGAAACACGAGTTTGTCAAAGGGTCGAATAAAGCATAGTGAGTTCATTGCATCCCAAAAATGGTGGTCTACTAGATGCTACCGCAAAAGGAAGAATCATCCCTGAATTTAGGGTTGCTTGTTCAGCCTCGATAAATGCAAGGTGGTGTGAGACCGGATATGAGTACTATATTGTTGAATGGAGGGTGGATCACAACCATCCTTTGACCATTCCCGAGCACAGGCAGTTCTTTAACTCAGCACGATCAATAACTCCACTGACCGCGCTTTTGTCTAGGACGCATGATCAAGTAGGTGTTCCTCTGATGTCTACATATGATTTATTGTGGTGGAAGGGACAAAGTTAGTTGTACACGTCGAGACTTGCAAAATCATCGTTACTTAGTACGTCGTACTCCATTGAAAGCTGGTAAGGGTCGATGGTTGTATGACTATTTCACGGGTGTGAAGGAAAAGGATCCTACCTTTTTTACAAGGTGAAGAAGGATGAAAATTTCCAGACAGAGAGTATTTATTGGCCAGATGGTAGAATGGTGACCGATTATCACTATTTTTATGACGCTATTTCTTTTGACACCACTTACCGCACAAACGACCAGTTTACACCTCTTAGTATTTTTTCCTTCTTTTGTTTTTTAATATTATATTATTTTTTTTTGAAAACGTTCCTCCTTTTCAAACAATTATTTCCCGAATTGTCGTTCTAGAATTTTTTAATAGGAACATGTTCAGAAGTCGACTAACATATTTTGATTGCTTCTCTAATTTTTTTCAGGTGTTTTTGTGCTTTCAACCATCATAGAATATTGATAGTACTCGGGGTTGGTTACTAAAATGATCACCAAACTTTGGACAAATAACCCGACGATCACTGATGTTCAAAAAATTTCTTAGCACTCACACAACTTTGATCGATTATCCTAACGGTCACTACCGTCTACGGACATCCAATTTTCCATCCATTTGCATACGTGGCGATGCCATCAAGGCAGCCACATCATCTACATTGCCACATTATCTAAACCAAACCCAAAACCCAAACCTAAACACTCACCCTAATTACCAAACCAAACCAAATCTAAACCAAATCAAACCTTTCCTCCTCTTTCCTCTTCCTCTTCCCCTTCCTCTTCCTCTTCTCCACCCTCACTCCCTCACCGCGCCGCCCCGCCTCCGCCGCCGCTCCTCCACATCATCCCTCTCTTCCTCTTCCTCCTCCTTCTCTTTCCTCTTCCTCTTCCTCCTCCTCTCCTCCACATCATCCCTCCTCCTTCTCTTTCCTCTTCTCTGAAAAACAGATCTGGTGGAGGAGAGTAGGAGGAAGAGGAAGAGGAAAGAGAAGGAGGAGGAGAGGAGGAGGAAGAGGAAGAGAAAACGGATCTGAAAGAGGAAGAGGAATGAGAAGGATGAGGGATGATGTGGAGGAGAGGAGGAAGAGGAAGAGGAAAGAGGATCTGAAAAACAGATCTGGTGGAGGAGAGGAGGAAGAGGAAGAGGAAGAGGAAAGAGAAGGAGGAGGAAGAGGAAGAGGAAGAGAGGGATGATGTGGAGGAGCGGCGGCGGCGGGGGTGGGGGCGGTGGCAGGGCGGCGGCGGCGGTGAGGGAGTGAGGGTGGAGAAGAGGAAGAGGAAGGGGAAGTGGAAGAGGAAGAGGAAAGAGGAGGAAAGGTTTGATTTGGTTTGGTTTGGTAATTACGGTGAGTGTTTAGGTTTGGGTTTTGGGTTTGGTTTAGATGATGTGGCAATGTAGATGATGTGGCTGCCTTGATGGCATCGCCACGTATGCAAATGGATGGAAAATTGGATGTCCGTAGACGGTAGTGACCGTTAGGATAATCGGTCAAAGTTGTGTGAGTGCTAAGAAATTTTTTGAACATCAGTGATCATCGGGTTATTTGTCCAAAGTTTGGTGATCATTTTAGTACCCAACCCATAGTACTCGGGGTAGCACTTTTATTAGAGGAAACCGCTGAGAGTTTTGAATGGTTATTTGAAACTTTGTTGGAATGCATGCGAGGCAAGCATCCTCGTTCCATTTTTACTGACCATTGCCCCGCCATTGTTGCTGGTGATCAACAACGCATCTCGTAACATGGGAATACGTTGGCCACTAAAGTGTATGAGAACGGTTTCACTAAAGCCATGTTTGGGGTTTACACGGTACAATAGTTCCAATTTCATTGGGACATGATGATTGAGACTACCTTCACTAGTGAAGGGACCGATGTGCATTCATGGTTATATTTCATTTACAATTTTCGAGAACAATGGTCATCAGCATGGTTCAATAAAAACTTCACATGCGACATGCCTAGCTCACAATTGAGTGAGTCTTTGAATAGTAGTCTGCAAGCCTATTTGGATATACCAAAACAAACCTTCCTACCTTTTTTGGAGAATTCTCAAGAATGCTCGATAACAAGAGACATGACGAATTATACCAAGATTATCTTTCGACGAATAGAAATGTGACAAATTTCTTCCCAAAAAACCCGTTGGTCAAACAAGCTTCTGAGGTTAGTTCATATGGCATGTTCTTATTTTCAATTAATCCATCTCTGTTTGATCATTTTATTTTGTCCTTTCCCCCTTTTTGGTGTTTGTTTCATTTATGGATAAGGACAAAAATTAATCAATTTGAGTACATTATTACACATACAGATCACTTATGCATATTTTTCTCATTTCCATTGTAGGTTTACACCCCAAGATTTTCACCTACTTCCAGGAAGAGTATGCTAACTCCATGGATTTGATAATGAAAGGCGGGATCCCAGTAGTTACAAAAGGTGTGGATAATGCTTTCACTTGGTTCAAATATAGCATGGTCGAAGAGACATTTGACACTGATGAGTATACTGTAACTTTCAAGCTAGATACATTTTGTTATGACTGCTGTGTGACAAGTTTGATTCGTCTGGATGGTTATGCCACCACATAATGAAGACAATGGACACCATAAGCTCGTTTGGTAGGTCGCTTTGGGCGAAAATCCATTGAGGTATTTTATCGAACACCTGGCGGGCGTCTTACATTTGGTCAATTAGTGACAAGAGTCCTATTGGTTTGTGTTTGGCCTTAGCCTAAGGTTTCATTAGAGTCTTAGGACCCATGTTTGGTGTGTCCATTTGTTTCAATGCATGGATACGAGTTTTGTTCATCCTAGATTCACCAACGTAGTCAATTATCATGCACTACAAGAAAATTAAAGATTTGTCACGGTTTGTTAGTCACGGTTTTTGTAACCGTGACTAATTTGTCACGGTTTTTATGTAACCATGACTACTTTGTCATGGTTTTATCCAAACCGTGACTAATTTAGTCACGATTCATACCAACCATGACTAAATTAGTCACGGTTACATAAAAACCGTGACTAATCGGACTCTCTCCTCCACGTTGGCAGTCCGCGTGACCAGCTCTTTTGGCCAATCACACTATCTCCTCTCCATCTCCTAATCCACTTCTTCTTCATCCTCTTCCACCACATATCCAGATCCACTTTTCTTCTTCATCCTCTTCCATCACCATATCCACAAATCCACTTCTTCTTCATCCTCTTCCATCTCCACCGCACTGCACTCTCTCTCTCTATCGAGGCCCGACGAACGCCGAATGCCTCTCCTCATATCCAGATCCACTTTTCTTCTTCATCCTCTTCCACCACCATATCCACAAATTCACTTCTTCTTCATCCTCTTCCATCTCCACCGCACTGCACTCTCTCTCTCTATCGAGGCCCGACGAACGCCGAATGCCTCTCCTCCCTTATTTCCAACTTTCGATCCCCCCAAGCTCTGCTCTCCGCAGCCATCCCGGGCTACGACCTCCGCCGCAAGCCCAGGCTCCAACCTCCGCCGCAAGCCCAGGCTCCTCCAGCTCTACCTCCACCATCAACACTGATCCAAACCTCCTCGCAATCACAATCTCCTCGCAAAGTCTTCCCTCTCCAGATCCGACCATTCTCCGATCTGCCTCTCCTAAACCCTTCTCCGACCACCGCCATTACACTCGACCCCTAAATTCCCAACCCAATATCTTCCTCTGCCGATGGATGAAAATTATTTGAGTAGACTGGTCGGTGGGTTGTGGACGACGAAAGTATCGAAGAAATTAGAATTTGGAATTTGGGACAAATTACTAATTTGGTCATCAATTATGACAACTTGACAATTAAAACTGGAGTGACTAATTTGTAATATTAAAATGGGGCCTTTCATAAACTTTCTCAATTGATGGATTAGTTTGCATAACGGAAGGAGTTGGGAGTCTAATTCGAGAAAACACTTAAAATAATTTAGTCACTAGAAAGTTCCTAATAACAAATTGGTCACTGGATTTGTCACGATTTTTAGGGAAAACCGTGACCAATATTTGTCACGGTTTTTTGGTAAATCGTGACTGGTCACGGTTTTGGTGAAAATCGTGACAAATATTGGTCACGGTTACCAAACCAAACCGTGACCAATTGTTAGTCATGGTTTACCAGATAACCGTGACAATTTTAGGCCAATTTAGTCACGGTTTTCCAAACCGTGACAAATACCCCTTAAAAACTGTGACTAATTAGTTGTTTTCTTGTAGTGATGATCCTTAGGGGGGAACTTATCTACGCCCTTCCATTCTCATCCTCCCTCGTCTTAATTGTTTAGTTTGCGTTATCTTGGTTGAATCCACCCTTTTCCATGCTTTTTGAGCCCATGCTTGAGTTTGATTTGTGATAACTTGAGCCAACCTTGTTTGTGATTGTGAAGTGTTGAATTGTGAACTGTCCTACCCCCATTGAGCAAACTCACTCTCCACGAGTAAGGCGAACGAAGGGACCCCGCGAGAATACGATCCTGGCCAAAAGGCAAGTATCTTTGTTGAGGGAGGTTTTCCTCCCGATCAAATTTTGGCGCTGTTGTTGGGGACCCTTTGTGCCGGTTTGAAAGTGTTGAGTGACTTTGCACCACCCTTTTCCTTTACTTTATTTTTCAGATTTTTCTTCATTTGGTTCCTATTGTTGTCCTAAAGATAAGAATTGCATACTTTTGATTCTTGTTTTCTTTTGTGTTGTGTACGCAGCCTGAAAACAACCGGCATCAGGAGAATTTTGCCAACCCTTTCTTCAACATGGTAGATGGAAGACGTTCTTCGGCGGACTTAACCAAACCTATGGTGGAGGAAGCTGAGAGAAGCATTGTGCTACTGGAGATTGTGGCTATGGACTTCGAGCTGAAGCCACATCTTATCAGTATGGTCTCCAATTGACCATATCATGGAAATCCTGAAGAGTGCCCACCAATGCATATTGGGAGCTTCCTCGAGTTTTGCAACACCTACAAGCAGCAACAGGTGGATCCTAATATCATCCGCCTCATGCTATTATTACACCCCGAACCTGAAGGATAAAATTTTTATTCTAAAATTCCTAGAATACCTTAGATAATTTTTCTTGGAACTAGAAAATCCTCTTAGTTCACAATTGAAGTATATTTATGTTGATTTGGGTGTTTGTGCTTAATGAGTTCCTAAAAAAATAGTTCATTAGATCAAACGTACTGCCCAGCTAGCATGTTATTTTCTATTCTGCTCTAACGAATCTGAGTGAAATGTTTAGCCAAGACCATTGGGCATTAGGGCCGGCCTTGTCCCAGTTGGCGCGGGTTCAAGACCAACTCCAAGCAAAAGTAATTATACTTTTTCTTTTAATTTTCGCCCAGCAGAAACTGAAACGCTACGTTTCAGCGTTAGGCCCTTCCCAGTCAAACGACGACGTTGCTGTCGTCCCTCTCCTCGACTCACCTATTTGAGCTTAATGAATTGCCGTCGTCGGTTACGGAAAACCAAGGTCAGAGCATTGAATCCGACGTTACAAATCATTCCCTTAAACTAGCCCTACTGTTTCCCTTATTCTTTTGCCCATTTATTCGAACCCAAAGCCCCAAACGAACTCTTTCTTTCTCTGAACGAAATCGACGGCTGCAATGCAACCCCTATTTTCCGACGAGCACTTCTGACGGGATATACGATTCCAGCCCTCTCAATAGCATTCGAGTTAATCCGTTTAGGTAGGACTTGAGTTCCAGTAATTATTGATGAATTTTGGGTATTTAGGACGGTCCAATCAGTCTGGTACTTACGAGTTTCGGTTAGACGGCAGACGATCCACGTCCAACCTTTAAAGGTTGGACGGGCCCAACCCGGTACACTGCACCCATCGTTCCCCTGCGACGCGGCTCGGCCCAAATCCTTGAAGGGCAAGAACGTCAAATCACACCCAGCCTAAAATCCCGCGAAATCTTATTTGTTTCCTTTTTTGAAAATACTCCACAAAATCCTCCGCGAAATCCCTGCTTCTTCTCGGCTCTATGCCGTCCGTCAATCTGCTGTCCACCGTCCGTCGCTCTTACTCCGATCTGCTCTCCACCGTCCGTCGATCTGCTCTCCACAGTCCGTCGCTCTTACTCCGATCAGTTCTCTGAACAAATAAGGCCTTCTTCTGCTCCAATGGATTTCTCTGATCAACCACTACTAACCTACTCAGATGATTTTACTTCTGATCAGCTCAATACATCCTCTGATCTTTTCATTGAGAAGAATCAACAAGAAATAGAAGAGAATCTTCAATTTCTTGATGAATCAAACTCAATTTCAATAGGTAATTCTCTGCTATTCTGTAATTTTTGAGTTAACTAGTTTACTGCTGTGATGTTAACTAATTAATTTGAATTGCTTTATTATTCTTCGGATAAACTCTTATTTTTAACTAGTTAACAGTCTTGATTTGATAACTAGTTACCTCTTTATCTATATATTTTCATGTAATTTTGTTCTTGTTGTTAACTAGTTAACCTGATGTGATAATTGTCCTAATGTTGTTAACTAGTTATCACATCAGGTTAACTGATGTGATAACTAGTTAACTATTCGTCTGCTTTTGTTTTTAACTAGTTTACAGTCTTGATTTGATAACTAGTTACCTCTTTATCTATATATTTTCATGTAATTTTGTTCTTGTTGTTAACTAGTTAACCTGATGTGATAATTGTCCTAATGTTGTTAACTAGTTATCAGATCAGGTTAACTAGTTAACCTGATGTGATAATTGTCCTAATGTTCGTCTGCTTTTGTTTTTAACTAGCTAACCTGATCTGATAACTAGTTATCAGATCAATTAACTATTCGTCTGCTTTTGTTTTTAACTAGTTAATAGTCTTGATTTGATAACTAGATGCTAACATATTAATCTACCTTGATTTGCAGAGTCAATAATACCAGATGATAAGAATACATGGAAACATTTAAATTTTGAATCATCAGATGATGCCTTAGTTTTCTACAAACAATTTGCTGAATACAGAGGATTCTACGCTAGGAATCAGCTTGAAAGGGACACTGACAGCAAGAAACAAAAAGTTGGTTACATATACTATGTTGTACATGTATGCACAAAGCGAGGAGGTTCAACAACAAAAAAAACGAGCTCGAGTAACAATGACAATCTTGAACCAATAACAAGTAAAACAAGACATAGAGGAGAGGGGAGATCTGGGTGCAAAGCCATGTTGTCACTGAGATTCAAGAAAGAAACAGGTACATACAGTTAACTAGTTAACTCATCAGCATGTTACCTAGTTGTTAAAATACTTGCTAACAATAGGTAATTTGACCATTTTTTATAACAGGTAAGTACATCATCACTCAATTCAAAGATGATCACAACCATTTAATGATACCGCCAGAAGAAAGACACTTCAGTAGGAGTGTTAGAAGGATCCCTGTGATGTACAAGATAATAGCTGATTTACACACCGATGCTGGAATCAATGCAAGGTCAAGTTTTGATGCTATGAGAATGGCAGCTAGAGGAACTCAAAATCTTGAATTCACACATCAAGACCTCAGGAACCACATTCGTACAAGAAGGGAAACACAAATGGAGGGTGGAGCTGTTGAGTTTTTGATGGATCATTTCCTTAAGGAAGCAAACAAAAACATAGGGAACTACTCAAAAATAAAAATAGACAAGGAGGACAACCAAATTGAAAGTATATTTTGGGCAGACGCTCAAATGAGGATGGACTATCAGTGTTTCGGTGATTGTTTCAGCTTCGACACAACCTACAGGACTAACAATCATCACCGTCCATTAGGTATGCATTAGTAGTTATTAACATTTAACATCACTGCATTATTGTTAACTAGTTAACTTTGATATTCTTTTGTTATTAACTAGTTAACTTATCACTGTGATAGCATTTAACTAGATAACAAAATGTTAGCTATGTGACAGAATGTAGATATCTGCTAACTAGTTAGCCTTGATAATCTGTTAACTTGTTAACTACTGTTCTTAATCTGTTAACTTATTAACTGCTGTTCTTAATTTATGGTTATCTACTTTATTCAGCAATATTTGTGGGGAAAATTCACCACAACAAGATGTGTGTGTTTGGGTCAGCATTACTTTACGACGAGACTACAAAGACATTCGAATGGCTGTTTGAGACTTTTTTGGAATGCCCCCACATCTATATTCACTGACCAGTGTGCAGCAATAGCGACAACAGTGAAGAATAAATTCCCTAGGACTTTCCATGGTCTCTGCACATTTCATATATTGCATAACAGACCGAGAAATCTAGGTAAACTTTATAATCATGAATTCAGAGAGCTATTGAAATTTGTAATGTATAATGTTGAAAATGAGAGTGAGTTCGAAGAGCATTGGAAGATACTGCTTGAGACCTGCCCCCGCACAAAAGGCAATTGGACCAACTCTCTATACAAGTTAAAAGAGAAATGGTTGAGTGCATGGATTAGAAATCAATTTTGTGCTGGGATGAAGACCTCACAAATAAGTGAGACATGCAATAGCAATCTGAGGTTGTATTTGAGTTCAACCACAAATCTGCCAAGGTTAGTATGTCCTAGTATCTAACCTTCTATTTGTTAACTAGTAACTTGTTAACTATTAAATTGTTAACTAGTTAACTATTAATTTGTTAACTAGTTAACTATAATAATGTTAGCTAGTTAACTTCGATGTGTTAACTAGCTATCTGTCCATTTAATTTCACAGCTAACCTGATATCATTTTTTTACTAATGCAGCTTTTTCATACAGTATAATAGAATGGTGGAAAATAAAAGGGAAGAATTTTCAAAACTAGAATTCATGATGAAGGCTAGGGAACCAGATATTAGATTCCCTTCAGCTATGTTGAAGAATGTTGCAATGGTGTATACCCCTGAAATTTTTGCCGTGGTACAAGATGAATGCATTGCCTCGAATGCTTATGTGGTTAGCAGAGATGAAATAAGTGACAATCACTTTCGAATGGCGTACAAGGTATACAAGTGGGGGCGTGACGATACAAAACTAGGTGAGAGGTCAATAATCATCGATGAAGAGAAACTCCTGTTTTGGTGCACATGCAAAACATTTGAGGCTTGTGGATGGTTGTGTCGCCATCTGCTGAGATCACTTGACTGTTTGTTCTGTAATTCTGGAAATCTAAAGTTCAGAGACATCCCCTCTCACTACATCAACAAACGATGGACTAGGAACGCAAGGGTGGGGTTTGAGTTTGAATTCCCTGCTGAAAGAATCTTGTCTAGACAAACAGTGACAACTAGTATGATGCAGCAAATATCATCCATGACTGTGACTCTGATGAATAGATCTGTTCGCAATGATACTCTATTTAAACGTGTGATTGACACGTTACAATCTTTAATAGAAGATACTGAAGAAGATAATGGTGAACCAACTCAGGAAGAAGGAGGAGCATCTAACTCTGGAGGTAAAACATCTAATAAAAACATCTTGATTGTGATTGTATACTATTTAATTGCTCTTGTTAATTTGGTAACTTTGGAACTAGTTAACTAGTTAACTGTAATTGTTACCAGGAACAGTCTTAATAACAGATGGGGAGACAACTTCAGCTGCTAAATCAAGAACATGTCCAGAAATAAAAGGATTCAAGAATAGGGAAGACCCAATAAACTCACGAAAGAGGAAAAAACAAATAGTTGAAGAGGCAAACTTTGAGAAGAGGCAGAAAGAGAAGGACAAAGCGAATAGGGAGGCAAAACGTGCTGCGAGAGAAGTTATACAATTGTTTCCATGAGATGAATCTCTTGGTTTGATTTGGTTTGGATAATGGATTTCCATGACTACTGAGATTACAGTAGTTAACATTCTGTTTGATTTTTCCATGACTACTTAGATTACAGTAGTTTAATCATTCTGATTTGATTTAGTTTGTACTTTGAATATTGAATTTGTTAATTAGTTAACAAAAGAATTAAATCTGTGTTAATAAAACAACTGTTACTAGGTAAACTTTTCTATGTTAACTAATAACATTAACTAGGTAACAGTATCTTGTTATTTTGTATATGTTAACTAGTTACCAGCATAAGCAATTAACTAGTTAACAAATAAAGTAAGTTAACTAGTTAACAAATAAAGTAAGTTAACTAGTTAACAAATGTAAGTAAGTTAACTAGTTAACAAATAAAGTAAGTTAACTAGTTAACAAATGTAAGTTAACTAGTTAACAAAGGTAAGTTAACTAGTTACTAGTTAACTGTTACAATATCTTGTTATTTTGTATATGTTAACTAGTTACCAGCATAAGCAATTAACTAGTTAACAAATAAAGTAAGTTAACTAGTTAACAAAGGTATGTTAACTAGTTAACAAAGGTAAGTTAACTAGTTAACTAATTTTGTTTGTTAACTAGTTAACATACAGTAAGTTAACAAAGGTAACGTGACTAGTTAATAATCAAGCTGATTGACAAAGATAACTACGATAGATTTTGTCCATGAACATTTGCAAAATGTTTAGTTGACATATTGTTTGACAACACAAAAAGAAACCTTACACACATTGTCTAGTAGAAACCTTACACACTGTCAAATGAACATTCACAACAAAAAACAGTGACAACTAACCCCCCATCCCCCCTAGTTGTTGGTAGCTTTGAATCGGAGCTCGAGCAGCATTAAATTCTCTTCACCTAAGATCAGATCACACAAAACATCCATCCTCCTCTTCATTTGATATTCGTTTTTCCTCCACAACGATGACATCTTGCCATTGTATTTCCCACACCATTTCTCACACCAATTAATGGCATATACACCAGAATTCTTGGATTCTGATTCTTAATCTTCTTCACAACATTCCATTTGTAGTCAGTAGCATTCTTTTTGACCTTCTTCTTGACCATGACAGGGAGTCCCTGTTTGATCAACTCCGCATTGGCAAGCTCTTCGTTCTTTGTAATATATGCATCAATACACTTCAATAGTTTCTCACAAAGGACTTCATAAACATCAGTAAACTTTACGGCTTGCATGCTGTCTAAGAAGTGGTACTTCTTATTCACATTGTCAATGACAAAAACAACATAATTGCCATCATGTTTTGCTGGCATGAACCACTGTAATAATAAAATAAAAATAATTACACACAAGAAAAACTAGAAACTTAAACGGCAACTTAAACATAAGAAAAACGATAAAACAAAAAACTACTTACATAGTCAACATTTCTGAAATCAAGTCCTTTTGCCCAGGTAAATTCTATCATGTCCTGAATTTCACCATGCATGCTATCTTGAGATGGCTGAGTTTCCATAAAATTAAGCAACTTTGGTCCCTATAAAATACAAAAACTACACAGATTAGTTTGCTGGTTTCAAGTGAGTTAACTAGTTAACATATATAAGTTAACTAGTTAACATATATAAGTTAACTAGTTAACATATAAAAGTTAACTAGATTATTAACTAGTTAACATATAGGGCTAAACTAAAAAAAGGTACTAACCACGAAACTTTCATTAAAAATCCATCTTTTAACGACTTTGCTATTGCCGACAAATCTCTTATTCAACATGTCAATGTATGCATTGAAGATGGACACTGATATGTCAAAATCAGGTAATAGGGTCATGATTTGTGCTCTATTCAGTGACTTATCAGCCATTGAGAACTTCCCATCTCTGACAATGTACAAGATCTCATCCCTATTAAAAAAATAATAATAATAACAAACAAGTTAGAAAAAAAAATGAAACATTAGTTTACAAAATCATAAACCCTATTAACTTACGGATCAAGAGATTTGTTGAGGCAGTAAGCAACAACAGAATTCATAATCCCTTGCTCAGAATTCATGATGGCAGTTGTAGACTGAAGAACAGGCACCTCTGTAATAGGAGCATCTGAGTTTGCAGATTTGAAAATTTTTATAGGCACAGCCTTGATTGGAACAGTGATCATAGGCTTTGGAGCATCAATCTTTGGATCCGAATCACTAACAAAAACTGGAATCGGAATAGCAGTAGTAGCTTGTTTTGGACCAGAGGAGCTGCTTGAGTCCTTCTTCATTGGACTAACTGTCTCAGGTACAACAAGATCTTTGAATTGAGCACTTGAACCTGTCCAGGTAAGATAAAAAAATAAATTAACAATGCAATGCAAAAAACACAAAAAACAGTTTTGCTAATTAACTAGTTAAAATGTTAACTAGTTAAACTGTTAACTAGTTAACTAGTTAACAGTTTAACTAGTTGTCTGGTTAACAGTTTAACTAGTTAATTCAAAAGGAAGGTACGCTAATTAACATAAAAAAATAAATTAACAATGAAATGCAAAAAACACAAAAAACACAAAAAATAGTTTTGCTAATTAACTAGTTAAAATGTTAACTAGTTAAAAGTAGTATAGTTTGAAAAAAAAAACAATACCTTCACCATCTTTCAGTTGGACAACATGAATAAGTTTGTCAAGTGGGCTGGATACATGAGGGGTCCGGTGAGGAGGTATGTGGAACATCCTTTTCTTTTGATACATTCTTATCATCATCATAAGTGATTGAAACTACAACATCTTGAAGCGCTATCTGCTCTTCTTTTGAAAGGCTAGAGAGTGCCACAAAATTACTGAAAGCATTAGCCCCAACTGGATCATTAGATTCTGGTTCTTTTCCATCTTGAGTGTGCGTGGAATCTGTAGTTGGTGGTGGCTCATTTACCCCCATATCCGCCTCAGAGGAATCATCATTAGTTGTTGATCCTTTTATAGAATCACTAACTCCTAAACCTCCACCTGCTGCACTGTTGTCATCGTCATCATCACCACTGTCTTCCCCCAGTCCTTTATCATTATTGTTTGTATCATCCTTGTCCTCATCATCATCATCATCCTTCTCTTTATCAACAGGTACATCTTCAATAATCTTTCCAACACCAACATCCTTCTCCTTACCACCATCATCGGGTACTGGTTTCTCAACAATTGCATGAACAATTCCACCATCAGTCACTGGATCCTCAACAACTACAGAACCAGGGGCACTATCCCCATCAGAAACAGCAGCACTAGTAGCCTTATCCACCACAACAACATCTTTCGTAGCATCAACCTTATTCCCCCCAGCAACATCATCCACATCAGTAACAATATCCGCCCCAGCAGCATCTTCATCACCTTGATTCTTATCCTTGGTAAGATTATCATCTGCCTCAATCACTTCATCAAGTTGTTGTTGATTTAGAGGTTTGTTTCCAGCTGAAGTTGTACCAACTGAAGCAAGCGATTTAAAATATGCATCAATGTCACCAATTACTAAATCATATGCTGGAATCATGTCAACACATTTGCTGCGAGCTTCTACAAAGATAGACCTCAATTCATGAGCCTGTAAAACAAAAGAATGAAGGTTGAAAATGCTGGAATATGACAAAGGTAAACTAGTTAAATTAAAGTACTAAAATAGAGTTAACTAGTTAACACATTAATAGTTAATTAGTTAACAAATAGAAGTTAACTAGTTAACACATTAATGTGTTACCAGTAAAAAAAGAATTTAACTAGTTAACACGAGAATTGTTAACTAGTTAAACATGATAATATTTAACTAGTTAACAAAGGAAAAAAAAACACAACACAAAACACATGTGGGATTATTACCTCTGACAGTGATGAAAGATCAGAGAAATTAATTTCAGGAGATGGAAGGTAAACTACTGATCGCTGCTTTTTGAAATTAGCAGAGTCATCAACATCTTCATCTTCATCTTCAGAGCATACTCTTTTTTTGCTAACATACTTCTTCGAACCTTTTTTGGGTAAATCAGCAAAAGAGACACCCTTCTGATGTTTCACTACACCCTTCTTGCCTTTTTGCTGATCCAAATGGTCTATATCTACAACAACCACCTTCTTCTTACCCTTTTTACTAACAGCATCACCTTTAGCAGCATCATTAATACCGTTTGTAATGATAATTCCATCATCATTAACAATAACAGCAATATTGTTTAGCGCACAATATTGAGCGACAACATCCTCCATGTAATCTCTAACAATTTCATTAGTGAAATAATGCAGAACAGAATTATTATCACCCCGCCCCTTCAACCCCCGAGCTGAAACTAGGTATATCAACTGGGAATAAAATGTAATCAGTTAGTAACAAGGCTTAATACTTGAACCTGTCCAAGTAAGATAATAAAATAAAATAACAATGCAATGCAAAAAACAAAAATAACAGTTTAACTAATTAACATTTTAGCTAGTTAACTAGTTAACTAATTAACAGTGTACCTAATTAATTCAAAATGCAGGTTAACTAATTGTTAGACACAAACCTGGACTAGATAATGAACTTGTTAACTAAGTGATAGGATAACTAATTAACAACATTAAAAAGGGTTAACTAGTTAACAAAACAATGAAGACACAAGGGCTTACAGTAAGGAAATGGACATCCGCAGCAATGGTTAAGTTGGCCTTAGATAAGACCATTCCAGTCTTGAATGTCATTAATCCAAACTTGGCCCAGTTATAAGTCTTGAACTTCTCTAGATTCTCCCCTCTTACAAACGATAAAAACCGAATATCTACATTATGATAGATGTTCGGAGCCAAGAGACATCCAACAAGGAAGAGAAAGAACAAAGCCAACCAATCAGTATCTGAAATATCAGACTGAAACAGAGCGTCCTTGATAGACTTTACTGTGTATCCAGAATGATGGATTACCAAACTAAACTGATCAGCAAATGGTTTAAAATCTTCTTGTGGAAGACTTGAAACCACAGGTACACTGATCTGTCCAGCCGGAATTGAATACACAGATTGGTAATCCCTCACCCCTAACCGCTTTTTCTTACCATCCGATAGAATAATGGAATGTTCATCATAATCATATTTTTTCAACAGCCATGCCAAAACTACGGAGTCTATTTCAGTCACATTAAGTCCAACGAAACAATCAAGACCATAGGCTTCCAACAGTTCACGACGTGTGTCAGAAATGGTCTGCATTACAGTATAAACTCCTTTGGGGAACTGCAATGCTTATAGATCGTCGATGGTACAACATCAGACAAAAGGTGAATGCGCCTGAACAAACCAAAAACACAGAATAAGTAGATTTAACTAGTTAACTGTCTTGATAAAAAAATGAGCTCAACTATGAATGAGAGTTAATTAGTTAACATGGAACAAGACACAAAGAAAACATAACCACACACAGAGTGGGAGTTAATTAGTTAACATGGAACAAACACACAGAGCAGCAATAACCACACGCAGAAATGGGAGTTAATTAGTTAACAGGTAACACACAGATAAACATAAAACACACAGAAAATAGAAAACCCTAACTCAAAATCCAGAAAGCAGGAATTAGTTAACAGGGAACAAAAACACACAAATAACATAAACCACACACATCGAAACCCTAACTCAAAATCCAGAAAGCAGGAAAACATCGAAACAAATGGAGGATGTAATCAACAATGACAAAATTGAGTGGAAAATCAAAATTACAACCATCAAAACAGACATGCAAAACGGTTAAAGAAGAAACTATAAACAAGTTAACAAAAATATGAGAAACAGAACATTTGAAATTATACCTATTGAAGGAAGGTCTGACCATTGTTGATTTTAGTGTGCTTGATGAGATGAAAGCGGAGAAGAGAATGGAGATTGGGAAGATGAACAATCGAAGAGGAGAGAGTTTGATTGAGAGCAACAATCGAAGAGGAAACAATGAGAAGAGAATGGACTGTCGTTGAAAATGAGTGGAAATCGGGACTATGAGATATTATGAAGAAGGGCGGGGCGGTTGAAAAGTAACTGGCGTGGGAGAAAAAGGGATTTTTAAAAAAATGTGAAATGACGGTGTTGCCCTTCAGGGAAATGGACTGCAGCTGTGCCGTTGATCAGCTGAACTTAAATCCAACGGTGATATAGACGGTTGGAATGGAATCCAACCTTGGAAAAAGGTTGGCCGCCGATCACAAGCCTCGGTTAGACTGGTTTGATTGGTTGATTCTTTCCTAAAATCAGCGCCATTAGGTCCTCATCGCTAACACTAATAATGCCGAGAATTCCTAATATGAGGACCTCATTAAGTGTCCTTATTTAAGGACACTAATCTAAACCCTTCATTTATTTAGTAGAAATCTAATTGTTAATATGAAAGTGAGTATTTGAGTAATTTCCTTAATTGGTAAATGGTGTTATTTAATTTCTGTTTTCCTAATTTTAATATTAAAAAATTAACCAAACGGTTATATTCTCTTTATTTAATATTAAATAATTGACCAAACGGTTGTTTTGTTAAATTATTAATTTTTTGTTACTAATTAATTATTTTTAATTTCTATTTTTTATTCATCACCTACTATTTTTAGGGGAAAGGATCTGCGTCCAAACCTTGGAGTTTGGACTGTTCCAAACCGGACTACTGGACCCGTGATCCAGTGCATCGCAGGCTGAAGCCCACCCCGCCACAACCCTTGCAGGGGTAAATTTGTCCACTTAAAACTCCCCAACCCCCCCTAAAAACCAGCGGGAAATCAGTTTACCTTATTTTGATTTCTCAGACGATTTTCTCACAAAAATTGAACTCACGATTACCTCCTCCGATTTTTGAACATGAACTCCGATCAGCACGTCTGTAACTCCGAGAAGGTTGATGCCGAACATGATTTCAGTAGAGCAGTCGGCGTTCGTACAGGGAGATCTATTATTGATAATGTCATGGTGGCGTTTGAAGTTTTACACAGCATGAAGATGAAGTATCGGCAAAAAAATGGGGAGATGGTAATTAAAATTGACATATCTAAAGCCTATGATCGTGTGGAGTGGAAATTCCTGGAAGAGATGTTGAGGAAACTTGGGTTTGAGGAAAGGTGGGTTAAACTAATGATGATGTGTGTCACCTCGGTGGAGTATAACGTGGTAGTTAATAACGAGATGGTTGGGCCTATCAAACCGGGAAGAGGGTTGAGGCAGGGATGCCCTCTATCCCCGTTTTTATTCATTTTATGTACTGAAGGCCTTACGGCGCTGTTGAAGAAGGAGAATGAGACTGGCAGGCTACATGGGGCGCGGGTTTGCAAGGGCGCCCCAAGCATCTCTCACTTGTTGTTTGCGGACGACAGTTTTCTTTTTTGTAGGGCTAATTTGGACGAGGCAAGGAGGGTGAAAGAGGTATTGGCAATGTATGAACGAGCTTCTGCCATTCTATTAATTACGGCAAGTCTGGGGTGTTTTTTTAGCCCCAACATGCATGTGATGTTGCGGGGGATCAGATCTACGCTTGGTGTTCACCAACCGCTTGACACGGGGAGATATCTTGGACTACCTTCTATGGTGGGGCGGGATAAGAGAGGTGTGCTTAAATTATCAAGGAGTGAGTGTGGTCAAGGCTTCAATCATGGCGAAGAAGACCAATGTCGAAAGGAGGTAAAGAGGTTCTAATTAAGGTGGTGGTGCAATCTCTACCTGTGTACTGTATGAATGTGTTCTTGTTACCAGTTACAACGGTAGATGAGTTGGAGAGAATGATGAATAGCTTTTGGTGGGGGACGAAGAGATATGCGGGTGGGGGAGGCATATCGTGGATGAGGTGGGAGAGATTGTGTGTTAGGAAGGAGCATGGTGGTATGGGGTTCCGGGATCTGTTCGGTTTCAATCTCGCGATGCTAGGGAAACAAGGGTGGAAGCTTCTTACAGATAACACTTCGTTAGTTTGTAAAGTGTACAAAGCTAAATACTATCCAGATGGGGATTTGTTGTCAGCTCAGTTAGGGAATAACCCAAGCTATGTTTGGCGAAGTATGTGGGAAGCTAGAGTTGCCATTGATTCCGGGTATGGTTGGAAAGTGGGGGACGACAGAGATATTGAGGTTTGGAAATCACCGTGGCTCAAGAAGGAAGAAAGTATGAGGGTTGAGTCGTTATCGCCGATAGATGGATGGAATTTACGAGTCAGCGCTCTTATTAAACTGAACGGGGTTGAATGGGATGAATCGAGAGTGACCAGCTTGTTTCTACCGCAAGAAGCTGCCATTATTCTTGGCATGCCTCTAATAGGATCTAGCCGCGACAGGAGAATTTGGCAGTTTAGTCGAAACGGGGCATATACGGTGAGATCGGTGTATAGGGTTTTGAGAGAAGAGGTGGTGTCGACAGTCCCTTTGCAGGTGGAAGGAGAGTGAAGGAGGTTATGGAGTGCGAGGGTGCCACCAAAAATGAAGCTCATGGTGTGGGAGAGCGGTGAGAGGAGTTCTACCAACGCGTGAAGTGTTGCAGCGGCGGGGCATTGACGTAGAATGGAATTGCGGTCTTTGTAATGGTAACCCGGAAACCCCTTGGCATGTTTTCTTAGCTTGCGAGTTCGCTACGGACGTCTGGAGAGAAGCAGGTTGTGCAAGGGAAGTGGAGGCGTTTGCGGAGAACAGTGAATCGTTCCATGAGTGGGCCACAAAAATGCTAGCAACTGGGAACGAGAAGCTCATCCAAACTATCATGTCTATGATGTGGGCGGTGTGGAAGGAACAAAACGAGAGGGTTTGGTCACAAAAGGTGACAACATGCTCCTTGGTAAAGCTACGAGCAGAAGAGGCTGTAGCCGAATGGGTGGTGGCTTAGGAATATGTTGGGCAGAGGCAAAGGGTGTACACGTCGAATATAAGAAGAGTTGGCCTTGGGGCTTGCGCTCGTGGTAGGGATGGCCAGCTAATCCAATTCAGAATGGCGAGTAAAGATATGGGTAACCATGTGAAAGAAGCAGAAGCTATTGCTTTACAGGAGGTTATGTTGTGGATGCAGGAGTTGGGTCACATGGCTGTTGACTTTGAAACTGACGCCAAAGTGGTGGTAGACGGCTTGAATCAAAGCGAAGACGACGAGACGGAGTTCAGTGATATCATTGCCTTGTGTAGGAGCATCATGGATGCGAACCCAGGGTTTGAGGTTAGGTTCGAGCGGAGGAATAGGAACATGGTTGCGCATACGTTAGCTAGGCGTGCATGTGCCCTTCAGTTCCCTATGTGTGGGGTGACACCTCCCGTTTGGTTGCAAGATGTTTTGAACGATGTTTGTTTGAGCTCGCATTAATAATAGCATGAGTAGCTTTATTTCGAAAAAAAAAGTTAACTAGTTAACAATTATGTGTTATCTAATTATAAGTTATCTAGATAATTGTCGGCTAACTAGTTATAAGTTTACTAGTTGACTGTCTGTTAACTAGTTAACAAGTAAGTGTTATCTAGTTATACGTAAAGTGTTAACTAGATTACCATCTTTTAACTAGAAGTTAATAATTGTTATCAACTTGCAGATTCAATCATTCCAGGTGATAAGAAAACATGGAAGATGCTGAAATTTGAATCGTCCTCTGATGCATTAGCTTTCTACTAAGATTTTGCACAACACAATGGGTTTTATGCTAGGAATCAACTTGAAGGTTATACGGATAGCAAGAAACAAAAAATTGACTACATATACTATGTTGCGCATGTATGCACAAAACGAGGAGGGGTAAAACAAAAAGACGAAGTTGCTCCTGCCAATCAAACCAGACAGAGGGGTAAAACAAGGTCTGGTTGCAAAGCCATGATGAGCCTCAAATTTGAGAAAAAATCAGGTAAGTTATATTATAGTTAACTAGTTAACTTCCTGCATGTTATCTAGTAAAATTGTTAACAAGTTAACAAGATAACTATTGAACTGTTTATGCTATTTAAAATAGGAATGTACATCATCACTAGTTTTAAGTATGAACACAACCATGAAATGGTACCAGAGGGTGAAAGACACTTCAGTAGAAGTGTGAGAAGGATTCCTGTCATGTATAAAACTATAGTTGATCTATATGCCGATGTTGGAATCAATGTACGTTCCAGTTTTGATTCCATGCGTATTGCTGCTGGTGGGACTGAAAATCTAACTTTCTCGCATCTAGATTTGAAAAACCACATCCGCACCAGGAGAGAGAGACAAATGCAGGGAGGGGCTGTAGAGTTCTTACTTGATTATTTTTGTAAAACAATCAAAGATTAACAAGGGGAACTACTCAAAAATAAAAATCGACAAAGATGAAGATGCAGAAATTGAAAGTATCTTCTGGTCAGATGCACAAATGCGTAGGGACTATCAAGCTTTTGGTGATTGCTTCAGCTTTGATACAACCTACAGAACTAACAAACACCACCGACCTCTTGGTATGTTTTATCTGTATTCATTCTTGCACATTACTGTTTGTTGTTAACTAGTTAACCTTCTATATCCTTTTAACCTTTAATATGTTAACTAGATAACATTATCTAGTTATCTGGTTAACCAGTTAACGTTGTTATCTAGTTAACCAGTTAACATGTTGTCTGGTTATCTAGTTAACGTTGTTATCTAGATAACAACGTTAACTGGTTAAGCCTTTATCTGGTTAACCAGTCAAGCATGTTAACATTGTTAACTAGTTAACCAGTTATATAAATGGTTAACTAGATAACCAAATAACTAGTTATCTCATTACCCAGTTAACATGTTATCTGGTTAACCAGTTAACATGTTATCTGGTTAACCAGTTAACATGTTATCTGGTTATCTAAGTAACCAAATATCTAGTTAACTAGATAACAATGTTAACCCGTTAACTAGTTATCTGGTTTACCAGCTAACACGTTTTCTGGTAATCTAGTTAACCAATTAAAATGTTATCTAGTTATCTGTTAACTTATTAACTAATTTTTTTTCCTATTCAGTTGTTGGTAAGACACACTACAACAAAATGTGTATTTTTGGAACATCATTGCTCTATGAAGAGACTACTAAGTCATTTGCATGGTTATTTGCAACATTTCTGGAATGCATGGATGGGAGACAACCAAAATCGATATTCACATATCAATGTCCAGCAATAGGGGCAGCTGTGAAGACCCAATTCCCAGATACATTCCATGGACTATGCACATTCCATATACTACAAAATGGGCCAAGAAATTTGGGAAAGCTATACAATGCAGAATTCAGAGAACTTTTAAAGTTTGTGATGTTCAATGTCGAAAATAAAGAGGAATTTGAAGAACATTGGAATGAATTGATAAAGACCTGCCCCCGTGCTAAGGGAAATTGGACTGATTTCTTGTATAAGCTGAAGGAAAAATGGTCGAGCGCTTGGATACGGAATCATTTTTGTGTTGGGATGAAGAGCTCACAGATGAGTGAGACATGCAACTGCAACCTGAGAAAAGCCTTGGATTCAACTATGAATCTAGCCAGGTTAGTTACTAGTTAACCATTTATCTGTTAACTAGTTAACCATTTATCTGTTAACTAGTTAACTTGACTGATAAATTTTAAATGAATGTCCATTTATGCAGTTTCTTCACACAGTACAATCACTTGGTTGAGAATAACAGGGAAGAAGATAGAAGGCAAGAATTTACTATGAAGGATAGACAACTAGATGTTAGATCAAAAATAGCATTGTTGGAAAAAGTTTCATGGTTATACACACCTGAAATTTTTGCAATGGTGCAAGAGGAATGCATTGCATCTTCTCCTTATGTAATACGTAGAGATGAAGTGAACGATAATGAGATGGGGATGGCATTTAAAATATATAAGTGGGGGCGCGACAACACAACACTTGATGAAAGGACGGTTCTCATCAATGATGACAAGCTTCAGTTCTGGTGTACATGTAGGACGTACGACACTTGTGGGTGGTGGTGTCGGCACCTTATGAGATGCCTTGACTGTATGTTCTTTAACATAGGACAGCTGAAGTACAAAGATATCCGAGCCCAACATATAATGAAACGGTGGACACGAAGTGCAAGGGATGGTTTTGAGTTCGAATTCCCCTCTGAAATTATCTTGCCGAGACAAGCTATGATAACCGGGAGGATGCAGACTATGTCAGCTATGACTGTAACACTGATGAATAGATTAGTTTGGAATGATGCATCATTTAAACGTGTAATGGACATGTTTCATACATTACTTAGGGAAACAGAAGGACTACCAGAGATTGGAGATAATGCTGAAACAACTCAGTCAGGAGGAGCATCTAATTCAGAAGGTAACAAAAATTAAATTATTCTTTCCAACAAATTGTTATATGCTTATTAACTGCCTACTGGTTATCTAGTTAACTACTTGTTATCTAGTTAAATAGTTATCACACAGTTATCTAGTTATCTATTTACCTTATTAGAATTATTTGTTAACTAATTAACTCCACTAGTTATCACTTGATGACCTATTATGAACACTAACAAAAAAAATTATCTTCCCCCCAGGATCTGTCTGAGTAACAGATGGGGGAACAATGCCAACTGCTGCTACATCGGCATCGAGCCTGGAAATAGTGGGATTCAAAAATAGACAAGACCTATTTAACTCACGGAAGAGGAAGAAAAGTATCGTTGAAGAAGCAAACTTCAAGAAAAGACAAAAAAATATTGACAAGGTGAAGAATGACGCTTTGCGTGCAAAAAGAGCTGTTGTTCATTTGAACCCATGATACAAATATTTTGGAGGTAAACACATATTCTTAACTGAGATCCTGATAACTAGTTAACTGTTCTTGTTAACTAGTTAACTTTGAAACTAGTTAACTAGTTAACTGTGTTTGTTACCAATTGTAGGACATGTCTTAACATCTAGATACAAACTTCAGCTGCTCAAAATCAAACAACATGTCCAGAAAAAAATCATAGAAGAACCAATAAAAATATCTTAGCTTATTGGGAGAGAAAATAGAGGGCCAATGTGAAAGAAGGAGGCAAAAGCTTGCTGCGCTAGAAGCTATTTGTTTTATTTCATGACATGAACCTCTTGGTTTTATTTGGATGTTGTTGAATTTCCATGACTACATAGATTACTGTAGTTAACCTTTTGCTTAATTTGGTTTGTATGTTGAATGATGAATTTGCTAATTAGTTGAAAAGCTATTGCTTAATTTGGTTTGTATGTTGAATGCTGAATTTGTTAATCAGTTAACCAACTTTGTTATCTAGTTAACAAAGAAAAGTTAACTTATATAAGTTAACTGGTTAGGTGCATTGTGTTACCTAGTTAACTAGATAACTTACTGTGTTATCTAGTTAACTGGTTAGGTGCATTGTGTTACCTAGTTAATTATTTCCCTTCCCATTCCTCACACCAGTTGATAGCATAAATTCCAGAATTCTTAGTGTCCGAATGCTTAATCTTCTTCAAGACGTTCCATTGGTAAACAACAGCTTTCCTTCTTGGCTTCTTTTTTGGCTTGTCTTTGTACTTCTCAGCCAAGAATGCATCAATAAAGCCAATCACTTTCTCACAACGAACCTTGTAATGTGTTTTGAAATCAATCTTTTGCAAGGGGTCGAGGAAGTGATACTTCTAGTGCACATTATCAATTACTAAAACAACATAATTGTCATTATGTTTAACTGGCATGAAGAACTGGGAAATAAAAGAAAAAATTATTAGACACGGAAAAAACAAAAAAAAATTCAAACACAACAGAACACAAAAAAGTTACTTACGTAATCAACTTCGCTGAAATCATGATTTTTAGCCCAACTAAAATCGATTGTGTCCGCAACTTCAGCATACATACTCCCTTGTGACGGTTGAGTTTCGTTCACGTTTGAGAACAGTGTGCCCTATAAAACAAAAACGAACATTGCTAGTTAACTAGTGATGCGAACCGCCTCCTCTAGGAAGGGATCGACTCAACACCCAAAACTATACTACCAGCTCCATGAATCCTAACCTTTGAAACCGCGGAGAACACTTGAAATCCACTAAGTATAGACTTAGGAACCCCAAGGTATTCAGTCGAATTGGTGCCACAAACAAAGGGTGATAACCTTTGATGATAAACCAAACCTTAAGCTAAGCAACAACGAGCAAAGACTTGAAGGAAAAAAGAACAATGTTCTGAAATTTCAATTATCAATCAACGTGTCTTACAATGATGGCCGAGGCCTCTATTTATAGCTCAAGGGTGGCCTAAGCCGTCTCCAACTCTAAAAAGGAAAAAACTAAAATATTCCTAAAATGTAGGCCGAGAAAAATATTAAAAATAACTAAGTTGTCCGAGATTAAAATCCTAAACCGACAGAATTTAGGAAAAACCCTAATCCGGGCGGATTAGGGCACGCCGGGTGTCCTTGGCCGGGTGGGACTAGGAAAAACAGCCGAACGCGGGCTGGACTCCGGACGCGGGTAGGAAAAGTGCCCGGAACCCGTGCGGTGGCATTTCTGTAATTACCGTGGGTTCCGGGTGACCGGGTGGCCGGGTGGCGTCCTTCGGCGCTGGTGACCGGCTCGGCATCAAGTGCTCCGGACCCGATACTAGGGTTTTGGTGATGCCGGGCGGTTCTGGCTTACTGGGCAGCATTTCCTCGGACAAGTGAGGTTTTCCTCCAGGCTTTTGACCTCCTGATTCTTCTGGCATCAACTTGTCCGCCAGGTTCTGAGTGATGAGCTTGGTTGTCCGCTGTAGGGGCTGGTTGTCCGTGCGATCCGGGGCCCGGGCGGTGTCCTTCGGAAGCCAACCTGTCTTGGCCACATATTCTCGAACCCTCTGGTCTTCTGTACGCCAGAACTCTCTCCAGATGGCTTCTGACGTGTTCTTGACTTGAGGGATCATGGAAGAGAGGTTAGGATAAGGCTGAGACTTAGTGCTCGGTCCAGGACCTAAGTCCTCATCCAGTAACATGGCCTGGAACTTCCTCCCATCTCGGGATACCTTCCCCCCAGTTGAGGCGATCCTGAGCTTGTTCTTTAATTCATTTCTAGGCTTGAGAGCTCGTAGATAACCAGCCCTCAATGCTAGGCGCTTTTTATATGTCCCTAGGTCTTTTCCACTCTCGGGGGACCCTGGCGGCGTACATGGGTACGAGTGTTTGCTGGGGCAGCTGGGCCGGGTCATATCATCCCCCTCTTCTTGACTGGGATTTGTCCCCAAATCCACCTCGGAGTCTTTCCTAGATCCCATCACTCTTTTCCAAACGTCAGAAATCTTGTTGGCTAGGGTCGGGGACGACTCAGCCTCGTTGGTGGCTCTTGGGGTGTCATTGGAGTCCGTGACGGACCAGGGCTCGGATTCTTCAGTGTCTTCTCCCTCAGTCTCCATTTGTTCCACTTCATAGATGCCATTAACAGTAATGTTAAGGCTCGGGGGGCTGCTGAGTGAGGGTTCCTCACTCATCTCCTCGTCCGAGTCTGCTTCTGGATCTCCTTGGCTCGGGAGGCTATTGGGCAAAGGTTCCTTACGTACGTCCTCGTCAGAGTCTGCTTCGGGATCCTCTTGGCTCGGGGCAGCTTTAAAAACCTGCCGGGAGGTGATTACCCACTGAATCTTGGAACGGGTGGTTGTTGGTCCTTTGACCATCGGGGCCGCCGGGTGGTCGTCGGGGTCGGCGCTTGGCTTCAGGTCGTCAAAGAGCCCTCCGGCTTTCTTCAGGCCAAAATTGGCCGAGGGAATGTTCAAAAGACCCAAGGTGGGCCGATCGACATCATTCGGCGCGGACAGGATGTCCGGGGCAGTCGAGATGCTAGGCCGGGGCAGGGCCGGTGCTAGGCCGGGGCAGTACTGGGTGCTGTGCCGGGGCAGCGCGGGGTGCAGGGCCGGGGCAGTGCTGGGCGCTGGGCCGGGGCAGTGCTGGGCGCTGTGCTGGGGCAGTGCTGGGCGCTGGGCCGGGGCAGTGCTGGGCGCTGTGCTGGGGCAGTGCTGGGGCAGTACTGGGGTGATCACTCGACTGCTGAAGGCTGAAAATTTTTCTAAACCTTCTATGTCAACTTCTTCTCCTTCACTGGACTCTCCTTCCAATTCTTCAATAATTGGTTCCTCCTCGTCGTCCGTCACAACTTCTCCCTCTCTAAGCACCATGGTTCGGGTGTTAGGGCAGTCCCTTGCCATGTGACCCCTACCTTGACACTTAAAACACACAATGGCACTTGGCCGAGCATTAGTAGTAGGGATTTTTGAACCGAGATTAGGGTTTACCCTTGATGTCGACCCTTGGTTAGGGTTTGGTCTCGATCCGGCGCTCCGGTTAGGGTTTGGCCGGTATGGGGTGTGTCCGGCGCTTCGGTCTCCTCTCACCGGGGCACTGATCGGTGGCGGCGGGGTAGTCCTTCTTCCAAGACCGTTCTTCAGTTCCTTCTCAACCCTAATAGCCACGTTTATCAAGTCGTCATAGTCAGCAAAATTGAGAATGTTGACTTGGTGTAGAATCTCCCTTTGCAATCCTCCGGTAAAACGTGCTATCTTGGCATCTTCATCCTCACTCAGGTCAAGCCGTGCAACCAGGATCTCCATCTCCTTGTTGTATTCCTCAACCGTCAGGCTCCCTTGCTTCAATGATCGAAGCTTGGTGTGCAAGTCTCGGTTGTAGCTGCTGGGTACAAACTTTCTCCTCATCTTTCTTTTGAGACTCCTCCAACTAAGGACGGGGTCCTCTTCCTCTTTCCTGATCTGATTCCTGAGTTGAGCCCACCACAAGGCAGCATAGTCAATAAACTCAATTGTGGCTAGGGTTACCTTTTTCCTTTCGGAATAGTTATGGCACTCAAAGAAATCCTCCATGCTCCTCTCCCAATCAATGTAGTCGTCGGGGTTGGTTTTGCCAGTAAATTTAGGCACGTTGAGCTTCAAGCTGCTCACATCATCATCTTCCTCCTGCTCATTCCTCCTTGGCCGCCGGGGGCCTTCTCCATTCGCGGCTCCAAACTGCTCGGCGATTCGGGCCATGTTTTCAGCCATGGCGGTCAACCGGGCATCAAAAGCATTGAACCTCTCATCTGCCATGATTAGTCACGAACAAAGAACCTCCCAAAATCTCTCTAAAGAACCTCACACACTCTTTTTCTTACCACTCGTGTATGAATTTTTTTTTTTTTAAGTCACTCAAATTAGGGTTTTCTTTGAAATTTTCAAAACAAAGACAATCTCAATTCAAGTAGTTGCAAGTTTCTTCGAAGCTATGCAGTCTAAGTCTACCAATGACACTAACAAGACCTTATACCTAGGGTTTCGGATTTCTAGGGCCCAGAATCTTGAGCTAGGGCGTGGGATGACAAGACAAACAAATTTGGGTGTTCTACCAAGAAAGCTAGTAGTGCGAAAGCTAGTAGCTAAACTTATGAAAAACCCCTCTTCTTGAACTTAATCTACTACCTTGATTGTGAACGTGGCCTTGCTCTTTTTTTTTTTTAGATAGGTCAATTTTTCTAGACCTTTGATTTTTCTTTTCTTTTCTTTTCTTTGATCGGCCACAGCTTTTTCTCACAACAAAAACTTAAAGAAAGGTAGAAGAATAGAACAAACACAATGCACGATTTTTTTTTTTAGGGTTTTTCTGAAACTGAAAACAACGAAAGCTAAAAGATATGAATTCAAGTAGAAGAACCTGAAAACTGGGATAGATTGTTGGTCCAAGAGTTGAACCGTGCTCTGATACCAGCTGATGCGAACCGCCTCCTCTAGGAAGGGATCGACTCAACACCCAAAACTATACTACCAGCTCCACGAATCCTAACCTTTGAAACCGCGGAGAACACTTGAAATCCACTAAGTATAGACTTAGGAACCCCAAGGTATTCAGTCGAATTGGTGCCACAAACAAAGGGTGATAACCTTTGATGATAAACCAAACCTTAAGCTAAGCAACAACGAGCAAAGACTTGAAGGAAAAAAGAACAATGTTCTGAAATTTCAATTATCAATCAACGTGTCTTACAATGATGGCCGAGGCCTCTATTTATAGCTCAAGGGTGGCCTAAGCCGTCTCCAACTCTAAAAAGGAAAAAACTAAAATATTCCTAAAATGTAGGCCGAGGAAAATATTAAAAATAACTAAGTTGTCCGAGATTAAAATCCTAAACCGGCAGAATTTAGGAAAAACCCTAATCCGGGCGGATTAGGGCACGCCGGGTGTCCTTGGCCGGGTGGGACTAGGAAAAACCGCCGGACGCGGGCTGGACTCCGGACGCGGCTAGGAAAAGTGCCCGGAACCCGTGCGGTGGCATTTCTGTAATTACCGTGGGTTCCGGGTGACCGGGTGGCCGGGTGGCGTCCTTCGGCGCTGGTGACCGGCTCGGCATCAAGTGCTCCGGACCCGATACTAGGGTTTTGGTGATGCCGGGCGGTTCTGGCTTACTGGGCAGCATTTCCTCGGACAAGTGAGGTTTTCCTCCAGGCTTTTGACCTCCTGATTCTTCTGGCATCAACTTGTCCGCCAGGTTCTGAGTGATGAGCTTGGTTGTCCGCTGTAGGGGCTGGTTGTCCGTGCGATCCGGGGCCCGGGCGGTGTCCTTCGGAAGCCAACCTGTCTTGGCCACATATTCTCGAACCCTATGGTCTTCTGTACGCCAGAACTCTCTCCAGATGGCTTCTGACGTGTTCTTGACTTGAGGGATCATGGAAGAGAGGTTAGGATAAGGCTGAGACTTAGTGCTCGGTCCAGGACCTAAGTCCTCATCCAGTAACATGGCCTGGAACTTCCTCCCATCTCGGGATACCTTCCCCCCAGTTGAGGCGATCCTGAGCTTGTTCTTTAATTCATTTCTAGGCTTGAGAGCTCGTAGATAACCAGCCCTCAATGCTAGGCGCTTTTTATATGGCCCTAGGTCTTTTCCACTCTCGGGGGACCCTGGCGGCGTACATGGGTACGAGTGTTTGCTGGGGCAGCTGGGCCGGGTCATATCAACTAGTTATCAGAAAAGTTAACTAGTTAACTAGTTAACAGAAAGGTTAACTAGTTAACTAGTTAATTAAAAAAGGCTACATAAAACATTAAAAAAAGAAAACTTACCGCAAAATTTTCTTTAAAAATCCATCTCTTAATGATATTGCCGTTGATGGCTGATCTCCTGTTCAGTAAATCAGAATATGAATCCAGTACGGCCACTGATAGTTCACAATCAAGTAGAAGGGACCTGATTTGTGCTCTATTCAGAGACAAATCCGACGTTGTCAACGGACCATCTTTGACAACGTATACAGGCTCATCCCTAGAAAATATATTAAACAAGTTAACAAGTTAACTAAGCTAACAAAGAAAACTAGTTAACATTCCATAGTCCTATTTACTTACGGATCAAGAGATGAGTTGATGCAGTAAGCAACAACATAATTCAAACCCCCATGTTGATAATCTGTGATAGCAGTTTCAGACCGAAGTACAGGAACCTCAGTCACAGTAGCAGATTTAAAGATTTTTACAGGGACAGCTGCTATTGGAGCACTTTGCTTCGGTAATGAAGTACTTATCTTCGAAGCACTTCCAAATGATGCTATAGGAATTGGAGCAGTAACTTGTTTAGACACCATAGTTTTGCTGCTTGATCCTTTCTTACCCAAACTATAGGTATCAGGGATCACCATATACTTAAGGTCACTAGTTGAATCTATTATTTTTAAGCACATAAATAACATATTAGCAGCCAAAAATATAACAGTTAACTAGTTTACTGTTGTGATGACCAGTTAACTAGATAACCAAATGTTAGATGGTTAACTAGATAACCAAACAACAGATAGTTAACTAGATAACCAAATGTTAGATGGTTAACTAGATAACCAAACAACAGATATTTAGTTAAAACAAAAAATCAGATAACTAATTTATATAAAATGAAAAATACCTCTAACTTCCTTCATTTGTATAACATGCATAAGCGTTTCCAATGGGCTTGAGACTTTAGGAGGGACAACACCAACATGAGGAGGGGACTTGGGAGAGCAATGCAGGTCATCTCCTGAATAGTTTGCCTTCTTTCCATCATCATCAGAAATGATCACACTAACAATATCATCAAGTGCTTCCTGATCATCCTTCGATAGAGCAAAGTAATCCACAAAAGAACTCCTATGAGGTCCCACAACACTATTAGTTGGTTCTTTACCAGATTCATCGGGGATGGAGGCATCAGTTTGGGCTGGTACGTTCGTCTCCTGGTATCATCATCTCCAATAGGAATATCCCCTCCTTTATCATCAGCATCATCATCGTTGGTATCATCCTTTTTACCTCCTTTATCATCAGCATTATCATCGTTGGAATCATATTTTTCCCCTCCCTTATCATCAGCATCATCTTCGTCACTATCAACAAAATCCTCATCCTTATCATCATTTTTAGTAGTTCCCTCACCATCATAAATTCTCTCATTACCTTGGGCAGCAACATCATCATCAGTAGCATCATTAACAGCAACATCAGTAGCAGGTACATCATCAGTGGCATCAAGTACAGGAGCAGAGGCGTCAGGTACAGGAGCAGAGGTTTGGTCAGTAGTAACATCAGCAGAAACATCATCAATAGCAGTGTCAGCAACCTCATCAGACGTCTTACCACCAACACCAGAAACACCATGCTCAGCAGATGAATCAATGAAAGCATCTAAGGCAGCAATTGATGATTTGTATTCAGGAATCAGATGTAAACATTGGTCACAAGCCCTAGCCAGATTATCCCTCAATAAAATAGCCTGAAAAACATAAACCACACATATCTCAGTAAGAAGGTTAACTAGTTAACTAGGTAACACATTTTAAAATGTTATCTGGTTAATAAGTTATCTAGTTAACTGATGGATATCTAACTAGTTAACAGATAATTCGTTAACTCATGATTATTGTTAACTAGTTACCTCTGTCTGTGATGCAAGAGCAGAGTCAAATAATTCAGTAGATGGCAAAACAATATCAGGGCGATGCTTTTTCGAACCACCAACCACATTTTCATTCTCAGTCCTACCCCTTTTTTTAGTGGTGGCCACTACATTCACTGCCTTCTTGATCCTTTTTGTAGGTGAATCAGCAATGGATACCCCTTTTCAGTAATAGAAATAGTCTGTTGACGTGATGCAACAACTTTCTTGCCGCCCTTGCGAACAACATCATCAGCAACAATCTTCTTACCCTTTTTCCTGATAATTGCATCAACAACATCTTCACCAACAACACCTTCACCAACAACACCTTCACCCACAACATCTTCTTCAACATCATCAACTTCATCAATAAATTTTTTGTTGACCTCACAGTATTTGGCAACTGCAGAATTCGTGTAATCTTTAACTTTCTCGTTGGTGAAGTGATGCAATACACACCCCTCACCACGTCCCTTAAACTCATTACATGCCACAAGGTATATCACCTGGGGGGAATGTAATCAGTTAGTAAAGATTAAGGGTATAAAAAAGGAGAAAGGGGAAACAAGAAGGTATCTGATAAGTAAACTAGTTAATTAACCAGTGAACATGTTATCTAGTTAACGTATTAACTAGTTATCTAAATTAAACAGCCAGTTAACTAGTTATCTAAATTAAACAGTGAAAGTAACAAATAACTAGAAATGTATACAACAGATAACTAGTTAACACATTTTAAAATGGTATCTATTTAATAGGTTATCTAGTTAACTGATCAATATTTAACATTAAAGGTAAACAAAGAGAACTTACAGTAAAAAAATGAACATCCGCGGCAACATTCTTGTTGCCCTTAGTCATAAACATTCCAGTCTTGAAATTAGCAAATCCAAACTTTGCCCAATTGTAGTTCTTGAAATTCTTCAGATTCTCACCCCTCATAAATGTTATATACCGAATGTCTACCGTGTGAGACGTGGTGGGACAAAACAAACAGCCAACTAGATAAAGAAAGAACAGAGCAAACCAATCAACATCTGAAATCTCAGTGTCGAACAATGCTTCTCCAATCGATTTAACTGTGTATCCTCCTTTGAGTGAGACCAAGTTGAACTGTTCAATGAATTCTGAGAAATCTTGAGTTGGAAGACTTGACAATGACGGTACAGTAGTCTTACCAGCAGGTACGGGATACACACTTTGGTAATCTTTGACTAATAACTTCTTCTTCAAACCAGTAGGGAGGACAACAGAATGTGTGTTGTAGTCATACTGTTTGAGGACCCACGTCAACACACCAGAATCAATAGTAGTCACACTAATCTGAGCAAATGAATCCAGTCCATAAGCCTCAAGCATTTCTAATATGCTAGGAGATATGGACATCATGACCTCACGAATCCTTTTGGGAGAACTGCACTGCCTAAAGTCCTTTGGTTGAACTACATGTGAATATAGGTACATATGCCTGGACACACAAAAACAGACGAAAAAAAGGCAAGAGACTCAAGTCAGGAATCAAAACAGGGAGTTAACTAATTAACTCTGTTTAATGGGAGAGAACAACAACGTACAAAAAAATACCATAAACACAACACTATGAAATGAAACACTAGAAGATTGAGAAAACACCATACAAACAACAGGGGGTGACAAAGAAAACCCTAGCCACAACCAAATAGACAAGAGACTCAAGTCAGGAATCAAGACAAGGAGTTAACTAGTTAACTCTGTTTAATGGGAGAGAACAACAACGAACAAAAAATACCATAAAACACAACACTATGAAATGAAACACTAGAAGACTGAGAAAAACACCATACAAACAGCAGGGGATGACGAAGAAAACCCTAGCCACAAACAGATACTATTAAACACCTAAAAATGAAGAGGAACAACAACAACAACCTCAAATCATACATGCAAAAGAATCTATCAACTAAAAAGGGAGAAAACAAGTTAACGCACCTGGAATGATTAGGTCGAACCATTGTTAAGAAGCTTTGAATGAGATTGTGTGCTTGGATTTGAGAAAGAAACAAATCAGAAATCAGAAGAGAATGGAGATTGGAAAGAAGCAGTTGGACTAAATGGAGGATTAGAGAGTTGAGAGGTTAAAGAAAAGTTGATCCGAGGGAGAGAAAATGAAAATAAACCGTATGCAAATGGAGATGAAGCTCTTGGAAGGAAAGGGGCGGGACGATTGAAATGAATGCCCAGCTCGTGAACTGCTATTGGAGATTGAGGGCCGAAAAAGGGGGAACTTAAACAGATAAAGGAAAAGACGAGACTGCCCCCGTGTTAATAAAATAAATCTAGAGCCGTTAAAGAAGAAGACTAAGATCCAACGGTGTCAGATGGGTTTGGAAATGTTTCCAAACCAGGATTTTCCTAGACGCCGATCCGGTTCCCTATTTTTAGTATCATTTAATTATAACTAATTTTCTTTTATATATTATTTCTGTTAATGTTTATAAAGTATCAAGATTTTAGGATTAAAATCAATGTGTTCTTTACTATTTTGGTAACTAAGTAGTTTTTAAAATAAATAAAGTGAAATTTTAATCGGGAACACCATGTTAAAATTTTATATTTTGGTTCCTAATTCGAAAAATTAGGAACACCATGTTCCTAATATCCGAACTGAATCATGGTTTCAATTATTTATCTGGTTCTGAATATTGTAACAGGATCATGGTTCTAGTTTTTCAAATTGATTAAACAACTGAAATAATACTTTGTTCCGAATCCACAACATAGGAATTTCAATAAAATCAAAAATAAATTAAACAAAAATACAAATCATGTTCCTAACTAAAACCAATCAAATCTATTATATGAAAACTAGTAACAATAATGACAAACTGTAACGATATGTTCCTAAATCACAACTTGGTACCAAATCACAAAATCACAATTCTGGAACAAAAATAGAAGAAGTAGATTTCTTCAAGAAGATGAAGATGAAGATCCAAATCAAGACCCTATCCGCATAGTCACGGAGATGAAGAAAAAGAAGAAACATCCCCTCAATTCCAACTCGTAACCTTGGCGAACTGGAGACAGTGGCAGGGTCGGAGACGACGGAGAGATGGCGGTGGTGGAGTTTGGTTCGGTGAGGTCGAGGAACCATTGGCAGCGACATTTGGTTCGTGGTTATAGTCGACGAACCGCCGACGATGACGTTTGGTTCATTGTGGTCGAGGAACCGTCGCTATCGTCGGCTGAAAGAATATAGAGCGGCGGCTTCGACAGAAAAAATAGAGATGGAGTCGGCTGGAAGAGCAGAGAGAGCGGGGCGACAACGTTTGGTCGGTAAAGAGAGATTTTGCGTCGGCGTCGGGAGGATGAATGACGGCGGGTTGACAAGATCTGAGATGATGAAGGGAGGTTGAGAGAAAAACCTAAGCGGCGGCTATTAGGGTTTGAGAGTTTTTTGTTTGGTGGCTAATGAATGATTCACAAACCCTAATCACTTAAATAGGTAGCCAAATTACTAAATTGTCCATAACTTGTTTCCACCGTTAGATTAGGATCTTCATCCAACGACTATAAATAATGTCCTTAAATAAGGACTCTTATAGGAGCCCTCACAATAGGAGTTCCCAATAATGTCAGCTAGCAAGATATCCCTAAGTTCTTGAGGTGGCTGAGAAACATGCATACCGTAGGAATAGATGAGACCGTGCTTCAAAAGTCAATCGCGACTCTTTCACAGTAATTATGTCTAATCAGCACCAACTAGTTTTGTTGGGCCACCGCACCCGGCAGACGACCCGGGAAGAAAGCGGTCAACCCGAATTGACAAAGTCAACATGGTAGGTCAGAGGTAAAAGTCACTTAAGATGGCCCTAAGTCGTCCAGAAGGTTTGAGGCGGGCCCAACTTCGGAAGGCCCAGAACAAACACTAGGTGGATAATCGTTCATCGCCTTGGAACCCTAGAAGACACGTGGAGCGATCCCAGAGTATCGTGTCCTCCAAGCAACGATCACGATTCAGGGACACGTGTAGTGATCTACAATCTCCGTACACTCGCCTAACGGAATTGGCAGGGATTCTTAGATATAAATACTAGATAACTCATGATATGTAGGAGGACAGACACATTTACAGGGATTATTCCCTAGGTACATTCTGCCACCATTTCCCATATTCCATTCCATATATCCACGGACTAAATACTACATTTCTTGTCACATCTTGCGAGGCGATCCGGGCTCTCCAGGAAAATCGGATCGACTCACTCACTACAAAACAACATATATTTAACGGCGCCTAGTTAACAGCGGCCACCTAGTGGCCGCTGTTAAATTTGTTTAACATTGACAATTTAACAGCGGCCACATGGCCGTTGTTAAATTAAAGCACACGGATCACCTTCAACACCGTCAGATTATTTGATATGGATGGCTGAGATTAAAGTCCCTTATCGCTGTCCATTCAACAAACCCTAAAACCACTTCTCCTATTCCTCTTATATGCCGCCGACCACTTCTCTTCTTCTTCCTCTTATTCTCTTTTCTTCTCTCTCACTCCGTTCAATATAATCAACCACCGCCGTTTTTTGACTCCTTCTCCATAGATGCCGCCGACAAAATCAACCACCGCTGTCGTCGATCCTTCTCCTGGTGTTTGGCTGCAGTAGGAGTGTTTTCAGAGGAGAGAAGGGGTCGAAAGAGATGGGATGCAGTCATCTCTACCCTCCTCCTCCTCCTTCTCCGTCTTCTTCTTTTACTTATTCTCATCGGCTGCCAACGCTCAGTCTTTCTTCCGCCGGATAGGGATACATGCTTCCTGATGTTTATTAATCTGAGGCCTAGCACATTTCAATTGGGTTTCTGACTTAGCTTCCCAGCTGCTTGCCAGTGGTGTCATCATGCCAAGGTTTGCACTTCGTCGATGGCTTCTTTGATGTAGCATCATTAATCTGCTTCTACCGGAGGGCAGGCTATAACCCAAGTCATTGTTATTTGTACAGAGTATATATATACCTCTTCCTTCTCTAAATTTCCATGTATTCTGAATTAATGAAAGTGTTTGATTGGGGAATTTGTAATGGTCGTTGGCCTGAATTAGTTGGAAATCTGTTATGTTTCTGAATTAGTTGTAAACCCATAGCTCTTAGTTTAATTTTTGGAATCATATTTGAGTATACTCGTCGGAGCTCCGGCTATCGTAGCCGGAGCTCCGACTATTTTTCATAATAGGTAAACATTTAACAGCGGCCTGTCTCATATTAACAGCGGTCAAATAGTCGTTGTTAAAAAACGATTTAACCGCGGCCACTTTTGCCCGCTGTTAATTCTCTTTTACATTGGTCAATTTAACAGCGGCTTGTGGCCGTCGTTAAATTGCATTTATGCCGCCGTTAAATACCCAGTTTCTTGTAGTGACTCTATTGTTCAGGCGATAGGGTCGGAACATTGGTGCGCCACTTACACACATAAAAACGGCTCATCTCAGCTAATCAATGGGACAAATGGGAAATATGGGAACTCACTTACTCAGAGGAAGCTCCATCGTCCCAGATGATGGAAATATGGAAGAAACACCACTGAAACATGTAAATGCAGATACCCGGAACTCACAGCCAGAGGGAAGAAATATTGAGGCAGAGTTGGAAGAAGAAGTTTCAGTCAGGGATACTCACACATAGTCCTCATATCCATTCAGGACGATAGAATCCGGAACACTACCCCGAAGGAAACATTAAGAACATAAGCCTACAAAGTCTTAGAGCAGCGCTTCACCAATCTTGAGCAACAGAATCTAGAGCTCACTAAGTTATTGAAGGTGGTCATCGCTCAGCAAGCCACCACATCTCAGAATCGAAGCGTCGCCCCCACTCCTGATAATACCACTAACGCGGAAATGCTACAAGCATTTCGACCACTGGTAGAGGCGGGGGTTGAACAGAGAGTTATTAGGTAGCCAACGGCGAGAACAATTTTTGCAGAACAACTACCAAATGGATTGGTGCCGCCTAACCTAGAGAAATATCTTGGAACGGGAGTTCCAGATGATCACTTACAAACGTTCCAGATAGCTATGCAAATGCAGGGAGCAAGCGACGCAGCCTTTGGTAGAGCTTTCCCGGCAACCTTGGGAGAACCCGCAAGAGAATGGTACATGAATTTACCTGAAGGAATTATTCACACTTGGGATGGGTTCGCTAGAATTTTTATCGCAAAATATGAAAGTAGGCAACACAGGAAGGTACCAGTGCAAGTCTTGGTCAACCTGCGACAACGACCAGAGGAATCACTCAAAGACTTCTTTGACAGACGGACCAATGTCGTCCAGTCGGTTAGAAATGTCACGTTGGACATAGTTACTGCAAGTATGATACAAGAGACGCATAACAAACGATTAAAGGATGCATTGGTAAAAAACGCTCCTAGCTCTTTGTCCAATCTCGAAGCCCGGATAAACAATGTAATCCTCATCGAAGAACAACTGGCTGAAGTTGGGGAGAAGAGGCACGGAGATCGCGTGATGATAGCCAAATAGAGAATGGACTAGATTCAGGAGATAGAAGGGGAAGATGGAGGAGAACGGATAGGTCGCCTGAAAAAAGAGAGTATCAGGACGAAAGGCGAAGTAACGATAGGAGAGAATACATTCCCCTCAATGAGTCAAGACGTAAAATTTTCTTGTATATGCAATATAAGGATCATCACATCCAATGGCCAGAGCCATTTCGAGGAGACCCAGACCAGAGAAACCAGAGGAAATTCTGTGACTTTCACAATTCTCATGGACATACAACTGAAGAATGTCGACAACTCAAAAATGAAATTGAGAGGTGGATCAAAGAAGGGCGTCTGAGAGATTTCATCCTCAACTCAAAGCAAAAAGAAGCAGAATCAAGCGACAGGAGAGCCAGCCCGTTGCCTGAAGGACAAACTAAAAAAGGTGGAGTATTCGCCCGATTGCATGATCCGTATGGCGATACTCGATAAAAACCGAAGGAGGCAGATCAAGAAGTCACCAAAATCTATTAGACAATTTTCGGGGGAGAAAGTTGCTCGACCAAGAAGAAGGTAGGGGACCGTATGGAGGTAATGATAATCAATCAAGATCAGAAGCAGTCGACTATCATCTTTATAGATGATGACATGGCCAGAATTGGAGGACCCAGTTTAGAGGCAATGGTAATCCAGGTTGTGACCCTTAAAAGTAGGGTGGAAAGGGTAACGATCGACGAAGGAAGCTAAGATGATATCCTATTTTGGGGCCTTTTTCAGCAGATGGATTTACCTTTAAAAAATCTTCGCCCAACAAAGACAACTATCACGGGATTCTCCGACATCCTGTCCCAATTAAAGGGATTATCACACTCTAGGTGCTGATGGGTGACAGAGAAATTAAAGTGGCACATCCCATAGACTTTCATGTCCTAGAGAAATTAAAGTGGCACATCCCATAGAGAAATTAAATTTTTCTACAAAAGAAGGTGTCAGAGTCACTTGGGGACACCCGGAAGTTGCCAGGAGATGCTATCGCGCGGCAAACAAAGGAGCATGTTACACCATCACCCTGGGCGATGGAGAAGGAGGCAATGAGCGGTTGCAACCAGCTGAGTCAAATTTACCAATTCCTTTGTGGGAAGGTGACAACGAACGAACGGTGAGGATATCATCATATCTAGATCAAATCGCCAGATATAATCATATGGAGCTTATCAAGCAGTATTCACACCTCTTTGCGTGGCATCCCAGAGATATGCAAGGGATAAATCCAAATATTATTGCGCATCGCCTAGCTCTTGACCAAGGATGTTGCCTGGTACAACAGAAACGGAGAAATATCTGTAGAGAGCGACAGCTAGCGGTAACAAAAGAGATAAATAAATTATTAGAGGCTGACTTAATCAAGAAGGTATAGTATCCAGAATGGTTAGCAAACGTAGTGTTGGTTAAAAAATCGTCTGGCGTCTAGAGAATGTGCGTAAACTTCAACAAGCTCAATGATGCGTGCCCAAAAGACGCATATCCACTGCCAAACATCGAGCAATTGGTGGACGCGACGACAAATAATGAGATGTTATCTTTCGTATAGATGTTCTCAGGATACCACCAGATTCCCCTAAGCAAAGACGATCAAGAAAAAATGACATTCATGACTCCAACTGCCAATTATTGTTATAAAGTTATGCCTTTTGGTTTAAAAAAGCTGACGCGACATACCAAAGGATGTTCGACATGGTCTTTGCCAAGCAAAGGGGGAGAAACCTCGAAGCATACGTCGATGATCTATTGGTAAAAAGCAAAAAAGCCAGTTATCACTTAGGCGATCTCAAAGAGACGTTCGAGACACTACACCAATATGCACTTCGATTAAATCCTTTGAAATGTGTATTTGGTGCTACATCAGGAAAATTTTTAGGTTACCTGGTTACCAGGCGAGGAATAGAAGCAAATCCTGCACAACTGGCAGCTATCACAGCCATGGCTCCGTCACGAACTATTAAGGAGGTCCAAGTTTTGGCAGGAAGGATAACGGCCATCAATCGGTTCATCCCTAGAGTAGCAGACCGGTGTGCTCCATTCTTTGCTACTTTGAAAAATGCCTCAAAATTCGCTTAGAGTGAAAAATGTGACAAGACATTTGAAGATCTAAAGCAATTCTTGGTCACCCCCCAGTTTTGGCCTCGCCCAAAGAAGGAGAAGAACTCTACATGTACATCGCCATATCGCCCACTACAGTTAGTGCTGTGTTGGTCCGAAAAGATGAAAAAAGTGACCAACCAATTTTCTACACCATCAAAACATTGGTGGATGCAGAAACCAGGTATCCCGCCATTGAAAAAATGGCCTATGCAGTAGTTTATGCCGCCAGGAAGTTACGTCCCTATTTCCAGGCGCACACGATTACAGTCCTCACCAACCTCCCAATCAAAAGTGCCATGCGTACTATGAGTGTTGCAGGGCGACTGGGTAAATGGGCCTTTGAGCTTAGTGAATGCGACATACGATATAAACCTCGAACAACCATCAAGGCACATGTCCTGGCAGACTTCATTGTGGAGGGAGGGAGCAGTACAAAAAGAAGGCGAGGTTGACCAAGTCTGGACATTGTATATAGATGGAGCAACCAGCAAAAATGGATCTGAAGCAGGAATAGTCTTAAAAAGTCCGGAAGGAGCGATTCACGAGGTAGCATTACGCTTCGCATCACCCAGAACCAATAATGCCATAGAATAAGGGGCGATGGAAGTGGGTCTTCGGATAGCCAGAAGCATGGGGATTAGGCACGTCAAAATATTTTTAGATTCAACTGTGGTGGTGAACCAGTTGAATGGAGGGTTTGAGATAAAATAGGAGACTCTAATCCCATACTTTGATGAAATAAAATTGGCTCTGTCATACTTCAACAAAGTAGAAATTGTTCAGATCCCTAGAGAAGAAAATTGCTATGCAGATGCCCTTTCTAAATTAGCAACAGCGGTAGATTTTGAAGACACAAGAATGGTGACAGTGGAGAAGGAATAAAAAAGACATGTTTTCAGATCACTAGTGTGCCAAGCGATGTTGAAAACATTGAGGAAGACTGGCGCACTCCCATCATAGAATTCTTAAGGGATGAAAAAATACCAGGCGATCAGAACATGGCCACAAAAGTAAGGCGACGTGCATGAAGATGTATCCTGATAGGCGACGAATTATATAGAAAATCTGCAGCAGGGCCCTATTTAAGATGCTTGGGACTAGAATATGCGGATTACAGCTTGCGTGAGGTACACTTTGGAGTCTGTGGCACACATCTGGGAACAAAAAGTCTGGAGAAGAACCTGCTATATTGATGAACCGTCGTAGAGCGGTGATCAAATAACTACCAAGCTGGAAGCTAGGGTAGATCGTATTCCACGGGTCTTCTAATGATTGACTACTCAAATATAGAGGCAAATTACTTAGATTTAACACTTTGTGCGTGGTGTGAGTTCCACGACTTCTAATTCTAAGAAATGCAGGGAAATTAAAAATTAAAACTGAAAACAGATTGAAAGATTGGTTGATTAAACAAAGATGACAGACAAGCTTAGACTTTAAATCCCCCTTCGTTCACCAGAGCATTGGCAATCAACAGATCAGCGGATTTCGATTCTCGTTCAATCAATTCTAAGACACCACCATAACTCCTTACCCTTAGGTTTAAGACTGGCGAACATTCGCTCTATCCGATCTAGCTACCAAGATTAATTAGCCACCCGGGTACGATTGCCTCTCACAACAACTTAACTAACTGGTGCAATTACTAACGATTTATGAGTTACTCTTGCAGTGGATTAACCCTAACTGGTTCCTACGAAAGGCACACTCCAATGATTAGGTTAATTGTTCGATTTGATGTTTTAAATTAAGGCAAACGTTCACTTCTATCCTTAGCTTAATAAGAATCTAATCTAGGCGATCAATCCAGACAAGAAAATGAACAATGAAGAACCAATCAAACATGAAAGAGAAACTAATTGAATTTTGAATCTAATCACCGCCGATACGTGACCGCTTTAAAGCCCTGGGTCACTTAGGGTTCATCTAGTCTTTGCTCTACGAGTTTAGCTACTCATGTTCATAACAAAAGAATCAAAGACAAAGACACAGTTCTTCTTAAACAGAGGAAGAACAGAAAAGGATATGAAAAACCTAATTAAGACGACTCCGGCAGAACTTCGATCTCCGGTAATCTGCAATCCTAGCTCCGAGTCTTCAAGATGAAAGGGATGGCGTCACGATCTCTTCCTGGCTCTTCGAACTCTAACTCTACTCCAGAACTCTTGAGAATCCTCGAAGTATTTGGTATTAGTTGGTATTATCAGATCTCTTTTCTTTTGGGCCGCCGGTTAAGTATTTATACTTAACCCTAATACCACTGAATTTTGCCTGGAATTTTCGCCGAAAACCTAAGGGATTTTTTGCCAAAAATTTCTTTGTAAATGGGATGACTGCTTGGTTGTATTCTCCTGTGATTTTTGGACCGCCGGTTCTCGGCAAAAACTTGGTGTTTTCGTCGAAAACTTCTTCTTGTAAGCTCTGCCAATTTCTTCATGAGTTTTCGCCGAAAACTCCAAGGGATTTCGCCAAAAACTTCTTTGTAAATGGGAGCAGGATTTGGTTTGACTTGATTGACTCCTTGGATTGATTCTGGTGCGATTCCTCGAGGTTCCAATGCCTTAAACACGTCCTTGGCTACTTTATTTGACGGCAAAAACCTGTGCTAACATGAAAACACTAGAAAACCATCAAATAGACCCGAAACGGGCCAAAGTAACACAAATGGCACGAGATAGAGTAGATGAGTGAATATTCGTTATTCTACCCTAAAAACCATGTCTTAAGCAAGGAAATGTCACTTAAATGAGGCTGATAATCATGTCAAATCAAGTGTCATCAAAATACGCCACACTTAAGCTTTTGCTTGTCCTCAAGCAAATTGAATAGAAACGCTCATGTTCACAAGTGAAAAGATTTATTAAATTGAGTTCAATCAAACACGATGAATTATTAGACAGATAATTCCTAGAACAAGAAACCTAACATGCATACTGATCGGCCAAACAACCTGGTCTCACTAATAAACTGCACACAACGAGTAATCGCAACCAATTATGCACGAATTTGACCTGACCGACCAGACTCCTCACACAGAAAATATTTAGTAAACGGGAAACTCTCACTCTCTGTGTTTAAGGACGTGTTTATGCTCTCAATCATTTTCTGTTACTGAATTCTGTCATAAGTTTGCAATTCGACCACATCTCCACCACTGTGACAACACGAGTAACTAGTCAAGAAGGACTTCCCTGCTAGGACTGTAACGAATTTTACACTACAAGGGTTTATAATGAGATGGATGATGGGAATGTATGATGATGGATTTGGTGCGGTGTAGCTTTCGACTAACTTCCCTCGAATCTAGCCTATGGCTTCCTACCGTCTAACCAGACACGGGTGGAATAGTGAACGCTCGTCCTATGATACCCTCAAGCAACCTAGCACTTTATTTTCTTTAAACTTTTTTTTCTTATCACTTTTCTTTAACTTCGTTCTTCCATTTGTAGGGAGAAGAACGTTTATTGAACTAAAAACTTGAAACTTTTTTGATTTTTCTTCTTTCTTTTTTGACATTTCTTTTGTTTTTCTTTGTCTCTTTTTTTTCTTTGTGCCAATTCTTTCTTTTAGTTGCTAGAGGGGTTTACACGTTTGGACATAATAGCTAAGACCACCTGTTTAATGGCTATAGGCAGGTTACCACAAACCGACTTCCGGTAGGTCAATCTAGAACTACAACCACAGGGGATCAACGGGGAATGAAAGAATGGGAAATGGCTATAATGTATTATCGAACCGAAAGAACAGGCCAAGCTCAATGGTTTAAACCTAATGGATTTATCGTTAGGTAGGCTATCTGGCTTAGTAGCTCAATCTAGGTGCCCCTATGATTCTAGAACTCGTGTCATCGTGTGGTCTCGAGTAGGTCTCAAGCAAATTCTAACTCATTCAAGCAAATAGAAAATCACTCAAAAAGAATTGAAATTGCAAGTTACGTGCAATGGATCAAAAGCTCACACTTGGTTTGCTAGTCGAATTCGGTCATTTTCATGCAATCAAGGCTACAAACTACAAGTGTGATTTTAAAAATCTGTTCTGACCAGGCAATTTAGCATCAAAGTAAACACTTTGGTTCTCAAGTTCTAGGTTAAGCAGTCTAAGCATCATTATGAAAGATTGAACAACAACTTAACAATAAGAATCAAGAACTGAGCCATTCTAATGCTAGAGAGATTGGACAGGAATCACGAGGCACACAAAAACACAATCAAGGGCAATCAAGTTCATGCAAGGTTCTCTAGCATCCTACCCCACACTTAAATCGTACTGTGTCCTCACAGGACTAAAACTAGAGTTCAGAGTGAAGTAGAAGAACCTGGACCGAGATGGTTGGTGTAGGGGATGAGCACGGATCCTCGGAGTAGAGGCAATCTACCAAAGCGAAGAAAAGGGAATCTACCAACTGCCTGCAAAACAAAAACAAATGAAAGATAAAAAGGAAACCAGGACAAGTGTCCTGGATCTACACAGAAAAAGGTTGGATCGAAATCCGAAAAAAAGAAATAAAAAGAAAGGACCAGAAAAGGAATACAACCCGATCATTGCTGGTCAGGTGCATCGGGAGGGGAATGTGGAGGGCGTCGCCTATCTGTCGCTGCCATGCCAGTTGTGCCTCATACCTCTCGTCAGTGCAGAGCATGTGCTGCTGCATAATAATCCATCTGGCATCCTGAGTGGCAGTATCTTGGATCCGCCACTCCTGGAGTCGCTCATACAACTCTCCAATATCCGCGGGATGCGGTCGGTGCTGAGGGTGAGGCGGCTGGTATGGCTCTGGAATGGGCGGCGGCGACTAGTACTCATACCCTGCCTGATTATGTGGCGAGGGTGTATGATCATGAGACTCCGGCTCTGACTGGGGCTGCGGCTCCCCAGAATCATCTTCTTCCTCCGACTCGGCCTCGTAATGGAGAGGAGGAGGTGCCGCCACCTGTGGACTGAGGTCCAGCTCAAGGACATACTCGACCGCTAAATCTCCACCGACGGTGCACACTCTGCGTCGTGGGACGTCCGGGCCATATTCTTGGCTGAGACCGAGGGAGATGATGAGTCGGCCGACAAAGTTGCCTCCCAGGAGTGAGCGAGGTGGCTTCGTCTTCTGAGTCTTCTGGCGGAATAAACGTGCAAGCACCCATCCGGGATGAAGAGGGTAACCCTCCCAGATGGCGCGATGGAGGGAGAAGCTCCTCTATGCTGATATGGTGGCGGTCCTTCTCTGGAGCAAACAGTAGTGATCTACGCCAAACCATATGAATGAATCGATAGAGAGGGTGAGAGAGGGACTTAACTGAGTTGTGCTTCGTGGTCCGAGCATCAGGCACTCCGGTCATGTGGCTCCAGAGCGCGTCATACTCGTCTCCGCTGCCGGAGTTGTTCTCCCAGCCGAGGTGATGTCCCTCGTAGTGCTTGCGGGGGATCCCGAGATGAGCTGCAAACTCATCGTAGGTGAAGTCCTTGTACACCCCGCTAAGATAGAAAGAGACGACCTTCTTGCGCTGCCTCTTCTTGTGCTCGTCCAGATCGAATGTCGCCCAAAACTCCTGGAGAGCGACGTCTGGGAAGTCAGCGGCTAGCGTGGTCAGCTCCAGCAGTCCTGCAGGTATCAATGCGTCGAGCACATTCTGGTGACAGTCCTCATCGTGCTCGAAGAGTGACTCCATAGATAATGGGCGAACATCAGCTCCAGGAACATGCTCGAGCCGCTGGTAGCGCTCGAAGTAGTACTGGGGTAGGCGGGCAACAGTGGCGTGGTACCCGACACGACCAGGGAAAGCTGGTGGAGGGCCCTGGACGGTGGGTGTGACGGGAGCGGGGGCTTGGGAGCTAGAGCCGGTGTCAAGTCGTGCCTTAGTCTTGCGCTCATGAGTGACATTCCTATAGCCAGAAACGAAACTAGATTAGTTGACTAATAACCCACCCCACACTTAGTAGAAAAACTCAATTTCACAAAGAAATGAGGAAAACCGAGTGGGGGTAAGCAAAGTAAGTAACCGGTAATCACAATAAATCATAAGGCATGCATATGTCTAGCCAGAATGTTCATAACATAATTGGGGATCAGAAGTCAAATCGACATTCAAAAAGTCAACATCATAGCACATTGAACCCTAATCATGGCAATTACTAGCTCAAGCGGCAAATGACGGCATAATTAATAACTCAGATGGCAAGCACAGTAATATGAACGTGAATGAACACACATGGCAGCCAAAGGAACATAGACAATTCATGGTCAAACCGACATTTCTAGAAAGTCAACACCGTAGAGAATCGATCTTTAAGCATATAAACACACGATCAAATGGTATTATAATTTAGCACAATTCTCCCTAAGCATGCTAGATCAGTCCAAAGCATTCAACTAACCTAGTTCACACAAAATTAGTCGGCACGCAAATCGAGGTAAACCGAAAAGTCAACTGAAAGTCAACCCTGATGAAATTCAGCATTCAACATGTCAAAAGATTCGGAATGAAAAGTTCTACAACTTACCTTGAAGCCATGAGTGCTGAAAATGAACGGAGAAAGAGAAATCGGTGAAAAATTGAGAAAATTAGGGTTTGGCTGAACGGGAGCTCTAGAGCTCCAATTCGACTGATCTACGGCTCAAAATGATCGGAAAAGGGAGGGGAGAGGTGCGACGGTGGCGGCGACAGTGGCGGCGGCGACGACGATGGTTTTAAAACAGGGGGAGAGTTTGGGTTTTTTTTTGTTTCGAAAATGAAAAGAGGTGAGTGGGGAGAGAGAGAAAAGAGACCGGGAAATAGGGGAAAAATTGTTTGATTTTGTCTCAAGTTTTCGGCAAAAATGTGTGCAATTTTTCGTCGAAAACACAAGTGAAAAATGTCTGCTGGTTTTCAAAGGTGTTTTCGCCAAAAAGTTTAGTTAAAATCGACCAGAAAACACAGTGGGATTTACAAAGAAGTTTTCGCCGAAAAATGGGTCAGTTTTCGCCGAAAAGTTTGACCTGTACGATTGAAAATATTTTCGCAATCCTGGCAAACTTCAGAAAATCACAATTAAATCTACAAAAATCAGAACAACCTCAAACAACTTGCGATTGAAACGATGACACACAGACTACACACGAAAAATAAGAAATCATGCAAACTGACACTTTTGGCTCCCCCGAACCGACTCTAAAACATAAGTTTGACAGAAATGAAAAACTACTCCAGCCGTGGGTTGCCTCCCACGAAGCGCTCTTTTATTAACGTCCTTGAGCTGGACGATACCTGGACGGTATTAGGAGACATCCCAACTCAGGATCTCCTTAACGCTAGCATCAGAGTTCATGAAGTAGAGCTTCGGGGCATCTCCGTCAAGCATAAATTTTTTCCTGTTAGCGTGTATGAGCTTGGTACGTCCATCAGGAAGGTGATCAGTGATCTTGAACGGACCAAAAAGTTCTTTCGAGGGATCATCCTCTACAAGGAAGACGGTGGACGGAATGAGAATGATCGGCTTTGTCTTCTCTTTAACCTTCGGCTTTGTATCACCAGGATCGGTGATCATCAGTATTTCCTTAGGAGATGCTTTTGACTTCTCCTTCAATACTTGCTCCAGCGCCGGTAGTTCGGAACGAATTGGTGGTGCAGCTGGCTCGGTAGAAGGTGGTGGAACAACTGGTCTCCAGACCATTTGAGTCTTCGTCTTTTTCTGATTTCTTCTCCGCGACCTGCCAGGTTCCTTGCTCGGCGGTGAAGAAGAGGCTTTCAGTTCCTTCTTCTTTGGCGGCTTCTGAGCAGCAGATTTTGGTTTCTGCTTGGTAAACTATTCAACACCTGGAACAACAATTGATCTAGGAACACTAGAAGAGATGTCAGTAACGGAGTTGACCGGAGTCAACTCCACAGTTTCAACAGCTAGACAATGAGATTCTTCATTCAAAGGAGTATATTTCATTCCGTCTTTAAGGCGGAACGTTATCGTGTCCTTACCAACCCTCAAAGTTAAGGAACCATTTGGAACGTTAATTTGCATTCCAGTTGTAGCCATGAAGGGTCATCCTATGAGAATGGTAGAATCATCCTTACTAGTATCTATTATCACATAGTTAGCTAAGAACGTAAAAGGACCACATTTAGTAACAACGTCTTTTATCTCTCCTCTCGGAGCTTTCAGTGATCTATCAGCAAAGACAAGTTGTATGTTAGTTGGTTCAAGTTCTCCTAGGTTCAATTTTTCAAATAAACTCATAGGCATAACATTGACAGACGAGCCTAGGTCAACCAAACTACGTTCTATCTCAACATCATTAATAACTAGAGGAAGCGTGAAAGAACCAGGATCAGAACACTTAGCTGGATATGGCGATGAAGGCTTCTTGCTACGAGTGGCAGGATATCCTTCTTTACCTCCCCACATGCCAGTCTCGATCCGTGCGTTCGGCAGCAATGCTCTTGGAAAAGGAGGTTTCACGTAGTACGGAGCGAGAGGAGGATCATACTCCTTAGGCGCCTCCTTCGGTGCTTCCTTCTTCTCTGGAGCTTCATGAGTCCTGCATAAAATAGAAGATGCATTAGCAGATGAGTTTGTCGGTTCTTGAACGGATACCATCTTAGCTTGCTCCTTTCTCGGATTTGGCTCGGTTTGGCTCGGAAGTTGGCCAAATGGTCGACCAGATGCTAGCATGCTAGAGATCTGGTTCACAGCCTGCTCAATTCTTTGACCGGATGCGATCTGTTCTTGGTTGAGAAGAGCTTGGGCCTTGAACTGACTGTCGTGATCGTCAAGTCTGGTGATGATCTGACTAAGCTTCTTGTCCAGTTCACTGACGTTGTTTTCCCTCTGATGTTGCTGCCCTGTAAAGGTATTGTTCAGATATTGATTCTGGCGATTGCCAGGAGCAGTTCCATAGTTACCCGGATTGCGTTGCGGTGGCTGGTAGACACCTGCCGGCGGATGGTTCGACTTCTGATCCTGAGCTGGACCAGCTGGTCGGCTGTTCTGGTTCTGGTTGGCACCGACATTGTAGGGAGGTCTAACTTGATAATTCCCCTGTTGCGTGATATTGTGGTAGCCAACATAACCGTTTTGATTGTTGCTGAAGCCCTGTTGAACGAAATTGACTTCTTCGGCAGACCAGACTTCTGTTTTACCAAAATTCTGGCATCGGCCTCCATTATGCGCACAAGCTCCACACCACTCGCAATCGGCAACGTAGACAGCGGCTGCCGGTGGCTTAATGGGTGTAGTAGACTTCTTCAGATGCTTCTCTACTTCTGCCTTGATAGTGCTTCGAGATCGAGCTTGCTTCTAGATCCTTCAGATTATCGTTCCCAGTTCCTCAACTTGGAAGCACAGTTCGCGAAATGAAGAAGAGCAGCTTCAGGTGTAAGTGTAGTGCAATCCCCTTCAGCTAGAGAATTGACCCATTTGGCAGATTCTTCACGAAGACCTCGAGCAAAGATTTCAGCTAACTACCTCTGCTCGAATCCGTGGTGAGGACAATTGTAGAGAAGTTCTTGGAATTCATTCCAAGTATCATATAAGCTCGCTCCTTCCTTCTGAGAGAATCGGGCGATGCTATCCTTGAAGGCTGTTGTCCTGGAAGGAGGGAAGTACTCTTCAACGAAGTCCTGAGCAAGAGTCTCCCAGTTGGTGTAGTAGCCAGGTGGTTTGCCAGTAAGCCACCTCTTAGCTGCGCCATTTAGAGAGAACGAGAAAGCTCTCAAGCAAAGAGTGTTCTTGTCGAGATTTCCGTTCTTGAAAGTGCTGTATAGATCAAGGAAATCCGCCAGATGAGTGCACAGATTGTCTAGTGGCCTGCCTTCAAACTGTAGATCCCTAGAGATCATAGTCAAGAATGGAATCTTGATCTCATAGTCAGGATCTCCTTCAATGCGTGGCACGGTGATAGAAGATCGAACGCTAGTTGCGCTCGGCTTGTTGTAGTCAGCTAGACTCTTCGGTGCAACTGGTGGTGGTGGTGGTTGACCGCCTGGTGGTGGTAACTGATCACCCATGGTAGGAGATGGAGAGGGTGAAAGTGACTTGGTGTATGAAGCGGATGAAGATGACGGTGAAGATGGAGATGAGGAACTCTCCTTCAGTTCCTCGATCTTGATCGGAGTGACGGATGGAGGTGGATTGGTTCTGCCTCTCCTCGGAATCTATGATTGCTTTGGTGGAGCAGAACTGCCTGGTCTCTCTACACTCTTAGCCTTGTCGTCCTTGGCAGTTTGAGAGCGCGTGAGCGGGCGGCGGTGCATACACCTGTGAACAACCTACAAATAACAAAAACAAACAAAACCAGTGTAAAATTGAAATGGATGGAAAGGTGAAAGATGGAAAGTAGAAGAATAAGATGCCAGCTCTTCTTTCGAACAATCAAAAGTAGTTCCCCGGCAATGGCGCCAATTTGATGAACCGTCATAGAGCGGTGATCAAATAACTACCAAGCTAGAAGCTAGGATAGATCGTATTCCACGGGTCTTCTAATGATTGACTACTTAAATATAGAGGCAAATTACTCAGATTGAACACTCTGTGCGTGGTGTGAGTTCCACGACTTCTAATTCTAAGAAATGCAGGGAAATTAAAAATTAAAACTGAAAACAGATTGAAAGATTGGTTGATTAACCAAAGATGACAGACAAGCTTATACTTTGAATCCCCCTTCGTTCACTAGAGCATGGCAATCAACAGATCAACGGATTTCGATTCTCGTTCAATCAACTCTAAGACACCACCATAACTCCTTACCCTTAGGTTTAAGACTGGCGAACGTTCGCTCTATCCGATCTAGCTACCAAGATTAATTAGTCGCCCGGGTACGGTGGCCTCTCGCAACGACTTAACTAACTGGTGCAATTACTAACGATTTATGAGTTACTCTTGCAGTGGATTAACCCTAACTGGTTCCTACGAAAGGCACACTCCAATGATTAGGTTAATTGTTCGATTTGATGTTTTAAAGTAAGGCGAGCGTTCGCTTCTATCCTTAGCTTAACAAGAATCTAATATAGGTGATCAATCCAGACAAGAAACATGAACAATGAAGAACAAATCAAACATGAAAGAGAAACTGATTGAACTTTGAATCTAATCACCGCCGATCCGTGACCGCTTTAAAGCCCTGGGTCACTTAGGGTTCATCTAGTCTAAGCTCTACGAGTTTAGCTACTCATGTTCATAACAAAAGAATCAAAGACAAAGACAGAGTTCATCTTGAATAGAGGAAGAACAGAAAAGGATCTGAAAAACCTAATTAAGACGACTCCTGCAGAACTTCGATCTCTGGTAATCTGCAATCCTAGCTCCGAGTCTTCGAGATGAAAGGGATGGCGTCACGGTCTCTTCCTAGCTCTTCGAACTCTAACTCTACTCCAGAACTCTTGAGAATCCTCGAAGTATTTGGTATTAGTTGGTATTATCAGATCTCTTTTCTTTTGGGCCGCCGGTTAAGTATTTATACTTAACCCTAATACCGCCGGATTTTGCCTGGAATTTTCGCCAAAAACCTAAGGGATTTTTCGCCAAAAATTCCTTTGTAAATGGGATGACTGCTCGGCTGTATTCTCCTGTGATTTTTGGACCGCCGGTTCTCGGCGAAAACTTGGTCTTTTCGCCGAAAACTTCTTCTTGTAAGCTCTGCCAATTTCTTCATGAGTTTTCACCGAAAACTCCAAGGGATTTCGCCGAAAACTTCTTTGTAAATGGGAGCAGGATTTGGTTCGACTTGATTGACTCCTTGGATCGATTTCGGTGCGATTCCTCGAGGTTCCAACGCCTTAGACACGTCATTGGCTACTTTATTTGACGAAAAAAACCTGTGCTAACATGAAAACACTAGAAAACCATCAAATAGACCCGAAACGGGCCAAAGTAACACAAATAGCACGAGATAGAGTAGATGAGTGAATATTCGTTATTCTACCCTAAAAACCATGTCTTAAGCAAGGAAATGTCGCTTAAATGAGGCTGATAATCACATCAAATCAAGTGTCATCATATATCAAGGATATTATTGGCCTACCATGAGAAAAGAAGCTGGTGAGTTGGTTAAAAAATGTCACAAATGCCAGGAATATGCAGATTACCACAAGCTGCCATCAACAGCGTTGCAAGCGATTGTCAGTCCCTGGCCCTTCGCCCAGTGGGGTATGGACATCCTGGGACCTTTCCTTGAAGCCGCTGGAAAATGAAAGTACCTCGTAGTGGCCATTGATTATTTTACAAAATGGATCGAAGCAGAGGCGACGACAAGCATAACGGCAAAGCAAATAGAGAAGTTCACTTTCAAGCATATCATATCCAGATTCAGTATCCCACGCAGTATAATCTGTGACCATGGGACGTAGTTTGATTGCTAAAGTTTCCAAATTTTTTGTCAAGAGTACAAAATTTTACTACGATTCGCCTCAATCGCCTACCCACAGGACAATGGACAAGCATAGGCAACAAAAGGCTCATACTAAGAGGTCTAAAGCGACTAGTCGAAGGAAAAAAAGGAACATGGGTAGAAGAGCCGGACCATGTACTATGGGCCCACATAACGGCTTATAAGACATCAACAGGAGAGTCACCTTATACTCTTACCTACGGATCGGAGGCAATGATCCCAGTAGAGATGACAATCCCTTCCATAAGGTTGGGAACTTATAATCCGGAGGAAAACGAGCAAGGAATAACTCACAATATGGATATGATCAAAGAAAAGAGAGAACATGCTCAGATGAGACTGATTGTTGAGAAAGAAAAGATAGCAAGGCGATAGAACAAGAAGTTAAGGCCCCACAGATTACATCAGGCGATCTAGTGCTCCAAAAAAAATTTCGACCTTCAGAAGGAGCGGCAAAGCTAGATCTAGGGTGGGAAGGTCCCTACAGAGTTAGAAGAATCATGGGCGCAAACACGTTCAAGCTGGCCAGAATGGATGGGACAAAAGTCCCCAGAACATGGAACGTCATGCACCTCAGGCGATATCATGAGTAGTTGGCTATCCTTATGTTTTTCCTTTTTTCTCTAGCAATGATAATAAAATAAACACATCCGATAGTAGTTTCGGTGGATGACTTCAACAACATACTTGCGTAATATCCTTCTAACAAACCCTGGAGAGACCTTGATTCTATCCCTTCGCTAAGGCTCACAGTCTCGCCTAAGAGGGCACTATAAAAGTAAAATTCACGACAAAAACTCGCCTAAGACGGCCTGGAAAATTCGCTAAGGTAATCATTCTTTAAATATTTTGCTAAAAAAAAGAGAGAAACAAATCGCCTAAGAAGGCCAGAAACACTTCATGGAGAACGCCAAGGCAGGCCTAGCATTTCCGCTACGATGTTCACATCAATATAAAAGAAAGATGAAGACACAAGGCGGTCCTTTAAAGCCACGGTCACAACATTCAGCAGGAGAACAAAGCAAAAATACAAAATTGACAAAAATAAAGAGACGCCGTCGCCAAATTTACTTCTTGACAAAGGTCACGATGCGTCTGTCTCTTGATGGCTGCCCTTTGTCGCCTGCTCGAGAACTGTCAGAAGGTTTCTTCGGAGTGTTACCTTGAGTCCTAGAAGAAGAGCCAGCAACTTTAGCTTTTTCCTTCTTAGCTTTCTCCTCAGCACGACGCGTTTTCTCCGCTATTACATATTCATAATCAGAGGCTCTCACCTCTTTCATCACATCAATATAATCAACATCAACATTCGAATCAGGATCCGACACTCCACTCAATAGACGGTTGACACCTTTGAAAGCAACAGTCAGAAACTGGCGTCGAGCAAAGGGTCGTCCAGGACCAACAAGAGCAGTGCAATTGCGACGGATAGCAACAATTATCACAGGAATGCTCCTACGGATGAGCGACATACTGGCCGAATATTGGCGTTCCTTAAGCTCTTCGGTGTCCTGGGCGAGTTTTATAGCTTTCTCCTTCTCTTCGGTCAGCTCCTGAACACGAGATAGTCTACTTCCCGACTTTGGGCGCCGACAGCATTGTCTCTCTCAACTGTCAAGTCTCGGATTGCCTGAGCAGAGGAAGAAGCAGCTGTTTGAGCGTCTGTCAGTTCAGACTCTAGTCGAGACAGGCGACGCTTATGATCATCGAGATCATGCAATAGCTGATCTCGAGAGACCTGTACATTGGTTAGGGTTTTCTGCAGGCTCTCTTTCTCCACGGTAAGGATCTGAAGCTTTTCCTCAACACCACGGCAAGCCAGCTGCAGATTTTTGCGTACAAAAATATATATATAAATAAAACAAAAACACAACGACAATATTTTTATGTGAGGCCAACACTAAATATGAAGGAAGGAAGGAGGGATTAAGAACTACCTGCTCATCGTCCAGGCGACGTTGGCACTCATCCCTCTCATCACGAATCTTTTTCGCTTTGGTAATCAACAGAGTATGGGCTTTATCAGCCACTCCCATCGCCACGGTCATCTGACAGAATACACAGTCACGGATGTGAGTTACAACACATAAAGAAACACGAGCAAGGTAAGAAAAAGAGCAAAACTATACCTCATGATGCTTGGCAAAAGCATTGCCTATGGCAGCATTGTAGTCACCAATCCGCACGTGATCCAACCCACCTTAGGCACCAGCAGCCAGCTCTTCGACGGTATCCTGAGCGACGTCGTCAGATACCCGGGAGCGTTGGGGGTACACAACGAAAAAGTATTCCTTCTCATGTTCTCCGGATGGGGTAAAGAATTCGTGCTCTATCCGATGAGAAAGGGTTGTAGCGTCGGTTACGGTTGTTGTGAGGTGACAGAGGTGAGGCATCAGAATGAACCTCAACAACATCTTCAGTAATGGGAGCCTCAGGAGCAACCTCTGTTACAATTGGCTCAGGGACGGCTCCGTATTGGTTCACATCGGAGGCATCAACATGAATAGAATTGGGTGGATCAGACGAACAGGGTCCTTGCGGATGAGCGATGGGATCGATGGGAAGTTGAGGAGGCGGCTCCTCAGTTGTGTTGTCAGCAGACGACTTGCGTCGCTTGGTAGGTCTTGAATGAGAGACCTTCTTTTTGTCAGAGTGACGGGAAGATCTTTTCTACTTTTCTTTCGGAGGCTCGGGGGGGGGGGGGGGTGTAGCTCCTCCGTCTGAGGCTGGGTGGTATGGATGTACCACCGGGTAGTTGTGCTGATCAGCACATTGGAGATGTCGGTTATTCCTACAAAACAAAGAAAAACGAAAATCTTCAAATAAGGCAAGACAAGCATGAACTAGTAACAAAGTAATATGAAAAGGCACCAAGATACCTCCAGGAAGCTGAGCTAATACTTGAGACAGCTCAGCAGGTTCAGAAAGGTTAAAGGTCTCTCGGTTTATCAAAGACAACAATTTTGCTTCATCAAGTGAGGCAGATCGCCCGTAGGGAAAATTATCAACGTCACCCGTCGACCAAAAAGAAGGAAGAAGTTTTGCCCAATCATCGGCAGAAGAGGGTCAGAAATAGAAGATGGCGTGATACCAAGTGGGATGGGGCTTTCCAGACTTCAACATTCCTGAATCTCGGAACTTTTGTCGCCTGACAAAACTTAGCCCATTGGTATTATGTTTGACACTATACATCAAGGAAAATAGGCGAAGGGTGGGGGTGATGCCCTCACGTCGACATGCCATTTCAAAACTGGCCACCACAGACCAAGAGGTAGCGGTTAAGGTGCCTAATAAAGAAGCGACGAAGGGTGAGGGAGGAAGACAAAGGCCGTTGGTAAAACTCTCTGACCAAAATCCATGCTAGCCTTGGGGGCAGTTACCGATAGTCGAAAGAAAGGAGGAAGCAGCGCAATCCCAAGTAGTTGGGAGGGCGATGCGCGGGAGAATGGAGCAAACGGTTTTGGCAGAGAGATAAGGAAACACTACAAGAAACGGAAGATTTAACAGCGGCAAAATTAGCATTTAGCGGCGGCTATAGCCGCTGTTAAAACACTTTAACAGCGGTCGCTGGCCGCTGCTAAACTGGCCAATGCTAAACCAGTTTAACAGCGGCATAAAATGGCCGCGGTTAAACCTAAAAAATTAACAGCGGCCATTGGCCGCTGTTAAATAGAAAAGGTTTAACAGCGGGTTTAAGCCGCTGTTAAATTGTTTTTTACTGGACAGGAAATTTTGTCCAGCTATATATTTTTTCTTCATTTATTGTTTTTAATCCCCGCTCGTTTCTACATTTGACGAACATTGAAAATTTAGAATTGAGAACAATTTTAAACAAAAGAAACAACTTCTTCATTGCACACAACTAAACATCATTGTTTAATACATAACACACTGTTCAAAGTTACTAAACACATTATACCCTAACATGTTATACCTAATTGTCACCAATTTAATCTTCATCATCCGCATCTTCATCATCCGGACGTACGACATCATCGGTAGGAGGGGGGGTAGGAGTGCTTCCACTGCATCCTCCTTGACTTGCAAACATTCTTCGCATTTCCTCCAAGTCCGGAGATAAGCCAATAGATTTGTCCAAGTGCTCCAAGACCTTCTCGCCAAATGTCGCCCAACTGGGGAGGGTTGGGTTGAATGATTCCTGGGACCCAGAAGAAGAAGAGGACCCACGATACACCTGCAACAAACAATTCGATAAGAATTCAGGAAAAAAAATCACCATGACCTATTCGTATCTAATACTAATCTCATACTCTTCAACCTACAAAATGAACAAACACTACTTACTAATTCACAAACTTTGAGAAACTAACGTACTTACTAATTCTCAAGTACACAAACTAACTTATTATCTAATCCACATCTTCACAAACCAACTCCTAACAAACTAACGAGTTCATATTACACACAAATTAATTAATCATCTAACCAATTCATATCAATATTAACTACTACTCACCCGTTTGGCCTTCGCCCCAAAGCCAAGATGACGTACTCGTCCTGATTTTTCCTTCTTCTCGCGTGCTCGATACGCCCTCGACACAGCATCATTTCGGCTAGTCCCCGAGTCGGTGGTAGGATCAGCCTGGAAGCCTCTAACAGAATCCTGCATTCAGTTTTATACATGTATCAATAAATAAAAATAACTTGCATAATTAAGTTTAATGCATGGTAATAAACTACAACACGTACAACAAACGCTTCTGTGGCAGCGTTAGCAGACCGTCCGGGTTCTTTCTCATAGCATCTAATAAAGAGTTCAGTTCTACTAACTTCCCTCCCCTTCTCTTTTTCCTACAAAATAAAGAAACGGTGTTTTGTAAAGATTTAATTGCAAACAAAAACACTTAAAATTCTATAGATGAGTTGGTTTACTTACCATTACCTCACGCTCCACATTGAATGGCCTTGATCCCTTCGTATGATAGATGTTTTGATTTGCTCGATTGGCTTTGTTCCTTGCACATGCTAGCTGCAAACAAAATGTAAACAAAAGATGCCAATAAACATGCATTTTGATTAGTGAGATATAAAGTATGTATTATTGAACATTGTCCTTACCAAGGTTTCAGTCTTCAACCTGTTCCTACAAAACATATCCCGGTCTCGTTCATCAAGTCCCTGTGGCCTCAGGGACAAGTTATGATCCACGCCTTGAGAAGCATCACACCCTGCTTTTGTCCATATTCGACCCCTTCGTTCCCTCCACTTGACGCCAAGGTTCTCCATGATAAAAGTCTCCATCTTCTTATCATCAGCGTCATCCCAAGTGAATGTGCGCTGTCACTACATAATATAACAAACAATTAATGCAAGGAAATGATCATCAAATTGAACAAGATTTTAGAAATACTTACCCGGATGTAGGTACCCCATAAATGACTCTTGTCACACTCTGGGACTGTTGTCCAATCATCAACACCAATAGGAACAATGTTGGGTTGTCCAATAATTTTGCCAAGATATTGGCGCAAGTACCTCCCCTCATCACCACAGGGCACACCATCTCTATCCAACTTAACCTCGATGTACACCCCCTCCTCTACTACAGTAGCCCAATCTTTTATCTTCGCCTTCTCCACCCAACGTCGACCACTATTAAATTCTACATTGAATTAAAAAAGAAATAATGTGAGAGTATTAAATAATAGTTACAATCCTAAATGCCTAAATTTTTTTAATCTTATTGAAACTCACCAATCATATGGAGTTTGTAATCCTCCGGTGGGGGCTTCTTTGGGCGACGATTTTCATCACCGCCATCTCCACCTACGCCACCACCCATCACACCAGCTCCACCAGTCATCACATCTGCCATCTGTCATCACACCAACAAAATTACACAAGTTGGAAATAAAAACCTCAACATTAACTCTCAACAATCAACCTCCTAGCACACAAGTAATCTAACTCACAGATTATACAAACTCAACATTCCCTTCGAACATCCACCTGCAAAAACTTGTGCCAAAAACGGTGGTAGAATCATTTTCCCACCCAGCACAACTTATTTTGAAAATTATACTTTTGATAGTTAATAAGACGATATGCAACTGTGAACAACAACAGATGTGGAAAATAAAGAAGATGAAATACAATTAAAATGGAGCAAGAGCCCATCATTCAGCCTTATATCCACAAAACCAAGAGCAGCTGTGAAATAAACATTGATGTGGCAAGTAATAAAGAATAGCTAACTACAAAGAAAATGGAGTTAAAGTCAATCATTTCACTGTACGTGCACCAGAACCAATTATTCTCATTAGGGGTTGTAATAACTGAGAATAGCTAAATGAAATACAAGTGGACGCGGATTAGCTTCACAATTCTGAACTACGAAGCACATCAAATGGAAGTAAATGACTCATCGTCACTGTATAACATAATGACTGGTGTACTGCAAGCAAGCCTTATTAAGTCAACTTGCGTCATTCACCATGCTAACGATTCATTATCAGCTCAGTTAAGCAGCAAAAGTAAATTCAAATGGACAAAATTTCTGTGTTCTTCTTGGACTCTGAAAATTCAAGCATCAGTCTCTACCACCGTTCTTCAAAGATGGACTAGAAGGAGCGAAAATGTCAAAAAAAGAGGAACTTGTAAAAGTAAAACATCTAAACACTATCAGCTGCTGATGATGTAACAAAATCCCCAATTTATGAAATTAGGGTTTACCTTAGCTTCTGTTGCAGGGGAGAGGGAAAGGGCTGGTGTGGCGGCGTGAATAGGGGGTGACGGCGGCGTGAATAGGGGGTGACGGCGGCGCGAATAGGGGGTGACGGCGGCGACGGTCTAGTGGTGGCGACGGCTAGCGGCGGCGTGCAAATGGAGTCTGCAGCGGCGGACAGACGAGAGAAGAAAAAAAGGATGCAGTTGCTGCTGTCTCGCGGAATGAGGAAGAAGAAGCTGATGCTGGAATTTATACCAAACGTTTAACAGCGGCCACTAAGCCGCTGTTAAATTAGTAAATTTAACAGCGGCCACATGCCCGCTGTTAACTGGCCGCTGTAAGTATATTTTAACAGCGGCGATAACGTGGCCGTTGTTAAACATCCGACGCTAAATAGCCAGTTTTTGTAGTGAAAATACCCAGGTCCAACAATATATCGATCTCTGCCAAGACCATTTGCCCACATATCTTTCCAAGCCCTAACGGTGTAGCCAGAGTCGGAAATCGAAGCCGTCATATCAACGAACCAACTGCGAAATTCATGGACAAAGCCGAATTGATGCATGCCCCATTCTTTGGGTTCAGATAACTCTTCAGGCTCTTTAGGGGATTCTACAGCAGAGGTGGAGGTTTTATTCAATCTACAGGAGGTTTCACTTATTCTGCCTTCGTTGTCTACCACATATTCTACAGACACACTAGTGCTAGGAGACGTTTGGAATTCCGAATCGGAGTTGGGAGAGGGGGAGTAATTTTGGTTCTGACTATCAGAGGATGAAGCCATGATATGAAAGGGAAGCAGCCAAGGGGGTTGGAAAGAAAACAAAGAGGGAATGCCGGAATGGCTAATGTACATAAGGATCTATGAACGCGGAGAGAGCCTTTAAACAATAAATGACGAATAGATCAAGCAGAGGAAGGGGTGAACGACATACCAGGGCAACTGAGAAGATAATCAAGATCGTCAGACATCTGATGGAAAGATGAGGGAAGATTTAGGACAGAAGATGATCGGAAGTTGGTACAATGGTGGAAAGCTTGGAAGATTGACGAAGGGGAAAGAAGGTTAATCAGAGAACCGGGAAGACGGAAGTATGACCGGTAGGAAAGAAAGAAGGAGGGAGAAGCTTTTAAAATGAAAGTTGGAGGCCCTTGAACTTCTTACCTCGGGAAGGAGAACAGACGCCGAAAAAGAGTGACTGGGGATTGGACCGACGCTCTAGAAGAATGGGGGCTAGGCCGTAGGTAATGATGAAGAAAAAGAGGTAGGGTGAAGGAAGTTACTCAAGTACCCTTTAGAGGTGCATGATAGGAACGATGAGCAAGAGCAAAATCTGCCAGTTTCCTTAAAAGAAAACTAGCAGACTTGGGGGCTCCTGTTGGGCCACTGCACCCGGCAGGCGACCCGGGGAGAAAGCGGTCAACTCGAATCGACAAAGTCAACATGGAAGGTCAGAGGTAAAAGTCACTTAAGAGGGCCCTAAGTCGTCCAGAAGGTTTGAGGCGGGCCCAACTTCGGAAGGCCCAGAACAAACCCTAGGTGGATAATCGTTCATCACCTTGGAAACCCTAGAAGACACGTGGAGCGATCCCAGGGTATCGTGTCCTCCAAGCAACGGTCACGATTCAGGGACACGTGTAGTGATCTGCTAATCTCCGTATACTCGCCTAACGGAATTGGTAAGGATTCACAGATATAAATACCAGAACACTTAGGATATGCAAGAGGACAGACACATGTACAGGATTATTCCCTAGGTACATTCTGCCACCATTTCCCATATTCCATTTCATATATCCACGAACTAAATACTACCTTTCTTGTCACATCTTGCGAGGCGATCCGGGCTGTCCAGGAAAATCGAATGGACTCACTCTATTGTTCAGGCGATAGGGTCGGAACAAGTTTAAACTCATCATACATCTAATATCATCATCGTGTAAGGAAGCCAAAGACACTCTATTGTTCCAACCTGTGATAGAAACCAGCGATCCACTTGCGCTGTTCGTTTCGAATCAGAACGCCAGCCGCTGCAGGCTGGCCACTCCATCTGTATCAACTGGTTATTATAATTGGAAATCCATCCCACCATGCCTTTATTAGGTGTACTAGAGGTGTTTTATTGGCAGGTGTAATTTAGGATTATATAACAAGACGGTTGGTGGGTTCTGAGTAGTATTCTCTCAAATGTGTTGTGTTTGTAACTTTGTATGGGAAATGAAAGATCATACGTACCCCTCTTAACTCTGTATGTTAATAGATCCATGGTCTATATTCATTCATTAGCTCTTTTTGTTTTTTAGTTTTCCAATAAGAAGCAAACAAATCAACAAATTACAACTGAGGAGCATCAGAGATCAGTGTTGTGCAACTGCAAATCAAAAGAAATCAATGTCCAAATAATTACCACACGGCTTCACATCTACATTTTCATTATTAGCACAAGCAGCAGAGGCTGCCAATATCTCCATCATTGCCTGCCTGGGAACATCAGGAGGATTAGTGCATCTTATCAGTGCCCAGCTAACACTCTGAAAGAAAGGATGCTGCTTTATCTCAGTTGCTCCCCTCCTGTATGCTAGCCTATTCTGCGGCTCCTTCACTAGTAACCCTCTTATTAAATCTCTAGCAGCAAAGCTCACACTTGGACACTCTGGAAACTTAAGTGGCTGCCCAATCACGTTGAACAACGTTGCACGATTCCCAGCCCCTTTGAATGGCGTCTTCCCAAACAACAACTCGTACAGGAATACCCCGAACGTCCACCAGTCAACAGCACTTCCATGTCCTTCTCCTTTTATGATCTCTGGCGCTAAGTACTCGTGTGTCCCTACAAACGACATAGATCTAGCATTCGTTGGTTCTGCAACCAGCTCTGGTAGCAGGGTCACTTGATGACTCACCTCATTTCTTCCCTTGCTGGTGCTCTTCTTTTTCTTGTCTTTCTTCTGCTTGCTGCTTGACATGAATCGAGGTGTAAAGCAACCCGGTTTAAGGCAATCAGGCTGTATTACACATGTTGGTTCAATGCAAGCCGGCTGTGCACAGTATCCTGATGAGTTCTTGGAGGACTCCATTGCTGCATTGGGCTTTGATATTCTGACAAGAGTTGGGCAAACAGCACATCGCAGAGAGAGGTCAAAGTCCGAGAGCATTATGTGCCCATCTTCCCTTACTAACACATTTTCAGGTTTGAGGTCCCTGTATATGATCCCCAGCATGTGCAGATACTCCAAAGCAAGGAGAACTTCTGCCACGTAAAATCTGCACCATACATCAACAAGAAACGCCCTTCACATATGAGGTTCCTGCAAGGATACTACTTAAATACATAATGTGTTGAGTAAGTTTGTATAATTTGCAAACTACTGAGTTGTTAAGATAATGACTACTTAAGTTCAACTTCATCTCATGAAAGTGGTTAGTGTTTGTATGAAATTAAGTTCAACAGAGCACCAGGCTCCATTCTCCAACAAAGTCTTGAGTAGTGCAAAATGGAAATAAAGGTAGCAAGTGTACATTTAAGTCATACATACAACGGTTCAGAAACTATCAACGTTCATCAAAATACCAGATTCCTGGAACTACAAGCTCAGTAGTTTTTTTTTATTCTAGAGCCATTCTGGCCAACAATAAATAAAACAAAAAGAGGAGAGAAATTTCATACCGTGCTGCATGCTCAGGAAAGTATTTCCCAGGTTGTCTTTGTCTGAGTGAATGTAGGTCTCCACCAGGGCAGAACTCCATGACCAAGCAAGCCCATTTTTCGGTCTCAAAGTGAGAGTACAGAGTGGGTAAAAAGGGATGATCCAGTGACTGCAGAATCTCTCTTTCCGTCTGAGCTCTGAGGAGCTTCTTCCTAGCCTCTAGGCATGATTTATCCATAACTTTCATAGCAAAATACGTTCTGGTGCTGGTCAACTCAGAGAGATAGACACTGCCAATGTCTCCACATCCTAGCTTTTTCAATACTTTGAAGTGCTTTAACTCCAGCGCTCCAACATGAGATCGGACAGCTTGGATGGCCTCCCATCTAACATCATTTGCCTTGTGAGGCTTGTATAAGGTGCTGCTCAAACTGCTCGAACTGCTCTCGTCACTGACATCACTACCCGTGCTACCTCTATAGATGCTCGTCTTCCTGCTCTCGATATCACAAGAGTTGCTTACTTTGAAACTCTCGATCGACTTCTCGATCGTGCTTGCTTCTTCACTAACCGCTGTGTTGGTGAAGCTATCTTTAGCCTCACCATACAAGGTGGCCGTGTAAATGCTGTTCGAAGGGCTTCCACAATAGCCAACTAGCTGAGAGGCCGGTAAAGGCATGTCTGATTCAAGTGAGCCACTCGAAGTAGGAGTCTCAAGATCGTGAGTGGACTGCTGAACCAAATCATTCTTCATTTTTGCAGCTGGATTATCAAGTGGTAGTAGTATACTAGATGATGATGATACCATAGAGGGAGAGTCGTCCTTACTAGTAGTGTAGAACTGCTTGGCCGTTTTGGATAGTTCAAATACACCAGACTGGGAAGCAGGCTTCACTCCATTAGCCATGGAACTAGTGTAGTAGGAGATGGAAGCCCCGTGGAGTTTTGTCTGATTGCTGTTAGTGGTGGTACTGGTTAGCCTTCTAGGAGCTGACTTTTTGGTTAAAGGACCAACTTCTCCATCAACCAATGAGGACTCCTCCATTGTAAGCAACAGCAACTCAAAACTAGAAGCAAACAAAGGGATAGAGATTTTATGAGATGGCAGAGCATAGCATTAAAACAAACAAAAATTAATACAGAGAATCAAACTCCATTCATTCCTAGATAAAACGTTACGATTACTAGGCAGATAAATCAAAAGCAGTAGTCAAGAAAGAAAACCAAAAGGATATAATATAATAAATAACAATGAGTGCATAGAAGAATAGTAACAAGCATATTCATTATCCGATAATCGGGGTCGGAGGGAACAAGATAGATACTGAGCCGGCAGACTGAAAAAAGAGGACAAGGACCAGAGAATCCATAGCAACTCTTGTTCCAGAAAACGGATCAACTCCAAGAAAAATAGCATTGCTTTCTTCAGAATCAGAAGATGAGCATCACCCAAGAAAGGCAAGGAAATGGAGTTCGAGTGAGTATACCTGATTAAAGCAAAAGGAGGAGTCAGTGTTGCTGCTGTCTGTTGCACGATAAAGCGATTGAGAGAAAACAAGGAATGAAAAAGAAGTGATGGAGAAAGAATGTAGAGCTCCACGAGGACAAATCCAACCAATAAAGGAGACCACTTTTTTCTGAAGAATCTCCAGTAGTTCTCAAATCAGATCAGAGAGAGAGAGAGAGTGATTCATTCATTCATTATTTGATGATCCATCTATCTTTTATTTCTTCATTTGCTTTGTTTTCCGGCCCCCGACGAAGACAGACACAGCAGAGCTTTAGGCCACTGCGTTTTTTTTTTTGTTTTTTTTTTTATTTTATACTTTTGCATTCTCTATTTTATTTTTCTACAAACAAGCTAAGATAATACGGAACTATTTTGCATATGGAATTACAAGGAATGTAAAGTGTTACTACTTTGATCTTTTGGTCAATGTTAGTGCTTAATAAAATTGAATTAATTATAAAAAAAAAAGAATTACAAGGAATCTACAAGCTGGAAAATATGGTATTATTTTGCATCATGATATATTGATTTAATAAGTAAAACCATTGGAAGATGAAAGCACAAAGCTCTCAATCGCCTCCAATGGGAGCATGTGGCGTGAGAGGAAGACCACATAGGTATGGGAAGGATCGCTGTTAATTATTTCAGCACTCTTTTTCGAGTTGGATCAGGAGAGGTGAGATCGGTTATTGAGGCAATTCAACCGGCTGTTACGGATGAGCACAAAGCTTTCCTCATTGTGCCGTATAGTGATGAGGAGTTCCGTCAAGCTTGTTTCTCTATGCACCCAGACAAAGCACCGGACCCAGATGGGTTGAATCTGGCGTTCTATCAACGCTTCTAGGATGTGGTCGACTGCGACGTGGTGAAAGATTGCAAACTTTGGATAACAGAAAAGAGGTCCCAATGGAAGGTAGAGGTACTGACTTAATTTTATTACCAAAGAAGGATAATGCGATTAAGATGAGTGACTTTCGGCCTATTTCTCTGTGTAACGTGCGTTATCGATTGTTGTTGATGTGAACCACGGCCGGCTATGTTTCGTGACCCGAACACCGCAAGCTGATCTCCTAGCTATCAAGTCGAACCTATGAAACCGGGGCGGTTAAGTACTTGGACCCACTAGCACACGAAGTCTAGGAACCCTAAGTGTCTAGTCGATGGCGCCACTCCAAGAGATGAATGCTCTTGACGATAAGCCTAGACCTTAAGCAATGCAACAACTAGCAAAAGCTTGAAGGGAAAAAGAACAATGTTCTGAAAGGGGGTTTATTTAATCAAAGGTTGAGTTTACAAGAGAGGCCGACGGCCTCTATTCATAGAAAGGATTAGGGAACAAGCTCTCCTATTCCTCCTTGGATACTACTTCCTAAACTATTAAAGAAATAATGAAGAGTCCTAACTAGGATACTAAAAAGGCTAAATTAATCCTAAATACTAGGTAGTAGAAAAGAAATATCAAAACAAATATTTAGATAGTCTTGGAAAGGAAGTAGAGTCCTAATCTGACAAATTTGAAAGAAACCCTAATCCGTGATCGCGTCGGTTTAGGTGACCGTGCCTGCGACCGCGCCGGGTGTGGATTCCTTGTTCGCGTAGGACAAGGCCTTCGTGTCGCCCTTCAGTTCTTCTCCGAATTCATCTAGCCCTTTTGGAGGGCCTTCCTGAGGCCACAAATATTTTGGAGCCCTTGGAAAATCAGGAAAGGCATGGGCCATTTGTTGGCTCGGCCCAAGTCGCTTCGGTGTAGCGCTACAGACTAGGCCCGTGCCTATGCTTGGCCTTGTGGTGGGCCTCTGCTCTTTCTGTCCAGGCCTTTGGTATTATGTCTCGGACCTCCTCTCAGGAATAGCTTGGGGACGTCTTTAGGTAGGATTTTGAGCCTGGGGCCCGTAGATATCAGCTTGGAGCCTTGGATAGTTGCTAGGCTCGACCCGAGGTCGATGCTAGGGCCTAATATCAGCATCAGTGCCCGGCTTGGCATCACCTCCTGAACCTGATCCGGCTCCTACTCCGAAGAGGGTTGCTTGACTTCTAAGAGGGTGTATCCTTCCCTGGTGAGTCGGTCTGCATAATCCTCATGTCCGTCTTTGCTCTAAGCCTTCATGTAGGAGTTGAGCCGTTCCTTGAAGGCCTTTGTTTGGCTCCTTGTCAGGGGCTGCTCTGGTCGAGTCCATAGTTCATCATTCCCCTCTTCTTGAGAAGGATTCGGCCTCGAATCCGGATCTACGTAGACATTATCATAATAGGGTGTTAGGTCCGAAACATTAAAGGTAGCACTAATTCCATAGGAATTTGGCAAATCAAGGACATAGGCATTGTTGTTGTTCCTCTGAAGAACCGTATAGGGTCCATCCCCTCTAGGTAGTAGCTTGGACTTCCTTTTCTCAGGAAACATGTCCTTCCTAAAGTGGATCCACACTTGGTCTCCGACTTCAAAGATCTTCTCCTTTCTGCCTCGGTTAGCATTGCATATGTATTGAGGAGTCCTTCTAATGTTAACCGTCACAACCGTGGGCAGATGACCCTAACCACCACAAGTCAGTCTCCTAGCAACGAGCTGAATCTATGGAACCGGGATGAAAATCGGACTTTGACCCACTAGCTATAGAGAGCTAGGAACCAGAAGTATCAAGTCGAAGGTTAAGCCCTGTACTCTCGGCCAGGCATCAGTGATGGGGCCGACTCGGCATCAGCCTTGGTGCTTGATGTTGGTGATGACATTCGATTTTACGTGATTATCATCCTCATTTAAGCTACATCTCCTTGCTTGAATCACGGGTTTTAGGGCAATTTAGTATGTTTTCACCTAATTGCTCTAATTCTTACCGTTTTGGTTACTTTAACCCATTATGGGTCTATTTGATGGTTTTCTAGTGCTTTTGAGATTACATAGGTTTTTACCGTCAAATACGTAGCCACAGACGAGCTCGGGAGGCGAAGGAACCTCAAGGAATGGCCCGAGATCAATCCAGAAGTCAACCAAGCCAGAAGAAAGCACTGCCCCGGTTTTAACTAGAGTTTTTGGCGAGAAGTCCAAAGTTCTCACCGAAAACTAATGCAAAAATTGCACAGTCGAAGACAGGAGATCCAGCCGAGATTTCCACTGAAGACTCCAGCGCAAACTCTCAAGTTTTCACCGAAAACTAATTCCTTTTCCGGCTGGGATTCTGAAACACTATAAATACTAAACCGGCGGCCTCGATAAAAAAAACCTATTCCATGGATTAATTTCGAGAGAGAGTTTAGAGAGTTTGAGGAGCCGGGAAGAGATCGTGATGCCATCCTTCCATCTCAGAGAGCTTGGTGCTAGGAGTTGAAGATCCAGGAGATTGAAGCTTCACAGATTCATCTGAAATTAGGTTTTACAGTTCTTCTAGTTAAGCTGAGGATAGTAGCGAACGTTCGCCTCACTTCAAAACACCAAATCAACAAGTAACCTATTCATTGGAACAATTTCTCTACGTAAGAACCAGTTAGGGTTAATCCGCTGCTAGAGTAACTCATTAATCACTAGTAATCGCACCAGGTAATTTTCCATTGCAGAAGTGAACGCACGGGCGGTCAATTAATCTTGGTAGTTAGATCGGATAGAGCGAACGTTCGCTAGTCTTAAACCTAAGGGTTAAGAGTTATGGTGGTGTCTGAGAACTGAATTATTCGGGATTGAAAACCGCTGGTCTTGTGATCGACAATGTTCTGGTGATCTTAGGGGGATTCGAAATATAAGCTTGTCTATCGTCTTGTTAAGTCAATCAATCTTTTAATTTGTCTTTTCTTTTATTTCCTTTTTAATTTCTCTGCTTCATAGACTAGAAGTCGTGGAACTCACACCACGCAAACTTGTGTTAACCCTGAGTAAATTACCGACTCATTTGAGTAGACGATTAGAAGAAACCTTGTGGAATATGATCTATCTTGCTTTGTACTCGATAGTTATTTGACTACACGCGCGTGAAAACGCCGTTCATCAATTTGGCGCCGTTGTCGAGGACTCTTCTAATTGTTTGAAAGAAGACTTGGCAATTTATTCTTCTACTTTTCCATCTTTCACGTTCCATACACTTCGATTTTACACCGGTTGTGCTTGTTTTTGTCTCTTGCAGGTTGTTCACAGGTTTATGCATCACCGCCCTCTCACTCGCTCTCTAACCAAAACTGACAAGGCTAAGAGTGTAGAGAAGCCGGGTAGTTCTGCTCCGCCTAAGCAACCGTGAATTCCGAAGCAATCCACTACCGTCCCGCCTTCATCTTTTACTCCAATTAAGATCGAGGAGGCGAAGGAGAGCTCCTCATCTTCCTCTGCTTTATCCACTGCAACACTATCGCCACCACCCTCTCCTACCATGGGTGACAGAGACCGTCAGCTGCCACCACCACCGCCACCCGCACAGAAAAGTCTTACGGATTAAAACAAGCCAAACGCGACCAGTGTTCGATCTTCTATATCGGTGCTGCGTAATGAAGATGATCCTGACTATGAGATCAAGATCCCCTTCCTGGGAATGATCTCTAGGGACGTTCAGTTTGAAAGAAAGCCGCACGACAACCCTTGCACTCACTTAGCGTACTTCATCACCCTTTGTGAAACTTTCAAGAACAGGAATCTCGACAAGAATACCTTGTGCTTGCGACCTTCCCATTCTCTCTCCAAGGCCCCACTAAGAGATGGTGAAATAGCAAGCCACCCGGTTATTACACGGACTGGGATACTCTGGCTCAAGAATTTGTAGATTAGTTCTTCCCTCCTTCCAGGACAACCACATACAAAGATAGCATCTCTCGGTTCATACAGAAGGAAGGATTGAGCCTATACGACGTCTGGAATGAATACCAAGAGCTTCTCTACAGCTGCCCTCATTATGGCTACACTCAGAGGCAACTAGCTGAGACTTTTTCCCGAGGGATGAATGAAGAGTCATCTAAATGGGTCAACTCTTTGGCAGAAGGAGACTGCACCGTGCTCACACCAGAAGCTGCTCTTCTCCACTTTGCAAACTGTGCTTCCAAGTCAAGGAATTGGGAGAGACAAACAGAAGGAGCTCGAAGTAAGCTCAACATTCAAGAGCAGATTGAAGCAGAAGTCCAGAAGTGACTAAAGAAAGCTGGTGCGCCTATCACTCCCCCATCAGCCCCTGTCTTCGCGGTTGATTGTCAATGGTGTGGGGTATGTGCTCATAATGGAGGGAGTTGTTTTTGGTAGAGCTGATGTCTGGTCTGTAGATGAGGTGAACTTCATTTCTCAAGGCTTCACCAACAATCAACAAGGCTACATCAGCTACCGCAACCACCGGCAGCCTCAACAACAGGAAAGTTTCCAAGAGTGACCGCCCTACAACTCCGGAGCCAACTAGAACTAGTATAACTGACCATCTTGGTCGTTCCAGGAGCAGAAGCCGAATAACCAACTCGGAAGAGTATATTAGCCGCCTCATAGAAACCAAGGAAACTATGGGACATCACCTGGCAATCACCAGAATCAATATATGAGCAATAACTACCAAGGCCCTCCTAGATTCACCGGAGGCCAACAACCCCAACGATCGACACCACAAGACAACAAGGAAAGCGAAATGTGCAAGAAGCTCGACCTAATCTTGACAAAGCTCGACGACAACGAAGAAAAATTCAAAACTCAAGACACCGTGACTCAAGGGCAGACAGAGCAAATACAGAGTTTGGCAGAACAACTTAGCATCGTTGTTAGTTTCTTAACGAGCGGTCGGCCATTGGGCCAGTTACCGAGCCAGACAAAGGCAAATCCTAGGACTGAGCATGTCAAGGCAATCTCTACATGAAGTGGCAAGCAATTGGCTGGTCCTACTGTTCCTGACCCAGTCATGATCCCTGATGCCATAGCAATTGACATGCCAGAGTTAGAGGAAGAAGAAGACAAAGAAGAAGAAGAGGAGGTGACTACCCCACCTCCTCCGACACCAGCTCCTGCGCCATCTCTTGCACCATATCAGCCTCAGATTCCGTATCCTAAGGCCATGAAGCTAAAAACTCTTGACACCAAATACAAGAGATGGGATTCGATCATGAAGAACGCGGAGATCAAGATTCCAGTCACCGATGCTATCCAGATGATACCAGAGGTTGGAAAAGTCACGAAGGATCTTGCGAAGAACAAGAAGAAGGGAGATTTGTCTTCCGTCTCCCTCGAGGAAGAGTGCTCCACTATCCATAGCCAGACGACACCCATACCTCCCCCAGCTAGGTGTCGCGATCCCGATGCTTTTACTTTGCCTTGCACTATTAATGGTGTGAAAATTGATCGTAGCTTAATTGATCTAGATGCATCCATTAATGTCATGCCTACTTGCTTGTATGAGAAATTGAACCTAGGAGAATTGAAACCAATTAGCATGCATCTAGTGTTTGCCGACAGATCTATTAAACTACCTAGGGGATTAATAGAAGATGTGGTTGTACGTTGCGGTCCTTTCACTATCTTGGCTGATTTTGTTGTTATGGATACCAGAGAGGAAGATGTCACTCTACTCCTAGGCCGACTGCTTATGGCAACAGCCGGCATTAACATCAATGTCCCGAATGGCTCATTGACATTAAAGGTCAGAACAGATACTATGACATTCCGCCTCAAGGACGGTATGCAAGTCCCGTTTAATGGAGAGGCACATTGTTTTTCTGTTGATACTGTGGAGTTGTCCTCGGTCAACTCCGTTACTAATGTCATTTTGAGTGCTCCTCCCAAGATAGCTGTAACAGGTGCTTGACAGGTCATCAATTGGAAGAACGAGCCTCCGGAACAGAAGCCGAGAAAGAAGGAGGAACCGAAGACATTTTCCACTAAATCGCCACGAGCTAAAGATCCGGCCGAAGTGAATAAGGCGAGTAAAGTGAAGACCAAGACGGTTTGGAGTCCAATCACGCCGCCATCATCCGCTAAGCCACCTGATAAAAGCACGCTTTTAAAGGAGTTATTCGGGCCATTTGACATCACCAACCACCTTCCCAATGGACGAACCAAATTAACTCATGCCATGGGAAGCGATCCATACTTACCGGAGGTACGCCAAAGTTGTATTTTATGAACTCCGACATGAGCTTAAAGGAAATCCTGAGTTGGGATGTCTCTTGATCGTCATCCAGGTATCGTCCAGCTCAAGGACGTTAAGCAGGAGCGCTTCGTGGGAGGCAACCCACGACTTGAGTCCGTTCTGAATTCTTGAGTCAGTCTTTTTGTCGTTCGAGTCGGTTCCGATGAAACAAAGTGTCAGTTTTTCTTTTATTTTCGTCGGTTTTAATTTTTTCTGTGTCAGGTCAAAGTTCTCGCCGAAAACCTTCAGAGTTTTCGGCGAGAAGTGTAGTCTGTTCAGTCTGTTTGTGTTTTCAAATTAGTTTTCGTCGAAAACCTTCAGAGTTTTCGGCGAGAAGTTTAGTCAAGTCTTTTCATGTCATTTTCAAAGGAGTTTTCGGTGAAAATTTCAGTTGGGTCATCAAAATTTTCGAAAAAAAAAGAGTAAAAACTTTTTCAAAATTTTCCCTAACCTTCGTCATGTCGATTTTTATTTTGTGTGGATCCGGGTCAGTTGTCCCGATTTCCTTTTGATGTTTTTGTAGGAACTTTTGGAAGCTACTCCGCTCCACTCCAAGCTCTCCGGGCTCATCCACTAAACCAACCATCTAATTCCAGGTTCTTCGTATCTCTCTATCCTAATTTAGTCCTGTGAGGACACAAAACCGTCTAAGTGGGGTAGGATGCTAGAGAACCTTGCATGATCTTGATTGCCTTTCTGTGTGATTTTCGTGGTGCATTCCAGTTCCTCTAGCATAGAATTGCTCAGTTCTTGACTTGTGATGTTAAATTGACTTCAATTTTCAACAATGACGTCTAGACTGTTCCACTTAGAACCTGTAAGTGGTATTGAGCACTTGAGTAAATTGTTGTTTAAATTAGTCCTAGCTAGAACATGTAACGAATAGGTCTAGAAGCGGATGAAGTCGAGTCGATAGCCACGTCACTTTTCCTACCTCCACATCCACTTCATGGTTAGAGCTCAAGATTTTTTTATTAGAATTGGTGTTATCGTAGCTGGGTAATTATAATTAATTGTCTTTGCAAGAAATGAGCTTTAATGATACTACTACTTGAAGTGTGCAGAAAATAGTGAGATCAAAACTTGTTTGGTTGATGTTGTTGCATGTGTAGATCACATTTTCTAAGTGGAACAGTCTAAACCAAATCATTAGGAATTGAATCTCGGTTTAATCTTCGTGTCATTTGTGAATTTGAGTGTGTTCTAGTTTAGTTTGCTTGAGGACAAGCAAAGGCTTAAGTGTGAGGTATTTGATGACACTCGATTTTACGTGATTATCAGCCTCATTTAAGCTACATCTCCTTGCTTGAATATCGGGTTTTAGGGAAATTTAGTATGTTTTCACCTAATTGCTCTAATTCTTGCCGTTTTGGTTACTTTGACCCGTTATGGGTCTATTTGATGGTTTTCTAGTGTTTTTGAGATTACACAGATTTTTGCCGTCAAATACCTAACCACGGACGAGCTCGGGAAGCGAAGGAACCTCAAGGAATGGCCCGAGATCAATCCAGAAGTCAACCAAGCAAGAAGAAAGCACTGCCCTGGTTTTAACTAGAGTTTACGGCGAGAAGTCCAAAGTTCTCGCCGAAAACTAATGTAAAAATTGCACAGTCGAAGACAGGAGATCCAGCCGAGGTTTCCACTAAAGTTTTCGCCGAAAACTAATTCCTTTTCCAGCTGGGATTCTGAAACCCTATAAATACTAAACCTTCTTTTTACAATAAAAAAAAAACCTATTTCTTGGATTAATTTCCAAACTTGAAAGTTCGAGAGAGAGTTTAGAGAGTTTGAGGAGCCGAGAAGAGATCATGACACCATCCTTCCATCTCGGAGAGCTTGGTGCTAGGAGTTGAAGATCCAGGAGATTGAAGTTTCACAGATTCATCTGAAATTAGGTTTTACAGTTCTTCTCTGTTCTCCCTGTTTGAAGATGTATTCTTTGTTTGCCTTCGATTCTTTTGTATTGGACATGAGTAGCTAAACTCATAGAGCTAAAACTAGATGAATCCTAAGTGACCCAGGGATTTAAAGCGGTCACGGATCGGCGGTAATTAAATCCAGTTTCAGTCAGTTTCTCTTGCATGTTTTGTTTGTTCTTAATTGCTTTTGTGTTTCTTTTCTAGCTTGATCACCTAGTTAAGATTCTAGTTAAGCTGAGGATAGTAGCTAACGTTTACCTCACTTCAAAACACCAAATCAACAGTTGACCTATTCATTGGAACAATTTCTCTTCGTAGGAACCAGTTAGGGTTAATCCGCTGCTAGAGTAACTCATTAATCACTGGTAATTGCACCAGTTAGTTTTCCGTTGCAGAAGTGAACGCACGGGAGGTCAATTAATCTTGGAAGTTAGATCGGATAGAGCGAACGTTCGCCAGTCTTAAACCTAAAGGTCAGGATTTATGGTGGTGTCTGAGAACTGAATGATTCGGGATTGAAAACCGCTGGTCTTGTGATCGCCAATGTTCTGGTGATCTTAGGGGATTCGAAATCTAAGCTTGTTTGTCGTCTTGTTAAGTCAATCAATCTTTCAGTTTGTCTTTTGTCTTATTTCCTTTTTAATTTCTCTGCTTCATAGACTAGAAGTCGTGGAACTCACACCAAGCAAACTTGTTTTAACCCTGAGTAAATTGCCGACTCATTTGAGTAGACGATTAAAAGAAACCTTGTGGAATACGATCTATCTTGCTTTGTGTTCGATAGTTATTTGACTACACGCGTTTGAAACCGCGTTCATCAGTTGGGGTTCCTAGTATGGGGCATTTCCCTTCCTGCAAGGGAAATCCTCTCTGGTTCTCGTCACCTATTCTGCCATCCCGTGTTAACATGGGGAGGTTCAGGCCTGGTGCCCGTGGTGTCGTGACCACGCCAGTCTTGGTGGCTGGGATCACATCATTTTCTTTCAGTGTTGGCTTTGGCCTTCTCATGTAGCTTCTTGACATATTCAGCTTTCTCTTGGCCATCTGCATCTAAGAATTCACGTATAGGTGGAGGTGATAAATCCAAAGGTGTTAAGGGGTTAAATCCATAAACAATTTCGAAAGGGAAGTATTGAGTGCTTGAGTGAACAACCCTATTGTATGCAAACTCTACGTGTGGCAAGCAATCTTCCCAAGTTTTGATGTTGTTTCATATGATAACCCTCTGCATTTAGTCCAAGGATCGGTTCACAACTTCTGTTTGGCCATCGGTTTGGGGTGGCAGGTGGTTGAAAACATTAATTTAGTTCCTAACGTAGCCGACAAGGTTTTCCAAAAGTAACTTAGGAACTTTGAATCCCTATCCGAGACTATGTTCTTAGGGACTCCATGCAACCTAACTACTTCTTTAAAGAACAAATCAGCTATGTGTGAGGCATCATCAGTCTTATGACACGCAATAAAGTGAGCCATTTTAGAAAACCTGTCAACTACCACAAAGATGGAATCTCTTCCTTTCCTAGTTTTAGGCAGCCCTAATATGAAATCCATAGACAAATCAACCCAAGGGTGTTCAGAAATGGGTAAAGGGGTATATAAGCCGTAGGGTTGGAGATGTGACTTAGCTCTTTGGCATTTGGAACACTGAGCTATGAGCTTCTCCACATCATGGTGCATCTTTGGCCAATGAAAGTGTTCCTTGAGGGTGGCAAAGGTCTTGGCCACACCAAAGTGCCCCATGAGTCCTCCTCCATGAGCCTCTAGGGTTGAAAACAAAGCTTAGGTAAACACTCCTGCACGAATGGTTAGGTAAACAAAGCTTGGGTCCCTTAAACAAGTAACCGTCCTGTTTGTAGAATTTTTCAAATCCTCCATGTTCACAAGTTTCAAAGATGTCTTTGAAATCAAGGTCAGTAACATAGAGGTCTTTGATATACTCGAAGACAATGAATTTAGTAGCAAGGACAAAAATGAGAGTGTACTTACCAGAGAGGGCATCAGCCACTACGTTCTCCTTACCTTGCTTGAATTGAATGATGTAGGGAAAGGATTCAATGAATTCTACCCACCTGACTTGTCTTTTATTGAGCTTGTGTTGAGCCTTGAGGTACTTGAGGGATTCATGATCCGTGTGGATGATGAATTCCTTGAGTTGGACGATACCTGGATGGCGATCAAGAGGCATCCCAACTCAGGATTTCCTTCACACTAGCGTCGGAGTCGATGAAGTACAGCTTCGGTGTAACTCCGGTAAGTATGAAACGCTTTCCATTGATATGAGTCAATTGAGTTCGTCCATCGGGGAGGTGTCCGGTGACTTCAAACGCCCCGAAGAGGTATTTTGAAGGTGCATCCTTCTCTGGTGGCTTGGTAGTAGGCGGCAAAGTGATTGGCTTCCAAACCGTCTTGGTCTTCTTTGTACCCTTCTTCTTCACTTTTCTAGAATCTTTATTTTGCGGCGATTTAGAAGAGGATGCTTTTGGTTCCTCCTTCTTCTTTGGCTTCTGTGCCGGAGGCTTATTCTTCCGGTTGTTTACCTGTTCAGCACTTGTAACAACTATCTTTGAAGAAACACTTGGAATGACATTAGTAACGGAGTTGACCGAGGCCAACTCCACAGTTTCAACAGATAAACAATGTGCTTCTCCCTTAGGAATGTACTTCATACCGTCCTTGGGATGGAATGTTACACTATCCTTTCCAACCCTTAATGTTAATGATCCGTTCGGGACATTAATTGTCATGTCGGATGTTGCTATAAAGGGTCGGCCTAGGAGAAGAGTAACGTCCTCCTCTCGAGTGTCCATGACGACAAAATTATCTAGGAATGTAAACGGGCCACATCGAACAACCACGTCCTTGACTAATCCCCTAGGTGCTTTCATAGATCTATCAGCAAATACCAATTGCATGCTAATTGGTTTTAATTCATCTAGGTTTAGTTTTTTATATAAGCACATAGGCATGACATTAATGGATGCGCCTAGATCAACTAAGCTTCGTTCAACTTCAATGTCATTAATGATGCAAGGCAATGTAAAAGAACCGGGATAGGAGCACTTAGCTGGAATAGGTATGGATGTCGAGTGAGACCAGACGGCCGAGCATTCTTCCTTAGAGGAAGTGGAAGATGCTTCCTTCTTCTTCTTTGAGTTGTCCTTGTCTTCTCCCTTGGGTAGCAACGCCTTGGGGTAAGGTATTCTTGGCTGATACAGAGCAAGAGGTGGCTCCAGAACTTGTATAGGAAGTGGTGAGGTAGCCTCCTCTTCGTCTTCCTTGATCTCCGGTATATCAATAGCTAAAGCATCAGGAGTCATGACCGGATCGGAAGATGTAGTAGCGGCTGAACTCTTGCAACTTTGAGTGGAGATAGTCTTAACGTGCTCATTCTTCGGGTTTGATTCTGTTTGGCTTGGCATTTTATCGAAGGGACGACCACTAGAGAGCATGCTAGCGATATTGTTCACTTGGGACTCCACTCTATGACCTTGTGCAATCTGCTCCTGGTTCAAGATGGCTTGAGCTTTGAATTGACTATCATGATCATCAAGCCTAGAGATGATCTGACTCAGCTTCTTGTCCAATTCGGTCTCCTTATTGTCTTGAGGTCTGGGTCGTTAGGGCTGTTGTCCTCCGGTGAATCCAGGAGGGCCTTGATAGTTATTATTCAGGTACTAATTCTGGCAATTGCCAGGTGTTGTACCGTAGTTGCCTTGGTTTATATGGGGCGGATGATATACTCCTCCGGATTGGTTGTTCAGCTTCTGCTCTTGGAATGACCCAGATGTTCGGCTATTCTGATTCTGGTTCTGGTTGGCTCCGGAGTCGTAAGGAGGTCACTCTTGGAAACTTCCTTGTTGTTGAGGTTACTGGTAGTTGTGGTAGCCGATGTAGCCTTGTTGGTTGTTAGGGAAGCCTTTAGTAAAAAAGCTAACCTCATCTATAGACCAGACATCTGCTTTCCCAAAATTTTGGCAACTCCCTCCTTTATGAGCACAAGCTCCACACCATTCACAGTCATCTACAAAGACAGAAGCTAACGGAGGGTTAATAGGCGCACTAGCCTTCTTTAAATACTTTTGGACTTCTGCTTTAATCTGCTCTTCAATGTTGAGCTTACTCTTGACTCCTTCTCATTGTCTCTCCCAATTCCTTGACTTGGAAGCACATCGAGCAAAGTGGAGAAGAGCAGCTTGTGGAGTAAGACCGTTACAATCTCCCTCAGCTAACGAGTTGACCCATTTAGCAGACTCCTCATTCATACCTCGAGCAAAGATCTCAGCTAGTTGCCTTTGTTCGAAGCCGTGATGAGGGAAATTGTAGAGGAGTTCTTGGAATTCATTCCAAGCATCATATAAGCTCATCCCTTCCTTCTGAATGAATCTGGCAATGTTGTACTTGTAAGTTGTAGTTCTAGAAGGAGGAAAGTATTCCTCTACGAAATCTTGAGCAAGATCGTCCCAATTTGTATAGTGACCAGGCGGCTTGCTATTGCGCCACCTCTTTGCGGGACCTTTGAGAGAGAATGGGAAGGCTCGTAAGCATAAGGTGTTGTTATCGAGACTCCCACTCTTAAAAGTATCGCATATAGCTAGGAAGTCTGCCAAATGTGTGCATGGGTTATCATGCGGCTTTTCTTCAAACTGCACATCCGTAGAGATCATTACTAGGAAGGGGATCTTGATCTCATAGTTAGGATCATCTTTATTGCATGGCACGGCAATGGAGGACCGAACACTAGTTGCGCTCGGCTTATTGTAATTCGCAAGACTCTTTGAGCAGCCATTGCGGTGGGAGAGGGTGGCGGTGAATCTGACGACGTGGATGAAGCGGAAGAAGATGATGAGCTCTCCTTAAACTCCTCGATCTTAGGTGGTGTAGAGGATGAGGGCGGGACAATTCTGACTTGCTTTGGAACCCGCGGTTGCTTAGGCGGAGCAGAACTACACGGCTTGTCTGAGCTAAAAGTCTTGAGAGGCTTAGACTGAGAACGAGTGAACGGGCGGTTCATAAACCTGTAAACAACCTACAAATAACAAAAACAAACACAACCGGTGTAAAATTGAAGTGTGATGGAAAAATAAAATATGGAAAGGTAGAAGAATAAAGTGCCAACTCTTCTTTCAAACAATTAGAAGAGTCCACAGCAACGGCGCCAATTTGATGTACATGATTTCGCGTGTTGTCAAATAACTACCCTACTTAAAAAGTAAGGTAGATCGAATCTCTCGAGGTTTCCTCTAATTGACTACTCAAAGGAATTGGCAATCTACTCAGGTTTAAACAAGTTGTGTGTGGTGTGAGTTCCACGACTTCTAAAATATAATGCAAGGAAATTGAAATGAAAACAAAAGACAGATTGATTGGGTTTTGACTTAACGAGATGACAAACTAGCTTAGACTCGAATCCCCTAAGATCACCAGAGCATTGGCGAGCACAAGACCAGCGGTTTTCAATCCTAATTCATTCAGTTCTCAGACACCACCATAACTCCTGACCCTTAGGTTTAAGTTCGGCGAACGTTCGCTCTATCAGATCTAACTACCAAGATTAACTAATCGTCTGTGCGTTCACTTCTACAACGGAAAACTAACTGGCGCGATTACTAGTGATTTATGAGTTACTCTAGCAGTGGATTAATCCTAAATGGTTCCTACGAAAGGCACACTCCATTGAATAGATTAATTGTTGATTTGGTGTTTTAAAGTAAGGCGGACATTCGCCTCTATCCTTAGCTTAACAAGAATCTAGTCTAGGTGATCAAGCTAGAAAAGAAACACAGGCAATGAAGAACAAGCCAAACATGCAAGAGAAACTGTCTGAATCTGAATCTAATTACAGCCGATCCGTGATCGCTTTAAAGCCCCGGGTCACTTAGGGTTCATCTAATATAAGTCTACGAGTTTAGCTACTCATATGCAATACAAGAGAATAAAAATAGTCAAGGAATACATCTCAAGTTGGAAGAACAGAGAAGAACTGTAAAACCTAATTTGACGAATCCGTGAAGCTTCAATCTCGAGAATCTTCAACTCCTAGCTCCGAGCACTTCGAGGTGGAAAGATGGTGTCACGATCTCTCCGGGAACTCTGAGGATGTTGTCAACTCTCTCTCAAACTCTAAAGTCTGGAAATTAATCCTTGGAAAAAGTGTATGTTAAATGATGTCGTCGTATTGCTTAAATAGGGTTTGTCCGTAGTTGCGCCGGAAAAGGACGGACTTCTCGGCGAGAACCTTGAAAGTTCTCACCGAGAACTTCAGTGTAATTCTCCTGGATTGTTGACAGAACTCTACTTCTCATTTTTGCATAATCATTCGGCGATAACTATGAGAATTCTCGCCGAATTCTTCAGTGTAAGCAGGGGTACTGTTCTGGCTTTGACTTGTTTGATTTCTGGATCGATTCCGGGCAATTCCTTTAGGTTCTCTTGCTTCCCGAGCACGCTATGTTATTGATGGAAAAAACTTGTGCATTCACATGAGCACTAGAAAACACATCAAATAGACCCATAAAGGGCCAAAGTAACCAAAACGGTAAGAAATAGAGAAATCGAGTGAAAACACCCTAAACTACCCCAAAACCTGTGTCTCAAGCAGGGAAATGTCGCTTAAATGAGGCTGATAATCATGTCAAATCGAATGTCAGCAAGTGTGTTTAAGAAGAGGGGATAGAAAATAGAATAACTTTCGTTGCTTTTGTTTCTAACTGATGTGATCCTGGCCACAAAGACCGTGCGGACACGACACCACAGGCACCAGAAATGAACCTCCCCATAATAACATGGGATGGCGGAACAGGTGACGAGAACCAGAGAGGATTTCCCTTGCTGGAAGGGAAATACCCCATACTAGGAGCCCCATCATCAAGCCCCAAGGCTGATGCCGAGCCGGTCCCAACACTGATGTGGGCCGAGAGTACACTGGGCCAAGTCCTACACCAGCAGCCACCCCGGACCCCGGGCCGAGCCTAGCACCAAGTCTAGGCCCCAAGCTGACTCCTACAAGATCCAGAGCCCAATTAGCACTTAAAGACGCTCAGGAGGCATCCTTGAAAGCCTGGCCCAGATAGAAGACGAAAGGCCTGGACAGATTTGAAGAAGGCCCCAAGCTGAGCTTGCCACAGGCGTCGGGCCCACATCTGGGCACTACGCCGGATCAATTTGGGCCCAGCCAACAATTGGCCCGTGCCGTTTGGGATTTTCCAAAGGCACTAGAATACTTATGGACCCGGGATGAACCTCCAACAAGCCTTGTTGGAGTTGGAGAAGGACGAAAGAAGATGGAGCTAGACCAAGTCCAAGGGATGCATGTCCAAAGCATCAAAGAGCACACCACGGTTGCTGAACCGAGGAAGCCAATGCAATGAGCTATGATCAGGCCACCAACTGAGCCTAATCAAAGGGAGGATGGCTGACCATCCATTACACGAGATACGAAGAGAAGATGTCAAGTTCATCCAAACAAGAAATCCTAATCAAGCTAGGATTTCCCGGTGTGGACAGATTCCTAGCCTGACAAGGATTGACGATTATGGGCTACATAGAGATAGAATTTGGGCTGATGTCCAACATGAAAATTGAAGCCCATGATGTCTACTAGTGATCTGAAAAAGGGCTTAATTTTCTAAATTTATTTGGTATTTATTTGTTCGTTGTTGCATTGCTTAAGGTTTGTCGTATCATCTAGGGTATTTACCACTTTAAGTGGCGCCTTCGATCGGACACTTAGGGTTCCTAGACTTTGTGTGCTAGTGGATCCAAGTACTTCTCCATCCCGGGTCCATAGATTAGACTTGTTGCTTGAAGATCGGCTTGCGGTGGTTAGGGTCACGGAGCATAACCGGACGTGGTTCACATCAAAAGGCCTGGCTAGAACAAAGCCTCGGCCCTAAGCGCTTCTTGTATGGGCCTAGGCTCCGACCTCGTGCTGGTGTCCTAGGTGGTGTCCAGGAATAGGTGACCGCTTCGGGTCTAGTGGCTGAGATCACTTTAGTAAGGGAATTGCAATTCTTTCCCATTTGAAACTAAATTCAATTTTGGTTTGTAGGATCAATTGGACCTCGGAAAAAATTTGATTCTAGTAAAATTGGTCAGTCACTTTTATGATGGAAAACAAGGAATCAATCAATTCCGGTGAAATTGGACAATTCCACTCCCAATTTCATGATGAAAAATAATGCCTTAATCACAAAACAAATACCACATAACTAAAGCAACTAACATCTGCCCTTTTGCGGAAAGAAAACCCTAGCCGCTATGCCTCGGGATTCCCCGGAGCCCCCTCTGCCGACGGCACCTCAGCGACCGTCGCAGCAGCGTCGGCAGCCGTCCCCCCGGAGAAAGCTGACCGGCCCGTCACAGATGGGTATGAGTTTACTACTCAGGCCAGCAGGAAACGCTCTCGGTACATCCCTAGACGAGGTGACGCTAAGGATGACTCTGATATCCCGACTACACCATTATTCTGTTCGGATGCTGCGCAACAACAAAAGAGTTTCAAGTCAGCTATGACGAACTCAGGAGTTTGGTATGTGGCTGACGAGGAAGAGATCAATGGTTTGGTCCGTCCTATCGTGTCAGACCTGCAACCAGACACACCCTCCTGCCCTAGAATCTGTTTCTCAGCCGAGGAGCAACGCAGCTTCGTTAAGCCATGGTTGAAAGCCCTTATCGTGAAAGTTCTTGAGCGTAACTTTTCATATGGAGCTATGAAAAGGCGTTTAGAGTTGCTTTGGGCGAAGCATGGTCAGATTCAGGTGCCAGACTTGTCGAATGCCTGCTTTGCTGTCCGCTTCTCGAATAAAGATGATTATTCGCGTGCGGCATTCGAGGGTCCTTGGAAATTTTGTGATTACTACATTACTGTCTCCCCTTGGAGCCCTGACTTCAAGGTTTATGAGCCGATACAGAAGATTCTTACTTGGATTCGGCTGCCGGACCTCCCCCTACACTTTTTCAATCACCTTGCTGTTAGTCGGATTGGTAACTTTGTGGGGAAAACGTTCCGAGTCGACATGGCTACTGCCGATGGGGAGCGAGCGAAGTATGCTCGGGTCTGCGTGGAAGTCGACTTGTCCAAACCGCTACTCGGGAGGTATGACATTGACGGCATCATCTACAAAATTGTTTATGAAAGCCTCGAAACAATCTGTATTTCATGCGGACATTACGACCATTTGGAGCAAAGCTGTTTGAATAAAACTGGGACGGATCAGAAGACTAGCCAGATGAACATGGAGGTTCAAGCTAATACTCCTCCTGCCCAGAAACTGATCATGGGGTTTGGATGATTGCTGGTCGACGGGAACGTCAGAAATCGGCTCACACGCCTCCGCCGCAGGCTGTGGGGATCTCTACCCCCATTGGGTCGCATTTTTCGGCATTGGCTGATGATGTGAAGGAAGCTCGGACGAAGCCTGCTGCACCGGCTGCCGAACCAACAGAGCCATCGCAACCCACTAAGATGACTACGAATCAGAGCCAGCCCGTGCCAATTAAACAGAAAAAACGGGGACCTAAAAAGGGTGCAGGAGTGAGTGTGGTTAAGGCTACCCAGAATAAGGAAGCGGCTTCTCAACCATCGGGTGCAACTTCTTCGTCAGGTCTACCAAAGCGGGGCCCGGGTCGGCCACGGAAGGACCCTACTGCTGCTCCGGCGCATGGGAGTCAAGTTCAACAACCGGAATTCCCGTCGGGATGGGAGGTGTTCTTTGGCTCGGGGGATAGGGATATGCAGGGTTCCCTACCCAAATCAAGTCAGGTTACCAAGATCCTGAAAAAAGGGATAAGGGAAGAGACGGCTGAGCCGATGCAGGAAACTCCTACTCCTCCGACGGTCACGTGTCAACCTACCTCGCAGCTTGACTCTGGCCAAGGCGTGCTCACGGATATCACGAATACACAAGTACAGAACCATCCCGAAGCCGATCAATTGGGGGTGATGGACACATTGGCTTAGCCAGGGAAGCTTCTATCCTTTTTGTTTCTATGTCTGTTAAAATTTTTTCATGGAATTGTCGCGGTGCGGGGCATGAGGAGTTCTTACCGTCTCTCCGTTTTTACCTTTCTAATTATAAACCTGATATTATCATTATTGTTGAACCCCGTATTAGTGGCATTACTGCTGATCCTGTCATTAATGATATTGGCTTTCGTGGCAGGATTATCGTTGAAGCTCGAGGATTCGCTGGAGGGATTTGGCTTCTGTGGAACCCGACCGATCTTGATATCACTGAAGCTGATCGCTCTTAGCAGTTTATCCATGCGAAAGTCAAGCTGAATGATGGGAGAAGTTGCATGCTTACTGCTGTTTATGCCAACCCGAAGCCAACGGGCCGTGTTCTACTGTGGGATGATTTGAAAACTCTTGCTAGCGGAATGATCCTCCCTTGGGCGCTCATTGGGGATTTTAATTCCATTCTTGCCGCCAGTGAGAAGAGAGGTGGAGCCTCGTTCTGCCCGGCTAGGGCGGTTTCCTTTCGCGACTGCATTGACTAGTGCGGTTTGATGGATATTGGTTGGGTGGGAACCCTCTTCACCTGGTTTCGAGGTGTTACTAGTGAGAGATTGGATCGGTGCTTAACCTCTCAGGTCTGGACAACTTCTTTTCCCGAGTCAACGTTGACCCATCTCCCTCGGATTCGGTCAGATCACTGCCCTATTTTGCTTGCCACTGCCGGTCAAACGCCGCCGCCTCCTTCCCGTAGGCCCTTCCGTTTCATGGCTTCCTGGCTCTCCCATGAGGACTTCCCTAGAGTCCTTAAAGAGTCTTGGAAGACAAATGTTGGTATTAGAGCCTCTCTCCGGGGTCTGGCTTCTAAGCTCAAGAGGTGGAATGTTGATGTTTTTGGGCACATTATGGTTCGGAAGAAGGCTCTTACTAGACAGCTCGAGGCCCTAGAAGCAACCAATAGTAGCTCTAGCACTTTGGCATCGAGAGAGCAAGAAGCTGCTATTCGGCTCGAGCTAGAGAAGACGATCTGGCAGGAGAGTGTGATGTGGAAACAGAAGTCAAGGCACCAATGGATCATGGACGGTGACCGGAATACAAGATATTTCCATCTTCTTACTCTCCAACGCCGCCGCCATAATAAAATCTTGCAGCTCCGAGATGACCTTGGTATGGTGAATGATGATCAAGAGCAACTACGTGCTATGGCTATTTCGTACTTTCAAAATATTTATAGCGACGGTGTGGGGGGCTTTGATTAGCATTGGGCATCGGTTTGATGGGAGGCTGGGCGAACGGTTGGAGCGCTTGTCGTTTGCTCCTCCGGCAGATGAAATCCGACGAGCTGTTAAGGATATGGGATCGCTTAAAGCGCCTGGAACAGATGGATTCCAACCTATTTTCTACCAGAAGAACTGGGAGGTGGTGGGGAATGAAGTTATTCAGTTTGTGCAGAGATGCTTTGTCGACCCGAGCTGCATTAGGGAGGTTAATGATACAGTTATTGTTCTTATCCCTAAAGTTCGGAAGCCTCTGGTGATCTCTCATTTCCGCCCTATCAGCCTCTGTAATGTGATCTATAAGATCATTACCAAATGCATCACCACTCGCCTGAAGCCTTTGATGTCACAGCTCATCCAGCAGACCCAGTCTAGCTTTGTGTCGGGCAGACATATTACAGATAACATTATTATTTTGCAGGAGGTGGTTCACTCAATGGAGCACGATAGATGGCGAAACAGGAGGATGGTGCTTAAGATCGATCTTGCCAAGGCGTATGACCGCATTCGTTGGCCTTTCCTGTAGGATACTCTTCGATGTGCAGGGTTCCCAGAACCTCTTATCAGCCTCATCATGGAATGTGTCACTTCTACCAAATTTCAGGTGCTCTGGAATGGGGGCTTGACGGAGTCCTTCTCGCCTACTTGTGGTATCCGACAGGGATGTCCCCTCTCGCCTTTTCTTTTTACCCTGTGCATTGAACGTTTGAGTCATATTATTAGTAACGCTGTTGATGCAGGTCGATGAAAGCCTATCCGTCTGGCTAGACATGGTCCTGGCCTTTCTCACATCTTTTTTGCAGATGATTTAGTGCTCTTTGCAGAAGCTTCTGCAGAGCAGGCTGATGTCATCCTTGAATGCTTAGACCAATTCTGTACAGCTTCTGGACAGTCAATAAGTCGTGAGAAGTCCATTATTTTTTTCTCCAAGCCTGTCCTGCGAAGCACCTCTTCCCCTATCGCTAGTCGACTCGGGATTCCTATGATGCAGAACCTTGGCAGATACTTGGGGGTTCCAATCTTGCATGAACGTGTTACCAATGACACCTACCAATGCGTTTTGGACAAAATGGATCAGAAGCTGACAGGGTGGAAGGCGTCGTCTCTCTCTCAGGCTGGTAGAGTTACTCTTGCTCAATCTGTCCTTTCTGCTATTCCCTCTTATATCACGCAAACCTCTGTGCTGCCTAGTCATATTTGCAGTGAAATTGATAAGAAGATTAGGAATTTCGTTTGGGGGACTACTGAGGAGACGCGGAAAGCCCACCTTATCTCCTGGGAAGCGATCTGCACTCCTAAATCGAAAGGCGGGCTTGGACTTCGCTCTGCTAGACAACTTAACCAAGCTTATATGATGAAATTGGGTTTTCTTTTTTCTTGCGAAACCGGAGGAACTGTGGGTGCAGGTATTACAGACGAAATATTTCAAGGACGAGGAGGCGGAATTTAAAGTCAAGTTCACCAGCTCCAAGTCGGTGATCTGGCGAGGAATTTTGGCGGTTTGGCCGAAGATGACGGAGGGCGTGAGGTCGAGACTTAGGAACGGGCGAGGAACTCTTTTCTGGACAAACCGGTGGATTGACTCGGGAGAACGGCTAATCGATTTCATCTTGCCGGGAGCTCCGGATCCGGATTTTGAGGCTACGGCGACTGACTTCTGTACCCCGTAAGGTGAGTGGAATCTTCCCCATCTTCGTACTTTGTTACCGGAGGATTTGGTGCTTCAGATTGCAGGTTTGTCACCGCCGCCGGCGCATAGAGGGGATGACGCCACTGCTTGGGGCCTCGAGAAGGACGGACGCTTCAGGATCCGTTCAGCCTATGACCTCCTTGGTGAGCAAGAAGGGCGAAGACCGGATGTTGACTGGGAGCTCGTCTGGAGATGGAAGGGGCCGAATAGGATCAAACACTTCTTATGGTTGGTGGCACATGACAGGTTGCTTACGAATGAGGAGCGGCGGAAGCGGACATGGACGGAGGACGGATCGTGTTCGAGATGTGGACATCCTCAGGAGACAGTCTTGCATGTGTTGCGAGACTGTTCCGCTGCGGTGAACACTTGGACGCATTTGGCCTTTCTCTCTGACGACCGAACGAGTTGGGATCTGCCACTCCTGCCTTGGATCACGCACCATCTGAAGGCGCCGAGCTCTTGCCTTCTCTTTGGGGTTGCCTGCTGGTCTCTTTGGAAGACTAGAAATGAAGCAATCTTCACCGATATTCGCACTACTCCGGAAGCCCTGTCATACCGTATCAGACACTGGACGTCGACGGTTGGAGAGATGCTGATACTGGACCAATTCATCACTCCTGGTCCGCCTGCAAAGATGGTGGTGGATGTCTCATGGATGCCGCCACCACCAGAGTGGGTTACTCTCAACTCTGATGGCTCCGTTATTCCTGAGATCGGACGGGCAGCTGCAGGAGGCCTGTTCCGTGATGCTGATGGCCGCTGCCTTGCAGCTTTTAGTATGAACCTGAGGATTTGCTCGATCACCAGGGCTGAGTTGAGAGGTGCTATGACAGGGTTACAGATTGCTTGGGATAGAGGTTTCCGAAGGATTATTGTGCAGTTGGACTCGCGTGTTGCAGTCCAACTTTTACTGGGGGATGGGGAGGACTCCCACCAGCACTCTTCTGAGGTCGCCAGCTTCCGTGAGATGTTGGATCGGGACTGGATGATCAAAGTCAAGCATATTTATCGGGAAGGCAACCGGGCAGCAGACTACTTAGCTGGCATTGGACATGCATTACCCATTGGTGTTCATGATGTTTCTAGTTTTGATCCTTGTTTATCACATCATCTTTTGTATGACTTGCTTGGCATTTCCCAAACCCGTTTGGTTATGAATGAGAGATAAGGCGCGTTTGCGCCTGAGCTTACCAAAAAAAAAAATAATAATGCCTTAATTGTTTTCTCACTAAACAAAATGATGTGTTTTGTATGGTTCAATTAGGAAAACTGACCACAGTTTGATACAAGTTTTATGGTTGAATCAATTATAAATAATTGACCCTTTTGTTGTTGGTATCATCAGACAAACAAATTTGGAGGTCAATTCTCAATTTTACCAATGGAGCATTTCCGAAAATGAGTCAAATACCCAAAGTAAATAAAAAAATTAACAAATAAAATGGCCATTAGGAAATAAATATATAAAAATAAAAATTATAAGGAAACAATCAAACAACATGGAGAAATTGGCCCGAGTCAGTGATATCCCACTTACTCCCGGTGGCCTCGGACCATGCGTCAATCGTACTACATTTGACCTCACGCTCTCCTACGATAAAGGGTCTATTTTGATGTTATTGTCACTGGGTCGATAACCCTGAGGTTGATCTGCTCGTTCGTCATTATTGGCCTGAACCTACAGATCCTGGTACGACCCAATTTCGACTGGTGGCCAAGCTAAAAAATGTTCATTGTGCGTTATTTGACTGGTGCCGCTCCGTGACCTTGAACTCAGCCTAGTTAATTAATGATATTGACTCAGCCTTACGACAAGCTTTGAACGACACCCACATTGACTGGACGGAAGTGCGTCGTCTTGAGGATGATCTAAGCAATGCTCAACGACAAGAACATCAATACTAGAAGCAAAGCTATCGATGCCGTTGGCTGGAGGATGGGGATCAAAATAAGAAATTTTTCCATCAATCAGTTAGCATGTCTAGAAAGAGACTTCGGATAGATTCTCTAGTGGACGATGATGGGAACACTCACTCAACGGAGACGACAAAAGGCGAACTCGTAATAAACTACTTTCAAGAGTTGTTCACGTTGGAGTTGCGCCATGGGCTACCACCCCTGGATGCTCTCCATTTTCACCCCATCATTACTCAGGCGATGAACCATGCAAACCCTCTTGGCCCCGGTTCTACCTTCAAAAATTAGGGATGCCATGATCTCTATCGGATCTACGTAGGCACCATGCTCTGATGGATTCACTGGCTTGTTCTTCCAACGCTTTTGGGATATTGTGGGATGCGATGTATTAGCGGTGGTGCAGGAATTCTCTAAGCGTGGTCAACCCCTAGTCACGCTCAATCATACCTGGCTAACACTCATTCCTAAAGTCTCTAATGCGATTTCAATGATGCAGCTTCGTCCAATTTGTTTGTGCACGGTTCCATATAAAATTATTTCACAGATTTTAACTACCTGATTAGGGGAAATCCTACCTCGTATAATCCATCCTTCTCAGAATGGTTGGATCAAGCATCGATCCATCATGGACAATATCCTTCTAGCTCATGCATTAACTCATTTTCTCAAAACCCACACTGTAGGACAACATTTAATGGCCCTCAAGATTGATATGCAAAAGGCTTATGATTGTGTGGAATGGGCCTTTCTATTTTCTTTGTTGCGGGGTTAGGGTTCGCGGAGCCTTGGGTGGCACTTATTTAAGAGTGCCTCTCTTCTGTCACTATGGCAATTCTGATTAACAAAACTCGCCAAGGTTTTTTTTCCTCGACAAAGGGACTTCAACAAGGGGACCCGTTATCCCCCTACTCATTTCCCTATGGTACGAAGGGCTCTTCTGACTCCTGCTATCTGCAACAACGACAAACACTTTATATGGTATTCACATTAATGAATGTTTCATAATGATCTCACATTTGATGTTCGCTGATGACACAATCTTGTTTCTCCGGGTGTCTGATGGCTACATTGACACCTTACTAGACTTATGCAACCGGTATAGGGCAATGAGCGGGCAAATGGTCAATCTAGCCAAGTCGGCGGTATTGTTCAGCCATTATACGCCACATCCTACTCAGGCCATTATAGGCGCCTATTGGCTGTCCGAGCTTTGGATCCCATTGAGAAATATCTAGGATTACCATGCATAATCCTCCGTTCAAAGCAAGATACATTTCGTTTCATTGAGGATCAAATGTCTTTACATCTTCGTAGCTAGAAACGTGAGTACCTTTCTCCTGCAGGTGTGCATACTTTGCTTCAATCAGTCATCTTAGGGCTAGCGGTGTACGCAATGCCGTGTTTTGAACTCACTGATACGTTTTGGGAGACTTTGAATAGTCTTATGGCCAAATTATGGTGGGCACAAATTTCCGACGATCACCGTTTACATTTGCTGTCTTGGGCTAGGTTGAGCCTCTCTAAGGAAGAAGGCAGGTTGGGCTTCCGCGACTTCGCAACATTCAATCAGGCTTTGCTTGCAAAACAGTGTTGGCGCATCCTCATGAACCCCGATCTTCTGCTATCTAGAGTGTTAAAAAGTATCTACTTTCCCACCATGTGCTTGCTTCATTCAAATGGATGGGGTAGGACATCATGGGGATGACAGAGTTTGATGCTAGGACGTGATCTCATTCTTCCAGGAATTCGCTGGCAGATAGGAACGGGCGCTCAAGTTGATGTCCTGCAAGATCTATGGCTCCCTAGTAGTGTGCGCCAACGGCCCCAACGACCACAACTTCTAGATTCTAGAATTTATATAGGCCCTCCACCAGTGGTGGGAATCAATTTTTAAGGGTGATGGAATATCCCACTACTCCAGCACTGATTCACAGAGGCTTCAGTTCGGTTAATTCAATCTATTCCTTTGGCCCGTCGTCCCCAAGTCGATCGACAAGTATGGCATCATTCCCGGTCAGGCCTCTATTTCGCTTCTTCGGGTTAAGCAATTGTTATGCGCTCACGCCCAGACCTGTTTTCTTCGAACCTCTCCTTGATGGAGCTCACTCTCTGGGCCTCAGTGTGGTCGTTGCAAATTCAACTAGGGTGTTGACGAGCCGAGCCGAGCTGAGCTTTGCCCAGCTCGAGCTCGGCTCATTTGGTTGAGCTCTGGCTCGAGCTCGGCTCGGCTAATTTTTATTGGCTCGAGCTCGGCTGGGCTCGGTTCGAAACTGGCTCGTTAACAAGCCTAAACGAGCTCGAGCTCGAATCGAGCTCGATTGCAAGCTTGGCTCGTTAACGAACCTAAACGAGCTCAAGCTCGAATTGAGCTCGTTTGCAAGCTTTCGAGCTCGAGCTCGGATCGAGCTCATTTCCAAGGTTTCAAACTCACTCAATTTTCTGAATTATTACTTATCATTAATTTGTAGGCATACTCAAAAATCAAAATTAATATTATTGTTTACAAGATCTAGAATTTTTAAAAATAATCAGGCCAAAATCGAACCATTTCATGACCCAAAATCGAGTTATTTCACGAACCAATCGAGCCAGCTCGCAAACTCCGAAATCGAGCTAGCTAGCGAGCTCCAAAATCGAGCTATCTCATGAGCTACTTAATCGAGCCAGCTCACGAGCCATTCTCGAGCTGATCGACGAGCTGTGTAACGAGCTCTAACGAGTCAGCTCGCGAGCTGCATTGTTCGAGCCAACGAACCGAGCTAGCTCGCTAGCCAGCCGAGCCGAGCAGGCATGAGCTCGAGCTCGGCTCGTTTATAAACGAGCCGGCTCGTGAGCAAGCTCGGTTCGTTTCGAGCCGAGTCACGGGCGAGCTTTTTCCGAGCCGAACGCCGAGCCGAACACGAGCAGCTTGGTTCGTCAATTGCCCTAAATTCAACCAAAGCTACGTTTTTTTCTTTGGAAAATACTACACCGCATTCTTCCAACCTTGCATGGCATTATGATATGTATCAAATCAGGCGATTTGGACCCAACTTGCCCCGTCTGTCACTCCGTCCCTGAAATTGTGGAACATCTACTTCTGCATTGTGTGATAACGAGACACTTCCTGCGACTGTGTTTGGTAGAACCTCCGGATTTTGGCGACACACATATATCGATCTACCAGAAATATATTTTGACGGCCTAGACGTATTTGTGTGACATCTGGATCTTGGACTGGTGGCGTGTCTGGAAGGGCCGTAACTGAGTGGTTTTTGAGCATGCCCAGACATGTTTTGAGGTGCTGTTACAGCAGTTCCACAGTAAGTGGCACGAACATGCACGGTTTCACAATCCCAAGCCTCCCCTTCCTCCTCCTCCTAACCCCCTCTTCTACGCCATCCTCCTTGGCTTCCCCCTCACCTATTGCGGCTCGAGGTTAATGTTGATGATGTTGTTCGGTAGGGGTCGGCGGTTCTTTAGGCTGAGTTCTTCAGAACTCGGCTGACGTCGTCCTCCATGTTATTGGGACTTCTTATCTAGGTACTGTCGATCTGTTTGTTTTGGAGTTACTAGCTATTAGGGATGCGTAAGCTTGGTGTTTGGGTGTTGTTGTTTTGCAGGTAGATATTGAAGGTGATGTCGAACTTGTCTTCGCGAGGTTACGAGTTGCTCAGGTTACTTCCAATCCCAGAGGTGCAATAGTGGAAGAAATACTTCAACTACATCGTGGAGCTCCATTCTGGCACTTTCAAACGGTTCGTCGTTTAGGTAACAGGCAGCCCATTACGTGGCACCTATTGACCTGAATAACCTCCTAGAATTTTTTAAAGTAGACTTGACTGTCTGGGTTGGGACTTGATTTTTCTTCGATTGTGTATTATCCGAGAGGAGTTATGTACGCCAAAAAAAACATGGAGAAAATATCTTGCGAAATTTTCTGGCTATCGTCGTCCCTCGACCACTTGTCTCATCTTTGATCCGAACGCAATACAGTTAGAAAGAGAGCTCGCGAGGAGAAATCTAAGGGAAAGAGAATGGAGATGTCGTCGTGGTGTCATTTCAGTGTATATAAGAAGGTAGGTTCCTGATGTTCTCACTTTTCCAATGAATTCCGATTTCCTAATTATCTTACCAAGTTTTCATTGGGAGCTTCTTCTGCTCACAGCTCTGATCTAATTCGGCCCGCAGACTCCATCTCTTCGAATTTTGTGCAGAAAGAAAGAACGAGATCATCATATTCTTCCTTACAAAGTCATCGAGATCACTCCGCCTCCTAAGAACCTCGGCATTCGTTGCCTGCCTCCTGTAAGTTTTGAGCTCTCCCTCACATTAACGCGTATGATGGTGGAGTTGAAATATAACTAAGATCATATCCGTTTTTCGGATTAGAGGTTTGAATGCCCGTTGATCGCGCTTAGTTTTTTCATTTGCGAATGATACACACTATAATGTCAAGAAACTCATCCTTACATGGCTTCTGAACTAATCAGTTGGCTCATACTTTACCTTAAAAAATCTATTACTTCATATGATTTCCCTGTACTTAGTGCAATTCATTTCTGGTGTATCATGGCCAAGAAGAATATAGTTGCTGTCTGTCAGTTACAGGAAAGAAGATAGATGCAGATTAGTACTGTGTCAACTTGATATAGAGAATGAGAAGAAAAAAAAACAAGACTAGGAGACAACGTTGGTCGATGATAAGAATATGTAGTTAAAATAGGAGAGAATTAAGAACAGAAGTCGATAGTGAATCCGTGAGCCATGTGGACAGATTGTCAGATTGTGATCTGCATCTCTGGTTAAGCTTAGAACCCATGTGCTTGTATTTTGTTTTTTCATGAATGATTAGTTGTACTGCATTTTCTGCAGATACATAGATCTCCATGGTTAGAAATTATGTGCAGTAGTCAATGTTTCAGATAGACAATAATACTTTCTTTGGATTCCTCCCGCTTGACGTTTCTCCTTGCCAGCCTATAAACCTAACAAATGCCGTAGGACAAAATTGAAGGTTGTAGGGCAGATGTGTCTTCTTGTGCTGGTGTCTCTGATGTTACAAACGGAGGGAACTTAGGAATGTGATGTTATAATAATTGAAGACATGAAAACCCACCCATGGGATAAAGTTTGGAAATAATTTTGGTGAGGACATTATTATGCTCAACCTGTACCTTGCAAGGAACTGGGGTCTGTTCACCGTTGTCGAAATCTATTTTAACTGAACATCTGTTTTCTGTTGAGCAGAACTTGCAATGTGGGGAAAGTGTGACGATAGAAGGACAAGCTTATACAGTGTCAGCGGTAACTCATCGATACCAGCTGCGGAAGGGAAAGTATGAACCGAGTCAGAAGAGGCTTGATGTTCTGTCCACAGGGAGATACATGTTGAACTTATACTTGGAGAATTTGCTAGAACAATCTTGAATTAGCAACCAGGACTCAATGTATCATTTAATTAAGCTTTCTGCCATCTATATCTGGTATGAATGACTCCTTATGTAGAAGATGTCACAATCGACCATCTACAAATGATGGTTGGAGTGATCTGCTGCCTTTATATTTTGTTCATTCAGCAAGCTAATCCATGTCACTGTGTACAGTAGTATTACTTACACTTGTATCTGAAGCAGGATTTGATTTTTTATTTTACGTGAAACTCTCGTTAGGGATGACTAAAAATCATGTGTTATCCTAATTAAAATCGTTATTCGCTATTTGGAGTCCGTGTTTTACTGTAGGTTCAGTTTAGTTCTAAACAGCATCAGTATAAACACAATCGATAACATCACATAGGTTCAGTTCTCCATTCTCATTAACATTCGATAACATCAGTATAAACACAATCTAAACAGCATACTACTACATCACATGATTCACAAATAGTTCACAATCATCATCCATACTCACAACAACACATACACACTCATTCAACCACAAATTATTACACTAGGTGAGTTATTAGGCGTCAAGGAGTTATCCACACCACCACCGGCCGACCGACGCACCTTCCTACCGCATGGAAGGTCCTCGCGCTACCCTACCGCATGAGGAACGCGTCATCATTCTCATCATCAACACTCTCTCAACAAGAGGTACAACCACACCCTTGACACCCATGTCAAGGGGATCCACCCCAGTGGATCGGACTCAAACAACCTGCATCTCGGGTGGGGTAGTGTGGGCTCCTTTCGGTTCAACTTTCATACACAATTTACAACTCATGCAATTTCATCACAACACATTCTATCCACCTCCTCACAACATCACATGATACCATCCATGCTCATAACTCCACATTCCGATCACAATTCACACTCATCAACAAGATCACACAATAGAATAACCAGCTAGCTCACCGGCCACCCCCAACCTGCAAGTACAGGGGTAGCCATCATGAGTCTAGGTGTCACCCACCTGTACCTCTTACTCAGAATGACCCCAAATTGGTAGAGACATTCTCCTGCAACCACAAGCTGGCAATTCAAGACAAGATATAATTCACATCCATTACCCAACACCATCCTACCACTCCATTCTATGTCCTTTCATTAATTATTTCATTACAACCCAATCCCCCAATCACAGCAACAACAATCAATCAATCAAAGCACAATCACAACACAATTTAACCCATTTTACTTTCCTCATTTCATGCAACACCTAGCTTTCATATAAGTCGACATTTCAACCCTCACGCTCTCCAACACTAACTAACAATGCTAAGCCCTCACATTAGCCTAGAAGAAGATCTGAATTATGTCTAGGAACGTCCGTCTCGCTGTTCTGATTCCACCGGTCCTGACGGTTCGTCAATTGGAGCTCTAACGAGTGAGTTATGGTCGAATCTCTGAATTGCCAACCAGTTCCAAAAGCTGATCTGCCAAACGAACCCTTAAGAACAACTTGGAGAACACACCACAAACTTCTAAAAACACAAGTTGATCACTTAACTTTATGATGTGGCAGATCAGCCACCAAACTTTCAAGAAACTTCCAAAAGAACCCCTCGTCTTCTCCGGCGATCCTTCCCAGCGGCGGCGAGGGCTTCCTCCGCCGTCGCACGTTCCTGCTTTCCTGGAATCGTGGAAACGCCACCACCACCTTCTGAATCATTCGCTGCTGCCGTCTTCTAAACCAGCCACTGCCGCCGACGTTCGTTTCCCCTCCGATTTGCTCAACCCTGAAAGCCATCAGCAGCCGCCCCTTCCTCTACTTTCCAAGGCACCGAAGACCGATGAAAGGAGCCGCCGTCACTAACCCTTCTGTCTCTCTTACTCTCTCGACTTTCGCGTCCTCCTCCTCCAATTCTGCGCACCGTCCCTCTTCTTCTTCTTGACTTTTTTTTGAACCGCCATCCTCCCCTTGAAACTTGTGCCACAACCTTCTCCCCACCAAACAAAACCCTTAGCTCCTGCCGTTCAACACCGGGCCCAGCTCTCTATCCTTCCCACACCGACTGATGCTGCTTGGACAGTTGGACTAAAAGCCCAGCCTCTTTCACTATTTAAATCCAATGCCAGCCCCCAAATCAAAACTTTTGGGTCGGATCAAATGGTTCGACCAATTAATTCGGGACCTCGACTCGACAGTTAACTCGAATTAAATTAATCCAAGAAGCCCAACCTTCAACACCTGGATCAAATTAAATTGGCGAAATAACAATTACATTCGAATTAACTTCGACCAAGGTTAAACCCACGAGGTACGATTCGAATAGATTATAATTCAACTGGTTAACCAGGATTGGGATGTTACAATAATTCAAATCGGTCAAGACCGGGCGTAGTTGCAGATTTCGACTGAATAGAATAAAGTAATTAAGTTAATTAGTTGTATTTCTAAACACTAATCTATACATATTAATTAGTTAAAAAAGTTTAATTGTTTATATGTTTGAATGTCATAGGTACTAATGGCAGCTATGTGTGGTAGTTCGGTTGGAGGTGATGATGGTGACGATGGACGACAACTTAATGAGGAGCACAGAGATACGTGGGATTATCATATGATTGGTATGTCAAATAGTATTTCAAACTGGATTGATATAATTCTAGATAATTAACATGTTTTTGAATTTTGTAGATAAAACATGTGTTTTCTTCAAGAAATCGATGAATACACGAAGATGGAGTAAGGTGGGTCGAGATGGCTAGAAGGTGGTGCTTCGATTAAATGACAAGCGAGTGTTGGAAGGTCACGAGAGCTGTTTCCTACGACAAGTGAATGGAAAGTTGGCGAAGGCCCGATTGTTTGATATCGGGCCTAAGAGTTGGCGTAAGGTTACCAAGGTTGAGAAAGATCATGTGTTCGATAGTTACAACCGAGTAAGTACTTTACCCTTCATCATTGTTACTTATGTGGTGTTAGAATAAATTGGTAACTTTTGCTATTTGTTTGTAACAAAAATATCGCTGGAATGCTCAAGATGAGGATACCATCAGAAAGTATGTGATGAAGGATTTGGGGAAGAAGTGGAGAGAGGATCGACAAACATTGTGGGATTAATTGTGCGATCTAACTCAGCAAAAGAAGCATAACTATGAGCAGAAACGAAAGAAAGTGGATGTGGCAAAGTGGCAGACCTTTGTAGATCATTAGATGAGCAAGTACACAAAGTTAAAGATTTATTAAGTTTTTTAAATAAGTTCAAGCCTTGTAACTTTCTAACTCTTTAAGGAATGGCACATGAAATTTTCCATAAACAAGGCAAATCGAGCGAAGCAAAAGATTCTAGTTCTAAGAGTATCTTGGCGAAGGGAAACGAGCATGGTAAATAATTGTCTTTTGAGTTCTTTTATGAATTATATTGTTGAAATTATTGTGCAATATCAATGTTGAGAAGTTGAAAAAACACAAGAGGAGGAATGAGGCAGACCTCCCATGAGGGGTGATCTCTTTAGAGAAACGCATCAGCGTACTGGACGATCTGGACCCGATAAATACTCGAATGACGAAACAAGAGAAGCAGTTTTTTTTAGGCAAAGTAAGTACTGAAATTAGATTTAGTATCTACTTTAGTTGTATAAATTAGTGTTTTTATCTAACATGATTGTTTTTGTGTGTAGGAGACATTTGAGCGTTTCATGGAGGATCCAACGACTCATAATTATGTTAGCTCGTTTGATGTGGTTGGTCGAGCCTTTAATGAGAGAGAAAATTATAGTCGTGTTGCGGTCTTGGTTTTGAACTGACATCCTCACAGGTACTGAAATAGTGACTTCTTTATGATGTTTATGTGTCAATTAATGTGTAACATCCCCGCCCAACTGGACGGTTTAGAACTTGAGTTTGGGTGACTAAGGCATTGGAATCAGTGCTCTTGAGGTCCCTTCAAAGTTTGAGACGTTCGTGTTCAAGTTGGGTTGAGGTTACAATCTAGCATGCTGTATGGTGGAGACAACACGCCATGTGTCCTCAAGATACACGCCCGTGCTGTAATACCTGGGAACTTCGGCCGAGAAATGCATTTAAAACCACATGATCGTGTAGTTGTGAAACACGCCGTGTGTCATACAACATGCCGTATTCTTTGACCTCCATATAAAGGACGGATTTTAACGGATTTTGACAACTTCCATCTCTCTCCTTCTTCCCGAAATTCTTTTTGACGAACCAAACTCTATAAACCTTTGAAGGTTGGTTTCAAGAGCTACGAGTGTTCAATTAAGGCACCATTTCTTCCTATGCATTCCTGGCAACAAGAGGAAGTTATCGCAATACTTCGATTTTGGAGTTTTGGAGCAAAGTGCTGTCAATGAGGAAGGGGAAAAGCTATTTTTTTAGAAGGGAAAATCATTCATCTGGGAATCTAGAAGAAGATTAGAGTCTCGTCTTCTATTCTAGGTGAGGGCTTAGTATCAATAGCACGATGAGTAACGTGAGGAGTTGTAATATCACCTAGATGATTTTAGGGATTGCATGAAAATGAAAGAGGGTAAAGTGGGATAACTGCTCTATGATTGTCTATTGGTTGTTTGAAATGCCTTGTTCCGTGTTTGGGGATGATGATGAAATGAATTGACTAATGATTCTGGACTAGAAATGAGTGATAAGTTGAACTAGGGTTCTGAGATATTAATGTAGATATCTATCATTTTCGGTTGTGGTTGCAGGAAGATTGCCCTGCCAATGTGGGATCTTACTATGAAGGAGGTAACCCTAGACTTGCGACATGGATACCCCTAGTCGTTTACCCTTGTTGTGCAGGGGGTGGCCGACAAGCTAGTCGTTTACCTTTGTTGTGGTTATGGATTGTGAGATAAAGTTGTTCTGGATTGTGGAAACTAATGAAATTCTGTGATGGGTGATGGATGCTGATAGCATGAGTTACTGTGGTATGTGAATAAGGCATAGTGGTTGATTTATGTGGTAAGTGATTAAGAATGTGAATAGTAGAATCTAAAGGAGCCTGCACTGCCCCCTAAACTACATTATGGGTGCTAAGTGCCTCTCCAAGGGATAGAGGTGCTGTCACGACTTTAAGGGAAAGGCGTGATTTTGTTTGTGTGAGTCTTGCGTACTATTCCTTCAAGGAAAAGGTCTCGTTGTATTCTCTAAAGGAGACGATGCGTCTTTGGGCCTATTAAGGGGAGAGAGGTGCGCCTAGCCGGCAGGAGTGGTGTACGGTGAACTCCATGGCGCCTAATAAGCTCATATAGAAAACTGGAACGTTAATTGTTGTGTGTGTGTGTGTGTATGTGATTGTGAGTTGTAATGCATTCTTGTTTCTTGATGATGATGAAAATAACATGGATTGTGGATGTCGAATTGAGAACTGCACCTACGTGATCACAAAGACTGTTTTAGGGACTCAAAAACAGAATAGACTAGGATTGATCTCACAGTTAATTATGTTGTGTGGAGTGTTGGGATAGCTCCTTGAGGGGTAGTTCATCATATAGTTAAGCCTAGTGGGTTCAATCAGTTTCATTAGGAAACTGATTCCCCCCTTCCACTTTCAATTTCTCGAGGCTAGTGAGTGTGGTGTTGGAGTTCGGGTGCTTCTGTTGAGTTCGAGGAGGTTGTTGAGCAAAGCTATGAGGTGAAGATTGGCAAGCTACTTGGAGTCGACTTTTCTCAATTTCATGTTTCAGTTGACTACTCGTGGTTTGGGAATTTTTGTACTCATTTGGTTTTGATACTAGATCTGTCATTTATCGGTTGTATTCAGATTTCACTGTTAGAGGCCTCTTTTCAGATATTATTGAGGATACTATTTCTTTTATTTATCAGTTTGCCTATTTCATTTATTGTACTATCTTTGCTAGTGATGCTCATAACCGGTTCGATCACGAGTTTACCCGGGTTGATATGGAATGAGTGTTACATAATGTTAATTGTAATCATTGAATTTTTTTGTAGTTGAATATATGTTGTGTTTGTTGTGTGTATGAAACAAATTAAATAGTATGTGTTTGTTATTTGTTGCAGATTGGAGGGTCAGTGATTTTTGTAGTTACAAATAAGTCATGACGATTTCTGAAAAACTTGTGTCGTCCAATTATGTTGTAGGTATTTGGAAACGCTAGAAGCTCTCAAAGGCCAGCCTCTCAGAGCTCCATATACACGGATCCTAGATTCCGGTTGTTTTTCGATGGTGTTCTATCAATACTGAAGCAACTTGTGAGCTCCAGTCAACTACCATCTGACATAGTGGCAGATGTTAATCGCTTGACTCATACGTTTGGAGGTGTTCAGTCGAGTCAGCACTAACACAGTGACCCACCACCTAGAGAGGCGCCATGGAGTGCATGAGGTGACTAGAAATCTGATGAGGCAGGGATTATAGCTTCCCCGATCGTAGATGTCACTAGGATCAGCTCTAGTGTTGCAGGGAGTGGTAACCAATCTGGAGGTGTTCTTGCTCATCCTCTAATCCGACAGGATCAACCGATGATAATGTCACGAGTTCGACTAGTTCTGATATTGACTCTGTCTCTAACTCTAAGTAGGTTGATGACACTAGATTTATAGTAATTATCTTCTCATATTACACTACATTTTATACGCGTTAATGCAATTATGATGAGTATTTGGTGTAAGTGTGTTAACTGTTTCATTCTTGGCTCCAAGTGTGTACATTGTCCATTTATTGGCTATTTTTACCTTTGTTGTGAGTATTTTTGTTGAGCCTCCAGGTTACCACACAATATAGGACTCTCTCACGAGTCCAGCGCTTCAAACGGGGACAAATTCGGAGTTCGGATGGAGCGGGAATCGCCAAAATAAGAAGCTGAAATGACTTTTTTCCTCTTTTTCGGATTTGGACGGATTTTGGGTATTTAAACCCCAAAAGAGGCATTATTCATTCATTATTCAATTGGGAGATTTTTCCACGACCTAAAGGGAGTTGAGAGCTTATTTGGGAGCAATCAGAGAGATCCTGACGCCATTAATCCATCCCGGAAGACGCTCGGAGCTAGGAATTGAAGATTCTCGAGATTGAAGCTTCACGAAATCGTCAAAATTAGGTTTTACAGATCTTCTCTGTTCTTCCTTTCTGAGATGAATTCTATGACTGTCTTTGATTCTCTTGTATCGAATATGAGTAGCTAAACTCTTGTAGCCTAGATTAGATTCTTGTTAAAATAAGGATAGTTGGCGAACGTCTGCCTTATTTTAGAACCTCAAATCAATTAATTAACCTATTCAATGAAGTGTGTCTTTCGTAGGAACCATTTAGGGTTAATCCGCTTCTAGAGTAACTCGCTAAAATCAATCAACTGCACCAGTTAGTTTTCAGTTGTAGAAGTGAACGCAAGGACGGTTAATTAATCTTGGTAGTTCGATCCGATAGAGCGAACGTTCGCGGAACTTAGACCTAAGGGTAAGAACTTATGGTGCTGTCTAAGAACTGAATGAATTAGGATTGAAAGTCGCCGGTTTTGTGATCGCCAGTGTCCTGGTAATCTTAGCGGGATTAAAGTCTAAGCTATCGTCTCTTTAATTGAATAAACCCAATCAATCAACCTGTTTCTTAATTTTATTTCAATATTTCCCTTGCTTAATGATGCGATGGATGATGGGAATGTATGATGATGGCTTGTGCGGTGTAGCTTTCGACTAACTTCCCTCGAATCTAATCTATGGCTTCCTACCGTCTAACCAGACACGGGTGGAATAATGAGCGCTCGTCCTATGATACCCTCAAGCAACCTAGCACTTGTTTTCTTTTGCATACACATTTTTTTCTTTTCTTTTCTGACTTTTCTTTTGACTTCATTCTTCCATTTGTGGGGAGAAGAACGTTTTACTGAACTAAAACTTTCACTTTTATCTTTTTCTTCTTTTTTCTATTTTTTTTTTCCGAAGCTTGCTTCTTCTTTTCTTACTTGTTTTTTTTCTTTGTGCCGATTTTTCTTTTAGTTGCTAGAGGGGTTTACACGTCTGGACATAATAGCTAAGACCACCTGTTTAATGGCTATAGGCAGGTTACCACAAACCGACTTTCGGTAGGTCAATCTAGAACTACAACCATAGGGGATCAACGTGGAAATGAAAGAATGGGAAATGGCTGTAATGTATTATTGAACCGAAAGAACAGGCCAAGCTCAAGGGTCTACACCTAATGGATTTTATCATTAGGTAGGCTATCTGGCTTAGTTGCTGAATCTAGGTGCCCCTATCATTCTAGAACTCGTGTCATCGTGTGGTCTCGAGTAGGACTCATGCAAATTCTAACTCATTCAAGTACACAGAAAATCACTCAGAAAGAATTAAAATTGCAAGTTACGTGCAATGGATCAAAAGCTCACAGTTGGTTTGCTAGTCGGATTCGGTCATTTTCATGCAATCAAGGCTACAAACTGCAAGTGTGATTTTAAAATTCTGTTCTGACAGGCAATTTAGCATCAAAGTAGACAAGTTGGTTTTCAAGTTCTAGGTTAAGCAGTCGAAGCATCATTATGAAGGTTTGAATAACAACTTAACCTCAAAAATAAAAAACTGAGCCCTTCTATTGCTAGAGAGACTGGACAGGAATCACGAGGCACACAAAGATATAGGCAATCAAGATCATGCATGGTTCTCTAACACCCTACCCCACACTTAGACTGTTCTGTGTCCTCACAGGACCAAACTAAAGTAGAGAGAAACGAAGAACCTGGAGGGTGAAGGGCGGTGTAGTAGATGAACGCGGAGAGTCCGGAGCGGAGCGGAGTAGCTACTCAAGTTCTTACAAAAACAAAAACAATAAAAAGACCAAAAGGATGCTAGTCCAAGTGTCCCAGATCCACACAGAATAAAATTGGGGCGAAACCCAAAAAGAAGAAAGAAAAGAAATGGAAAAGGATAGAAACAACCTGATCACTGTTCCGCGGGAGGGGGTGGAGGTGGGGTGGGAATGGAGGAAATGGCGAAACGCTGCTCCATCTGCTGTCGCCATGCGACATCGTCCGTGTGTCTAGCAGACTGGTCGGCCATGAACTGCTGGAGAATTGACCAACGCTCGTTCTGAGTCTCCTCATGTGCTACTCGGTCCTTCTGCCACTGAAGCGAACCAGCCGAGTAGTCTAACTGCCACTTCTCAATATGCGCTCGCCTCTCATTCATCTCCGCGGTGATTTGCGCTCGTGATGGCGGGCGTTCAACTGACTGGGGAATGCGGTGAGGGAGCGACGTGCAATGCACAAAATCCGCTGAAAGGTCGATGCTCCATGCTATGGCGAGTGCAGCACCTATATGCTCAACCGGGACACGAGGTATGTCGGGGCCCCATTTGTCACCGAGCTGGAGATTGTCGATCAGAATTGAAATGAAAGGTCCTCCCGGAAGCTCAGAAGGAAGTTTCTTGGCGGTAGTGCGCTTGTGAAAGAATCGTGCAAGCCACCATCTGGGATGCAGGTTGGCATCCGCGTCTAAACCACAGAATAATACGAGCTCCTCCAAAGAAACATGGTGACGGCTCGTCTTGTTGCAATAACACAGAGATTGCACCCAAACATAATGCAAGAATTTAAGAATAGGGTGAAAGATGTCACCGACCGTGGGGTTGACTATGGGTGAGATCTCATCTTCGCAGGAGGCCCATCTCCACACGTCTGGGTAAGGAGCACTCGTGATGGAGTATGTATCCGTGAAGCCAGCTAATGTTGTATCGAGGTTGACATGCGGATCCAGCAGGCGGCCGAACTCGCGAAGGGACTTCTCATGAAGAACACCACCGAGGCGAAAGGATACCAATTTCTGCTCACGTATGGGCTTCGGGGTGAGGCGCCGGAACGAACTCCAGAACTCTTGAAGAGCGACAAGCGGGTAGGGGGAGCCATGAGCGGTCAGCACTCGTAAACCGGCTTTATGAAGGGCGGTGTCGACGGTCAAGTGCCAAGCCGGATTGTGCGCCTTGAGACTGTCTAGAGAAAGAACAGCCACTTTAGCCGGAGGGATGTCTTTGATCTTCTGAAAGACCTTTAGCTGGTGCGGCTCCAGGGCTGCGAGGAAAGGATGTAGGCCCCCCTTGGCAGGTGTAGGAATAGATGAGATAGGAGTCACAGGGGTCGGTTCATCCTCAGGGATGATGGCTACAGCCGACGAAGTTGGTGCAGCTGGTGCAGGTGGTCGGGAGGCTGGGGTCCGGGTCTGGCGAGTTGAGGATCGCTGCGCTCTATCTGCACTGGTAGTCTTAAAACGTTTGGGAGCCCTGTAAACACAACTCAGGAAAGACCAGCATCAGAAGACAAGACTTCTACCCCACACTTAGGTTGACAAGCGGGGGTAAGCCAATAAAATCGAGAGATCATCGAATCAAGATATAGCAGGAAAGAGATGTCAATCAATTAAGCAAGCATGAGGAATGGAATGATTCATGAACACGAACGCACAGACAACAAGTTACGAGCCTAAAAAGATCACAAGGGAATGCCAAAACCTAGCCAATTGTATCCGACATAACAAACATGAAAAATTGAGGGAGAACCAAAAAAGTCAACCAAAGTCAACCATGTCGAAAATCGAAAGTCAAAAAGCCAAAAGATTCACAATCAAGGGCTGAACAACTAACCGTGAAGACATGACTCGAGAAAACGATTGGAAATCCGGGAAAACGACGAAAAGAGCTTGAAAACTAGGTCGGGAGGAGCCGGAGCCGAAAAGCTCCGACTCAAGGGTTTGAACCGAGGGCTAGGCAAAGGAGAAGGGCGGCGGTCGGCGGCCAAAGGGGCAATTGGTGGGCAGGTGGCAGCGGTCGGGCGGCAGCGGGTTTCAAAACAGTGGGGAGAGGGAATCGGTTGAAGTTTTCGGGTGGAGGAGCGAAAATATGAGGGAAGGGAGCCGCTTAAATAGTCATCGGGTAGCACAACATTTTCGGTGAAAAAGAGTGGTTATTTTCGGCAAAAAGTTACTTTATAATGAAAATCCGGTTCGGCGAAAATGGATGGAGTTTGCGGTCGAAAAGTTGGAACAGGGGGAACAGGGAGTTTGACAACCAAAATTTTCGGCGAAAATATTGGTACATTTTCGCCGAAAGTATGCTTGAACAACCAAAATGGCGGCAGTTTTTTTTTTTTTTGAACATAGGGTTTGAAAACAAAATGACTCAAAATGAAAATAACTGACTCCAGCCGTGGGTTGCCTCCCACGAAGCGCTCTTGTTTAACGTCAGTGAGCTAGACGATACCTAGATTCAGATCACGAATCCGTCGTGAAGTAGTGCACGTCGATGAAGAGACAGCTAATCCTTGCAGGTACTTCTTAAGCCTATGTCCGTTGACCACAAACGGCTCTTGATCGTGCAATTTGATGTAGACGCTTCCTAAGGGTGTCTGCCGAACCACGGTATAAGGGCCGGACCAACGGGACTTCAGTTTACCCGGGAAGAGCTTTAATCGAGAGTTATATAAGAGGACTTCTTCTCCAGGGTAAAACTGCTTGATCGTTTTTAGTTGAGAGTCATGAATTCTCTTCGTGCACTCTTTATATAACTTCGTGCTCTCATATGCGTGGAGACGATGCTCTTCAAGCTCAGTGATCTGGTCGTGGCGGTTATTTCCTGCTACTGCATAGCTCATATTCAACTCTTTGTTAGCCCAGAATGCCTTGTGCTCAAGCTCAACTGGTAAATGACATGCCTTGCCATAGACCAGCTGATACGGTGAGGTACCGATGGGAGTCTTATAGGCAGTTCGATAAGCCCATAAGGCATCATTGAGCTTAGATGACCAGTCCTTGCGAGACCGGCCAACTGTCCTATCAAGAATCCGCTTGAGCTCACGGTTCGTCACTTTCGCTTGACCATTCGCTTGAGGATGATAAGCTGTGGACATTCGGTGGGTGACGCCAAAGCGTTTGCACACCCGGTCGAATTGTCCATGGAAATGGGTACCCCTATCGCTTATGATGAAGCGCGGTGAACCGAAACGCGTGAAAAGATGGGTGAGGAAACGAGCTACCACTCTTGAATCATTAGTGGGTAGAGTTTCAGCTTCAGCCCACTTAGAAACATAATCAACGGCTACAAGAATATACTTGTTTCCGTTGGAGGGTGTAAACGGACCCATAAAATTGATTCCCCAAACATCAAAAATTTCAACAGTTAAAGAAACAATTTGGGGCATCTCATTATGGTTAGAGATGTTACCTGATCGCTGGCATGCATCACAACGTCGAGCAAAAACGTCGCAGTCACTAAAGATTGAAGGCCAATAAAAACCTGTTTCGAGTACCTTTCTTGCCGTGCGGTTTCCTCCAAAGTGTCCTCCGAACTATCCTTCATGGCACTTACGCATGATGTCAGCTGCTTCAGTGTAAGAGACACATCTCCGGATCATTCCGTCAAGACTGATGCGGTATAAGAAAGGCTCATCCCAGAAGTATGACTTGGCTTCTTTAAAGAGCTTTTTGCGTGCATTGAAATCCAGCTCAGAGGTACAATGCCGTGTGAGAGATAGTTAGCCAGAGTTGCATACCAAGGCTCCTCTGAATCGGCGGCATTAATCAGATCTTGAGCGTGAGGGATTGCCCAGGGCTCGATAGCTATGCTGTTAACCTGTTCATATGTTTCAACACGCAACAGCTCGTCAGGGAAGGAATCATTGATAGGGGTAGTAGACTTACCTGTTTGTGATTCCTCCAGTCGGGAAAGATGATCCGCTGCTAGATTCTCTGCTCCCTTCTTATCTTTAATTTCTATGTCGAACTCTTGGAGGAGAAGGATCCATCGGATGAGACGTGGCTTCGAGTCCTGCTTGGCTAATAAATGGCGCAGGGCAGCATGATCTGTGTAGACGATGGTATGTGAAAGAACCAGATACTGTCTAAACTTATCAAAGGAGAAGACGATAGCCAGAAGCTTTTTCTCCGTAGTAGTGTAGTTTCTCTGAGCATCATTGAGTGTCTTGCTCGCAAAGTAGATAGGATGAAATCTCTTCTCCTTCCTCTGACCATGAACCGCGCCAACGGCAAAGTCGCTGGCATCGCACATAATCTCGAATGGAAGATTCCAATCCGGTGCTGTAAGAATTGGTGCGGTGGTGAGTTGAGTCTTCAAGGTTTCAAAGGCTTCAAGACAGGCTTTATCAAAGACGAAAGGAACATCTTTCTCAAGAAGCTTCGTCATTGGAAGAGTGATCTTGGAGAAATCTCTGATGAATCTTCGGTAAAATCCAGCATGACCTAGGAATCTTCGAACCGTCTTAACTGAGGTCGGCGGTGGTAAACTGGCGATGGTTTCAAGTTTTGCACGATCGACTTCTATACCGGTCTTAGAGATTCTATGTCCAAGAACAATACCTTCTGTAACCATGAAGTGACACTTCTCCCAACTATGAGCTAGGTTGGTCTCCTCACAACGAGCTAGCACCTTATCCAGATTAGCCAGACATTTTGAAAATGAATCTCCATAGACGGAGAAGTCGTCCATGAACACCTCCACCACATTCTCTACCAGATCTCTGAATTTAGCAAGCATGCATCTCTGAAAGGTAGCGGGAGCATTATATAAACCAAAAGGAATATGACGATAAGCAAACGTACCAAATGGGCATGTGAAGGTTGTCTTCTCTTGATCATCAAGCTCAATGGGGATCTGGAAGTAACCAGACATCCCGTCTAAGAAGCAGTAGTATTCATGACCAGCCAATCGTTCAAGCATATGATCAATGAATGGCAGGGGAAAGTGATCTTTCTTGGTGGCATCATTGAGTCGTCGATAATCGATACAGACTCTCCATTCGGTAACTGTGCGGGTAGGAATGAATTCACCCTTCGGATTAGGGATGACTGTGATCCCTCCTTTCTTCGGAACGACTTGAGTCGGACTGACCCAAGGACTGTCGGCAATAGGATAGATGATACCGACGTCTAGAAGCTTGAGTACTTCTTTCTTCACAACTTCCTACATCAAAGGGTTAAGTTGGCATTGTGGTTGTCTAACTGGTTTGAATTCTTCATCAACGACTATCTAATCTTTGCAGAAGGTTTCAGAGATGCCTCTGATGTCTGCTAACTGCCAAGCAATAGCTCGGACATGCTTCTTAAGTAGCCTAATCAATTGCTCTTTCTGCTCGGGAGATAGATTCGAACTGATGATGACTGGTAACTGGCAGTCCTTCCCCAGAAATGCGTATTCTTGGTGGTCAGGCAGCTCCTTCAAAGTAAGTTCTGGCGAATTCTCGTATGAGGTATTAATCCGACTCGATGCTGGCTTAATATGTTTAGGCGCGGTGATGGGTGTGAATGTCGCCTTTTGCTCGTCTAACTCATCTTGCCATAGGCGCTGCTCTGGATCTTCTAACGCATTATCAATCCCTAAAATCAAACACAACTCTAGCGGATCACTAGATAAAGCATTAGTAAAGGAGTCGGCAAAGGCCAACTCTAGGGGATCAACAGTATAACATTTATCATCTTGAGCAACAGAATATCTCATGCTATCTTTAATGTGGAATGCAACACTCTCTTGTCCTACACTTAAAGTTAACAAGCCTTGTTTGCAGTTAATATTTACACCAACAGTTGCTAAGAAAGGTCGACCTAGGATAAGTGTTCCGTCTAACTCACGAGTATCTAAAACAACGAAATCTGCAATTATAGTAAACGGACCACAGCAAACAGCTACATCTTCTATTATACCTCTAGGTAGTTTGATAGACCTATCGGCTAACACGAGATGCAGAGTAATCGGCTTTAATTACCTAGATTCAGCTTTTCATATAGATAAACAGGCATAACATGAATAGAAGCACCAGAATCAACCAGACTGCGATCAATTTTAATGCCATTAATAATGCACGGTAATGTAAAAGAACCGGGATCAGGACACTTAGCTGGGGGTGGTGGCGGCTGTCGAATGGGAGATGGCGCACCGAGAATAGACGCGCATTCATTAGTAAGCGTGATAGAGTACGCCTCCCCGTTCTTCACTTTCTTCACGAGATCCTTAAAGAACTTCCTAAGTGGTGGTATGATTTCCACAGCTTCAGTCACTGGTATCTTGATCTCTGCAGTCTTAAGAACATTGTACCACTTCTTGTACTGAGTGTCGTGATCCTTAGCCTTGCTCATTGCAGCTTTTGGGAAGGGAATCTGAGGAACATATGGCTCCAAAATAGGCTCAGGAGCTGTCCTGGGTGGAGGAGGAGGAGGAGCGGATGCTTCCTCTTCCTCTTCTGTGATATCTTCAATTTCTGGCATATCCATGGCAGCACTGGTATCTGGTATCACGTCAGGTTCCGGAGCCTTTGGATCAGTTGTTTGCTTGCCGCTCCTGGTGGTAATAGCTTAAGCGTGTTCATTCTTTGTACTGGAGTCTGCTTGAAATGCTACTGGATTAAGGAGAGGATTGCTAGTAAAGAGTTTAGTCATATTACTTATAGCATCCTCTATCCTTTGGCTTTGAGCTCTCTGTCCTTGATTGAGTGCAGCTTGAGCTTTCAACTGAATGTCATGGTCGTCAAGTCGGCTCATAATCTGATCAAACTTCTTCTCATATTCTATATCTCTATTGTAGCATGGCTTTGCTTGAAACTGGTGTTGTCCTCCCCTGAATCCCGGAGGTCTATGATAGGGATCTACTAACCGGTTGCTCTGATTCCGTGGCATGTAGTTTCTGTAACCGGCATAGCCTTTCTGATTATTGGCGAAACCTTGATCAACGAAGTTTATCTCTTCTGTAGACCAGAGTTCTGTTGTGCTGAAGTTGAGGCAGCTTCCACCGTTATGAGCACAGGACCCACACCATCCACAGTCAACTGAAAAGATGGTGGCTGACGGGGAATCGAGGGGAATACCAGCTGCTTGTAGATGTTTCTGGACCTCTACCTTGATCTGCTCTGCAACACTCATCTGACTCTGACTCTTGTTTCCTTCTATTTGCCTCTCCCAGTTTCTAGACTTTGAAGCACAGTTAGCAAAATGCAGAAGAGCATCCTGAGGAGTAAGGGCGGTGCAATCTCCGCCAGCTAGGGAGTTGACCTAGTTTGCAGATTCTTCGCGCATACCACGAGCAAAGAATTCAACCAGCTGTCTTTGTTCATATCCATGGTGAGGGCAGTTGAAGAGAAGAGACTGGAATTCATTCCAAGTGTCATACAGGCTTGCATCCTTTCTCTGAGTGAATCTGGAGATGCGGTCTTTATAAGCAGTTGTCCTTGCGGGAGGAAAGTATTCCTCAACAAAATCTTGAGCTAATGCCTCCCAGTTAGTGTAATGACCCAGCGGCTTGCTTCCAAGCCACTACTTAGCTGCACCTCTGAGAGAGAAAGGAAAAACTCGGAGATATAAAGCTTTCTTGTTGAGGTTCCCAGACTTGAAGGTGTCACAGATAGCCAAAAAGTCATCTAGATGGGTGCAGGGATTATCATCTGGCCTCCCTTTGAATTGTACGTCCTTAGAGATCAGTTCTAGGAGAGGAATCTTAATCTCATAGTCAGGATCATCGTCATTAGAAAGCACGGTGATGGGGGATCGAAAGTTGGATGCACGCGACTTACTGTAGTCCGCAACACTCTTAAGATTAACCATTGCGGTAAAGGAAGATGGAACGAAAGTGATCCGTTTCTGTACCTGCTATGATCTGCAAGAGACAAAAACAAACACAACCGGTGTAAAATCGAAGTGTGATGGAAAATGAAAGATGGAGAGGTAGAAGAATAAAAATGCCAACTCTTCTTTCAATGAAATAGAAGAGTCCCCGGCAACGGCGCCAATTTGATGAGCTGCAGAATAGCGGTCGATCAAATAACTACCAAGCTGTGAAGCTAGGGTAGATCGTATTCCAGGTGTTTCCCCTACTTCCTTACTCAAAGGTGTTGGCAAAATAATTCAAGGTTAAACACGTTGTGCGTGGTGTGAGTTCCACGTCTTCTATACTAAAATGCAAAGATAAATTGAAATGAAATTAAAGCAAAGAAAGATTGAAGATTGATTGATTGACCAGAAGGTCGACAGACAAACTTAGACTTCGAATCCCCCTTAGATTACCAGAGCAACAGCAGTCAACAGATGATGAGCTGCAGAATAGCGGTCGATCAAATAACTACCAAGCTGTGAAGCTAGGGTAGATCGTATTCCAGGGGTTTCCTCTACTTCCTTACTCAAAGGTGTTGGCAAAATAATTCAAGGTTAAACACGTTGTGTGTGGTGTGAGTTCCACGTCTTCTATACTAAAATGCAAAGATAAATTGAAATGAAATTAAAGCAAAGAAAGATTGAAGATTCATTGATTAACCAGAAGGACGACAGACAAACTTAGACTTCGAATCCCCCTTAGATTACCAGAGCAACAGCAGTCAACAGACCAGCGATTTTCGATTCTAGTTCATTCAGTTCACAAACACCACCATAACTCCTGACCCTTAGGTTTAAGACTGGCGAACGTTCGCTCTATCCGATCTAGCTACCACGATTAATTAGCCGCCCAGGTACGGTCGCCTCTCGCAACGACTTAACTTAATTGGTGCAAATTCTAATGATTAATGAGTTACTCTTGCAATGGATTAACCCTAATCGGTTCCTACGAACGGCACACTCCAATTATAAGGTTAATTGTTCAACTTGATGTTCTAAAGTAAGGCGAGCGTTCGCTTCTATCCTTAGCTTAACAAGAATCTAATCTAGGTGGCCAAACCAGACAAGAAACACAGAGAACGAAGAACAAATCAAACATGAAAGATGAAACTGAATGAATTTCGAATCTAATCACCGCCGATCCGTGACCGCTTTAAGCCCTGGGTCACTTAGGGTTCATCTAATCTAAGCTACACGAGTTTAGCTACTCATATTCAATACAGAAGAATCGAAGACAGACAAAGAATACATCTCAGGTAGGGAAGACAGAGAAGAACTGTAAAACCTAATTTCGATGACTCCTAGCAGTCTCAACCTGCTGGATCTTCAACTCCTAGCACTGGCTCTCCGAGATGGATGGATGGCGTCACGATCCGTTCCTGGCTCCTCGAACTCTATCTACTCGTTTTCCCTCCTCCTCAGTCTTCTGATTTCTTTCTTTTTGTGTATTTTTGTCGATGTGTCTCCCTCTAGTTATCCGCGTGTTTCAGTATTTATACCTAACCGGCGATTTCTGAATTTTCACTGGGATTTTCGCCGAAAATCCAAGGATATTTTCGGCGAAAATATCTGTTTAAATGTGGCTTCATCCCGCTGTTTCTTCCGGTTGGTTCTGCTTGGGGTTTTCGCCGAAGATGCTTATGAATTTTCGCCGAAGACTTCCTCACGATCGGGTCAGTGGATTCTTCTTTCATTTTCGGCGAAAACCCAAGGGTATTTTCGCCGAAGGTTTTCGCCAAAAATATATGTGTAAATGGGACAGGAATTCTATTGGGTTGAACGACTTTTCTGGCTGATGCGGGTGTGATTCCTCGGGGTTTCAGTGCCTTAGATACGTCCTTGGCTACCACATTTGATGGCGAACACCTGTGCTAACATGAAAATACTAGAAAACCATCAAATAGACCCGAAACGGGCCAAGGTAACACAAATGGCACGAGATAGGGCAATTGATTGAATATTCGTTATTATACCCTAAAAACTGTGTCTCAAGCAATGAAATGTCGCTTAAATGAGGCTGATAGTTATGTTAATTCGAGTGTCATCACTTAATACACTACAAAAAAATGCTGTTTGGCGTCGGTCGGACACGCGATTTAGCGTCGGTCACTGACCGACGCCAAAAAATATAGCGTCAGTCGGTAAGACCGACACCAGATTCGGTGACGCCAGATTCAAGTCTAGGCTAAGAAATGCATACCTTACACCAAGGTGAGTGACAAAAGGCAGAAGACAGAACAACTAGTCGATACGGGCACTGAGAAAATAACCACAACATATACAATTAGAACTAATCAGAATAACTATTTCAATTCACTACAATGCTAATGACACATGCAATCTAGAAACTAAACAAAATTTAAATTACAATCTACAATTCAATACTATTATAGTAGTCAAAGCAATTTGAATTCACTACAATTCTAATAATCACAACATATACAATTCTAATTCTCTACAATCCTAATAATCAGAACATATACAATTCTAATTCTCTACAAAATAAACAAAATTTAAATTACAATCTAGAAATTAAAAATTAAATAACTTACACCGATACACAGGAGGAGATGTGAAGGAAGCACGGGTGATGAGAACAGCGTCACAGCAGCTCCTAGCTCGAATGTCGGTGATTTCAGAGGATTTGGGAAGTTGAGAGGATTTGAAGCTGTGGGGAGAAGTGCATAATGACTTCTAACGCTGGGCTGGGGGTTTTTATATCTTCGGTATTTAGCGTCGGTCGATGACCTAAAACGCGTGTCAACCGACGCTATCTACACGTGTTTTAGCGTCAGTCATTACCGACGCTAATCCGTTTCTGTTGACCGACACCGATCTACCCATCCGGTCAACCAAAAATCAAACCAAGAACGGGTAATAGCGTCGGCTCTTAGGCCGATTTTAGCGTCGGTCGTCAAACAACCGACGCTAAAACGTGAAGTCAGCTATTTAGCGTCAGTTGTTGACCGACCGACGCTAAATTCCTACGTATTAACCGACCCTAAAAGGAGTTTTTTTGTAGTGATAGATTAGAAGTCGTGGAACTCACACCACGCAACTTGATTTTAAACTTGAACTTTTGCCAGCTTCTTTGAGTAAACAATTTGAAAAAACCCTTGGAATTTGATCTAATATGCTTTGGTAGGTTAGTATTTGACCACTGTTTTACAGTTATCAAATTGGTGCCGTTGTCGGGGACTCTTCTCTATTGTTTGAAAGAAGAGTTCGCATTTATTCTTCTACTTTCCATATTTTCACCTTCCATCACACTTCGATTTTACACTGGTTGTTCTTATTTTTGTTGACTTACAGGTTGAATGCAGGTATATGAACCGTCCAACTACTCGTTCTCAATTCAGGCCTAATAAGACTAACAGCTCAGACAATCCTGGCAGTTCTGCACCGACAAAGCAACAACAAAGAAAGAAGCAAGTGACAATCGATCCACCCTCATCCCCTACCCCCATCAAGATTGAAGAGTTGAAGGAGGATTCTTCTTCTTCTTCTGCATCGTCCACATCAACAGATTCACCACCGCCATCTCCCATAATGGATCCACCGCCGTCACCACCTCCTCGTGTTCCACGTACTATGGAGGACTATAATAAGCCGAGCACGAGTAGCGTCCGGTCAAGCATCGCCGTCGCTCACAACGATATGAGATCAAAATCCCCTTCCTAGGAATGATCTCTATGGATGTCCAATTTGAAGGGAAGCCGCATGACAACCCATGCACACATCTGGCGGACTTCCTAGCCATGTGCGAGACCTTCAAGAGTGGGAGTCTCGAGAAGATCACTATGTGCTTGTGATCTTTCCCATTCTCTGTCAGAGGCGCCGCCAAGAGGTGGCTTAACAGCAAGCCACCCGGTCACTACACCAATTGGGATGACCTTGCTCAAAATTTTGTGGAGGGGTAACTTTCCTCCATCCAGTTTGACGGCCTACAAAGACAGCATTGCTAGGTTTATCCAGAAGGATGGAGTCAGTTTTATATGATGCTTGGAATGAATTCCAAGAACTCCTCTACAATTGTCCGCATCACGGTTTCGAGCAAAGACAATTGGCTGAGATCTTTGCTCGAGGTATGAATGATGAATCTGCTAAGTGGGTCAACTCCTTGGCTGAGGGAGATTGCACCGCTCTTAGATCGAAAGCTGCTCTTCTCCACTTTGCAATTTTTGCATCTAAATCGAGAAATTTGGAGAGGCAAGCTGATGCGAACCGCTTCCTCAATGAAGGGATCGGCTTCAACACCCAAAACTATATTACCAGCTTCACGAATCCTAACTTTTGAAACCGCGGGGAATACTTGAAATCCACTAAGTATAGACTTAGGAACCCCAAGGTATTCAGTCGAATTGGTGCCACAAACAAAGGGTGATGACCTTTGATGATAAACCAAACCTTAAGCTAAGCAACAACGAGCAAAGACTTGAAGGAAAAAGAACAAAGTTCTGAAATTTCAATTATGACTTAACGTGTCTTACAATGATGGCCGAGGCCTCTATTTATAGTACAAGGGTGGCCTAAGCCGACTCCAACTCTAATAAGGTAAGACTAAAATAATCCTAAAAGATAGGCCGAAGAAAATATTAAAATACACAAAGTTGTCCGAGAGTGAAATTCTAAAACCGGCAAAAATTGCACAAAACCCTAATCCGGGCGGATTAGGGCACGCCGGGTGACCGTGTCCGGACGGGATTAGGAAAACCCTCCGGGCGCGTGTTGGACTCCGGACGCGGCTAGGAAAAGTGCCCGGAACCCGCGCGGTGGCAATTCTGTAATTACCGCAGGTTCCGGGTGACCGGGCGGTCGGGTGGCGTCCTTCGGTGCTGGCGACCGGCTTGGCATCAAGGGCTCCGGACCCGGTGCTAGGGTTTTGGTGATGCCGGGCGGTTCTGGCTTTTGGCTGAACATTTCCTCGGACAAGTGAGGTTCCTCCCAAGTATTTTGACCTCCTGAATCTTCTGGCTTCAACTTGTCCGCCAGGTTCTGAGTGTGGAGCAGGGTTAGCCGAGGCAGGGGCCGGTTGACTGCATCCGCCGGGGCCCGGGCAGTGTCCTTGGGAAGCCAACCTGTCTTGGCCACATATTCTCGAAACTTCGGTCTTCTGTACGCCAGAACTCTCTTTTCCAGATGGCTTTTGGCGTGTGGCTTGACTTGAGGGGATCATTGAAGAGAGGTTGGGGAAGGATGAAGACTCGGTGTCTCCCCTCTAGGGTTAGGTTCTCGGCCAGTAGCATGGCCTGGAACTCTCTTCCATCTCGAGGTGTCTTCCCCTTCCTGTGGGGCAAAACCTGAGCTTTTTCTTGAACTCATTTTAGGCTTGAGAGCTTGTAGGTAGCCAGTCCTTAATTCTAGGGCTTTTTGTTGGACCCGGGGTGCTGCCCCTTTTACGGGGTACCTTGGTGGGGTGTAGGTATACCTTTGTGGTCCGGGGCGGTGGAGCCGGGTCATATCACAATCCCAAAGGGGCTAAGAGCCATTGAATCTTGAAGAGTAGGTAAAGGTAGAAGTTCAAAAACTTAAAGAAGATCGGTGCACCCCCTTAATCCTCCTTCTGCCTCTGTTTATGTTCTGATTGTGAATGGTGTGGTGCTTGTGCTCATAACGGGGGAAGTTGTCAAACTTCGGTAAGGCGGATGTTTTGGGCTGTAATGAAATGAATTTTGTTGGCCAGGGATTCACCAACAATCAAAAGGGATACTCCGACTACCGTTAGTCCCCAAAAAACCTCAACAACAATATCAACAAGGAAGCTTCCAAGAGCGTCCTCCATACAACTCCCAGCATGAACCAGAATAAGAATAATCGACTAACTGGGTCATTTCAAGAGCATAAGCCATCCAACCAGTCCGGAGGAGTCTATCAACCACCACATCAGAACCAGGGTAATTATGGTCCACCTCCTGGTAATCACCAGAATAAGTACTTCAATAACAGCTACCCAAGGACCACCTGGTTTCACTGGAGGACAACAAAATCAAGGGTCAGCGACACAAAATACTAGGGAGAGCGAGATAGATAAGAAGCTCGACCTAATCATGACAAGGCTTGACGACCACGATGCAAAGTTCAAAGATCAAGCCGCCTTGAATCAAGGCCAGATGTCTCAAGTTAGAGGATGGAAGATCACTCAAAAACTTCGTTAGCCTCCTCTCCAATGGTCCTTAATTACTGAACCAGACAGATCCAAACCCTAAGAAGGAATATGTCAAGGCTATCTCTATAAGAGAGATCAAGGAAGAAGTTTAAAGATGAAGAGGAGAAGGTGACTGCCCCCGCCTCCTCCAACACCAGCTACTGCGCCACCTCTCCTCCATATCAGCTCCGGATCCCGTTTCCTCAGGCAATGAAGGCAAAGACTTCAACCCCAAATTCAGGGAGTGGTACTCATACTTCGAGAACAAGAGGAAAAGAGAGGCATCTTCTGTCTCCCTTAACCAGGAATTCTTCGTCGTCCTCTGCCAGACACCATCCATACCTCCTCCAACTAAGTTGTAACGATCCTGGTTCTTTTACTTGACCTTGCACCATCAATGGAAATTAAAATTGATTGTAGCTTAGCTGATTTAGGTGCGTCTATCAATGTCATGCCTACTTGCTTATATGAGAAATTGAATCTAGGTGAATTAAAACCAATTAACATGCAGTTGGCGTTCGCTGATAGATTTGTTAAAGCACCTAGAGGATTAATAGAAGATGTGACTGTCCGTCGTGGTCCTTTAAACCATCCTTGTTGATTTTGTTGTTATGGATAGCCGAGAGGTAGATGTTACCCTCCTCCTAGGCTGACCGTTTCTGGCAAAGTCGCGTTACCATCAACATCCAAATGGCTCATTGACTTTAAGGGTCAGAAAGGATAGTGTGACATTCCGCCTCAAGGATGGGCTGAAATACACTCCTAAAGAAGATGCACATTATTTATCAATTGATACTATGGAGTTGGCCTCGGCCAACTCGGGTACTAATGAAATCTCTAGTGTTTCTTCAAAGATGTGTATGACCAGAACTAAACAAGTTACACATCAGAAGAATAAAGGCTCAAGCATAGAGGCCAATGACAAAGGAGGCACCGAAGGCACCCACCTTGAATCGCCACGAGCTAGAGATCGGGAGAAGTAAAGAAGGAGAACAAAGTGAGCAATAAAATGGCTTGGAAGCCAATTGCTCTGTCATCCTCCTATAAGCCACCGGATGAAAGAAAGAATATGAAGATTTATTTGGGCCATTTGAAGTTACTAGACACCCGGGTGGGCGAACTCAATTGACTCACATCAATGGGGGGCGATTCCTCTTGACTGGAGGTACACCGAAGCTGTACTTCATGGATTTTGATGCAATCATGAAAGAAATCCTAAGTTGGGACGCCTCTTGATCTCCATCCAGGTATCGCCGCTCAAGGACGTAAACAAGAGCGCTTATCAGGAGGCAACCCGAGCTTTGAGTCTTTAAATTTATTGCGTTGAGTCAGTGGTAGAGTCGTGGAGTCAGTTTTTATTTATTTTGAGTCATCTTATGAAATTTATGTCGAGTCAATTGAGTCTGGATCATAGAAAATAGTTGAAAAAAAAATTATATTTTGAGTGTTATTTGGGTTTCAAATACTGTTAGCAGGTATTTGGGTGACCAAAATTTTTAAAAAAGATGGCACAAATCCAGATTTTAGCCCCCAAAAAGAGCAAAAAATAGAAGGCTTACACACCGTGTAACTTACAAGGAAAATAGCTTACACGCCGTGTAAGCTCGAAAATCATGGGGTAAGTCACTCTTTTCCCTTTCATTTTTCAGATTACACCCCTCTCTCCTCTCCTCTCTCTCTCTCCTGAAAATCCTCTCAAAACCCATCCTCTTACAAAACAAGAGTTGAACCCCTTTTTCTCCAAACCACCACCCCCACTAATAAAAATCGCCGCCGGTGAAGCTTGGGCTGCCTGTCGGAAGCCCGCCGCCCCTCGCCTCAGCCACCCTCGCCGACCAGCCCCTCCGAGTCGCCGACCCAAAACCAAAGACAATAGCTCAACGATTGGGCTGCTAACCGAGCCAAATGACTACCGCCCCACCACCTGCAGCCCTCCACCTTCCGTCGTCTAACCCAGCCACTCCCCTCTGCCACAAACCCACCGACGGCAGGCCGGCGTCCTCCGACGACCCAGCTGGGAGCAACTCCAAACCCAGCACCCAAAACTCGAATTGAACCCAATTTTCACATCTTTCATTCGATTTAGTGTGTTTGAATCACTCTACAGGTATGTACATTAATTATCCTACCTTATTTGATGCCCCATCAGTGATTTCTATGGTGAATTTTGAGTTGCATGTATGTATTCGAATTTGAGTTCTTGAGATCAAGAACCCCCAATTTTTTCGAAATTGGGGGTTTTTGTAAAATTGAGGTTATAGAAATGGAATTGATGGTATAATGAGCTTGTATTTTTAAAACGGGGTCGTTTCGATATCGTTTGCCCCTCCAATTTTGCCCTTTCATTAGAAATTTTCATATCGAAAATTGTCCGTAATTGGGGATTTTTTATTTGGCCGAAATTCGATGAATTGTTGCTTTAAAATTGATCTTGTATGATTATAGTAGTAGCACTTGTCCCCGACTATCCATCCCTTAATTACTCGTATGATGGATTAAGGTAAACGTTTTGTATTTTCGGTTTCATGAGTTTTGTGACCTTAGCTTGAGTGATTTATTTAGCAATTTGGAGTGATTATTACTCGATGATGGCATGTTTTATGTGTAATGTCTTTCTTTTTTCCCAAATTTGGTTAAAGCTCAAAGTTGACCTCTATGCACGTATTTTTAAAACCTCGATGTGTGCTTTGAGAATTTTTTGCATGACTTGTTGGTGTTTAACATACATTCTAAGGATGGTTATGTCCAATTTTTTTATGTATATATATGTGCTATTTTTCCATTGTTAGAACCAAACTTGGCATTTATGTGCTTTTTTGTTTCAGGATGGGAAGAACTAAAGATCAAGCGCGAGGAAACCTACACCTCCGCGAGGGCAAGAGAGCCTAGATTTCAAGTGGGGGATCGAGCGCAGTGGCGGTTTCTAGAGGGGGGGTTTCCCGCAGCTAGATTCGTTTGATAGAGAGAAATTGAGGATTTTTTAGTGCCCTAGTGTTTTCAAGTTTTTTCTTATTTTTCTTATCATCCGGAACTCTGTATTTTTATTTTTTTTTGTCGTTTTTTTGTCCTTTGCATTGTCAAATTTTTGTAGGGGTTTAGTCATCGAGTATTTCTATTTTGGATGCTCTAATCGTGTATGAATCTTACTCCAAAATTTCTAGGTTGAAATAAAATCTTACAGTTTCATGCATCGCAGTTAGTCTCCGGGTCTCGATCCCGCCATCCCCACGCCCTCATGCCACTTTTCGGTACCCCCAAACACTTTTCTTTTCTTTTATGGGGTACTGGGGAAATGTCTATTTAAGTGGGGGTGAGATTTATCATTTGAGGGATGTGTGGATTTATGGGACTTCTCTAATTGAAATTGCTCTTTTTTTTACTTCAATGTTAAATTGATTTAAAATTTTTCACAATGACGTTTAGACTGTTCCACTTAGAACAGTAACTAGCGTGTCGGCACGAATTAAATAGTTAGATCAAAACAAATAAATTTCACTCTTGTATTTGATTAGAATTAATTAAATTGATTAGCTAATACTTTATTTAAAACTGCTCGATAACACGTTCTAAAATGATAAATGCACTTAAATTTCCCCCTTTTCAACCAAAAACCCTACCCGACATCGTTTCCTTAGGATAACCTCTTGAGCCTTGGCTAGTTTGTTGGTTTATACACGATTTCAAAATCTCTCCCCCTAGTTTTTCATTACCCATTTGATCCCTTGTGATTTGGATTTAGATTTAAAGAAATCCAATTTGAAATCTTTTGTAAAAGTTATAACTAGCTAGTCAAGGGCTAAATTTTCAAATCAAGTGGCTGATTTTAAAATTTGTGAAGATAGAATTTAAATTTTTAAATTTAAAATTTAATGCTGAAAAAAAAGCTAGGAAGCCTGACACCTAAGTGAAGTGTTCGGGGGAGCACTAGCATAGGCACAAAACCATGAGCTAGGCAGGTCCAACACCTAAGCGAAGTGTTTCGGATTGAGAAGTAAAATACTTAACCCGGGGCCCCGGCCCAAATCAGGGATACACTTTATACTTTATAATATATTTTCAAAATAAATTCTCACGAGTTCAGACCAAGGAGTTCGAGAGGCAGAGTTTTAAGTTCAAAGAGCCAGGGAAAAGATCGTGACGCCCTCCCCTTTACCTCGAGAACCCCAACTGGATTGAAGATTACCGAGAGCGAAGCTTTCCCCCGAGTCATCTTAATTAGGGTTTTTCAGTTTTTTATCTGTTCTTCCCTTTTTTTATGAACTCTTTTCTATCTTTGATTCTGTCGTTATGAACATGATAGCTAAACCTAAGCTTAGACTAGATGAAACCCAAGTGACCCAGGGCTTTTAAAACGGGCACGGGTCGTGGTGATTTAATTTAAAGTTCAATCAGTTTCTCTTTCATGTTTTATTTGTTCTTCGTTGTTTATGTTTCTTTCTGGGTTGATCACCTCCCAGGGCTGAGTCCTTTGTTGACGGTGTTAAGGCCCCCATCGGGGGCCCCCTGAGCCGGTGCTGGCGCCCGATGAAATCTGCCTTTGGGCCTTCTTCATTTTCGTCCAGGCCTTTCCCTTTCCCTGCTTTTCCCAGCTGTCCAGGAAGGGCCCTTTGAGATTTTTCCCCCAATTGGTCATCCGCTCCTTGAGCCCCGGAAACCGGGCTGGTGCTAGTGCTGTCGGGTGCTCGGGGCGGGGCTGGCTGGGGGCCTCTTTCAGGTGGTGCCGGTCTTTTTCCGTCGACCTCCTCCAAAAAAGCATCTAGAGGATCCCCGGGTTTTTATACAACTCCTGGGTCCCTTTGGCTTAGTACCAGAGCTACTAGGCAAGTCCGCCTTCTTGGGACTTCGAGCGTCGGCGCCCAAATTAGGGCTGGATGGGTCCGGACGCTTTTCCTTTCTTGCGGGGCCCCTTTAGAAGGGTGTACTTGAACCTCACCACCTTCTCAGGCTTTATAAAAAACCCCTATGGGGTAGCTAGGGGGCTGGCGAGGGTCCAAACGCTTCTTTTAAGGCCCCTTTGGGCCTTTGCTCTCGTGGGTGACCCGACAGGTGTAGGAAAAGGGATCTTTTGCCGGTCGGCGCCTGGGTCACTTCACCAACCCCCAGGTCTATTGGGTTTCCTCGCTAACTTCCCGGCCAATACTTTGACCCCTATTGGGGGTCCGGAACATTCCCACAGCCGACGCCCCCCCCCCTCCATGGAGTCTGCCGGAGCATGAAGGGTGGCCGACAAAAACCCCACCGCTCCCTCACCGCGGGGGGATTCTAGACTCACCCCCACCCGACAACTTTCCCCCACTCGCCTCTAGGTGTTCTGGGGCACTTTCGGCTCGACCCCCCGCAAAAAAGTGCGCCTCAAGGTGACACCTTCCGTCTTCCGGCCAGAGGTGCAAGCACAGTACGATGAGTTCGTCCACTACCTCGACACCCCAGCCGAGCACTACACCGGCACCACCAGGGAGGGAGGACAAAAAGGGTGAAGGGCCTATATACATGCACTTTCGAGCCAACACCGGACATCCGGGGGTAAACCCCCCCACAAGAACTACACTGTAGGGTCCTCACCCTCTCTTCCGATTTATTCTTATGTTTGCGTCGTTCTTTGTTTTATGCTCCAGAAAAGAACCGCCACCACATAGCCACCAGGAGCTACTCCTCTTCAGGGCCACTACGAGGGCTATCCTCTCCATCCGGGTTGGGTTCTCCCCGCCTGATAAAACCAAAGATCATTCTAACAAGCTTGGGGGTGTTTCATTGGCCGTCTCATTGCCGGCCTGGGCCTCTCCGATTCGGGGAGCCTTGGGTCCAACGCTTCCAGGTGTACACCTTTTGGGGGACATCTTGAGGTGTAGTACGATCTCAATTTGGCCGTTGAGCCAGGGTGCACGTCCTAGCCCCCATCCCTGAGGACCCGGGGCAGAGGAAGATGGGGGGGAGGATCCCCCTGATGCGAACCCCCTTTCTCCAGGAAGGGATCGACCCCACACCCAAAACTATATTATCACCCCCACGAGAACCTAACAAATGAAACCGCGGAAAACACTTAAATTTCCACTAAGTATAGACTTGGGAACCCCCAAAGGGTTTTCGGTCAAATTTGGGTGCCAAAAACAAAGGATGATCTTTATGAAAACCAAACCCTTTAACTAAGCAACAACGAGCAAAGACTTAAGGGGGAAAAAAAACTTATTTTGAAATTTCAATAATCAAAATAATTTTTTCTTGGGGGGAAACCTTTTTTTTATGCCCAAGGGGCAAAAAACCCGTTTCCAACTCTAAAAGGGGAAAGACAAAAAAAAACCAAAAATAGGGCCCAAGAAAATTTAAAATAAATTAGTTTTCCGAGATTAAAAATCAAAACCGGAAAATTGAGCAAAACCCTAACCGGGGGATTAGGGCACTCGGGTTTTGTTGGGTGGGATTGGAAAACCTCCGGGCGGGGTGGGCCCCGAGCGGCTAAAAAGAGTCCCGGGAACCCCGCGGTGGCCTTTTTGAATTCCGCGGGTTCCGGGGGCCGGGGGTGGGGGGGTCCTTCGGTGCTGGGGGGCCCCGGCATCAAGCTCCAAACCGGTGCTGGGGGTTTTGGTGTCCCGGGGGTGTTCGGGGCCCTTTGGGGACATTTCCTCGGGAAAGAGGTTCCCCCAATTTTTTGACCCCTAAGTCTTCGGCTTAAACTTGTCCCCCAAAATTTGATGTGGAGTGGGTTAGCCGAGGCAGGACCGTTGGGCCCATCCCCGGGGCCGGGGGGAGGGTCCCCTGGAGCCAAAACCGCTTGGCCAAAATTTTCTCGAATCTTCTTGTCTTCTGTACCCAAACTCTCTCCAAGGGTTTGGACGTGGTTTGACTTGGGGGATCAGGGGAAAAAGGGGGGTTTGGGGGAAAAACTGGGGCCGGTCGGTCTAGGGTTTGGTTCCGGCCGTAACAGGCCGGGGAACTCCCTTTCCATCTCGGGGTGCCCTTTCCCTTCCCTTGGGGAACCTAGCTTTTTCTTGATTCATTTTAGGTTTGAGCTCGTGGGTCATACATCCCCCTCTTCTTGACGGGGTTTTTGCCCCCAATCCACCTGGGCCCACCCTTTTCCTAGCCCCCATAATTTTTTCCCAAACTTAAACAATCTTGTGGGCTAGGGCCGGGGAAAAAATCAGCATCACAGTGTCTGGGGGTTCCCCATTCGGGGGGTAGGGACAATGTCCGGGGATTTTTCAGGGGCTTCCCCCTCAGTCCCCAAATTTCTTCCATTCATAAATCCCCTTTAACAGTAATGTTAAGGTGGGGGAGTTTGTGGGCAAAGGTTTCTTCACTCATCTCCTCACCCGAGTCTTCTTCTGGATCTTTTTGGGCTCGGGAAAGGCTTTTAAAAATCCGCCGGAGAGGGACTTCCCTTTAATCTCGGGAGGGGTGGCCTTTGGTTCTTTGGCCGCCCGGGGCCCGGCGGGTGGCCGCGGGCCGGCGCTCTGCTTCAGATCATCAAAGAGTCCTCCTTCGGTCTTAAAACCCAAAAATTTGGGCCCGGGGAAGGTTAAAAAGACCCGGGGGGGGCCGATTGATATCATTGGGCCCCTGCGGACAGGATGCCGGGGCGGTCGTGATGCTAGGGGGGGGAAGGGCCCGGTGCTGGGCCGGGGCGGGTGGGGGCCGCTGTCCCGGGGGCCCAAGGCTGAATGCGGGGGCCCGGGGGCCCCATGCTGGGCGCGGGGGGCCGGGGTAGTCTGTTAAAGCATCACCGGGGGGGGACCATGGGGATCACTGGGCCCTTGGGGGAAATTTTAAAAATTTTTTCCGGGGGCCTTTCCCCACTTTAAACTTCTTCCTTCACTAATTTTTTTTTTACCAATTTTTTAAATTTTTGGGATTCCCTCCTCACTTTCCGTAACAACTTCTCCTTCTCAAAGTCCCAAAGCTCGGGTGTTGGGGCAGCCCCTTCCCAAAGGTGACCCCTACCTTGACACTTAAAACACAAAGGAAATTTGGGGCCGAGCTTTATTGTGGGGGTTTTTTAAACCCGGGGGTTTTGGGTTTACCTGTGATGCCGACCCCCTGATTGGGGTTTTGGCCTCGACCCCAAAAACCCCGGGTTGGGGTTTTGGGCCATTATGGGGGGTGCCCGGCATTTCGTCCCTCCCCCCGGGGGCACTGATCGGTGGGGGAGGGGAAACCCCCCTTCCCCCCAAAAACCATTTTTTTAAAAGCTCCCTCAACCCTAGTACCCCAGGGTTATCAAGTCTTTGGGGAAACAAAGTTGAGGATGTTGATTTGGTGTAGAATCCCCTTCTCCCAATCCCCCGGTGAATCGTGCTATTTTGGGCATCTGCATCTTCCCCCCAGGTCACCCGTGCAACCAGAATCTCCACCTCCTTTTTTTTACTCCTCAACCGACATGTTCCCTTGTTTAAAAAACCCGAAGCTTGGTAGGCAAGTCCGGTTGTAGCTGCTCGGAAAAAAACTTTTTTCTCATCTTTCTTTTAGATCATCCAACAAGGACGGGGCCTTTCTTCTCTCCCTGATCTGTTTCCCTGGGGTTGAGCCCCCCACAAGGCAGCAAGCCCCAGTAAATTTAATTGGGGCTAGGGTTCCCTTTTTTCCTCTGGGGAATAGTTAGGGCACTCAAAAAAATCCCCCATGCCCCCTCTCCCAACCCAATTTTACCTTTGGGGGGGCCTGTTTTGCCAGAAAATTTAGGTACATTGAGTTTCAACTGTCACTTTATACCAATCTCTTCACTTTTCCTCCTTGGTCGTGGGGGGAACCCTCCATTCTGATCCCCAAAAACTGCTGGGTAAAACTTGCCATTTTTTCACCCCATGGCAGCCCACCCGTGCCTCCAAAAAGCGTTACCCCTTCATTTTGCCATGATTGTACAAACAAAAAACTCCCAAATCTCTCTAATGAACCCACAACCCCTTTTTTTTACCACTCTGTATAAAAATTTAAAAGGGTCACTAAAATTAGGGTTTCTTTGAAAATTTCAAACAAAGGGCAATTCCATTCAAGTATTCAAGTTTCTTTTTCGAAGCAATTTAAGTCTTTAAGGTTTCCAAAGACACAAAACAAAGACCTTATACCCAGGGGTTTTTGGATGTTTTAGGGGGGCCCGAATTTTATGCTAGGGCGTGGGATGCAAACAAACAAATTTTTTGGGGGTTCTACTAAGAAACTAGTAGTCAAAGGGTGAAACTAAAATTATGAAAAACCCCCCTTCTTTAACTTATTCTAATAAACCCTTTATTGTGAAAAAGTTCCTTCTTTTTAAAACAGGTCAATTTTCTAACCTTTGATTTTTTTTTCTTTTTTTTTTCTTTTTTTTTTCTTTTTATCCGGGGCCCCAACTTTTTTCCCAACCAAAAAATTAAAAGGGCAGGTAGAAGAAAGAACAAACCCAATGCACGATTTTTTTGGGGTTTTTCTGAAAAATGAAAAACAAGAAAACTAAAAGTATGAATTCAAGTTAAAAAAACCTAAAACTGGGTAATTGGGTTTGGGCCCCAAAGTTGAACCCTGCTCTGATACCCGCTTTATGCAACCCCCATTCTCCAGGGGGGATCCCACTCCACCCCCCCCAAAAAATATTATCAGCCCCCGAGAACCCAACTAATGAAACCGGGAAACACTTGAATTCCATAAGTAAAAGACTTAGGAACCCCCAAGGTTTTTCGGGCGAATTGGGCCCCAAACAAAGGTTTAAAAACCTTTTTATGATAAACCAAACCCTTAAACTCGGGAACCCAAAGAGCAAAGACTTGAAGGGGAAAAAAACTTTTTCTGAAATTTCAAAAACAAAATTCTTCTTACTTTTGGGGGCCGAAGCCTTTCTTTATAGCCCAAGGTTTAAAAACCGGTTTCCCAAATTTTAACAAGGAAAGAAATAAAATAATCCTAAAAGATAGGGCCCAAGAAAAAATTTTAAAAAAAAATATAGTTGTCCCAGATTAAAACTCTAAAACCGGCAAAATTTAGCAAAACCCTAATCCGGGCGGGGTTAGGGCAAACCGGGGTTCCTTGTTCCGGGGGGATTAGGAAAAAATTCCGGGCGTGGGCCCGGACCCCCCGGAAAGCGACTAGGAAAAGGGCCCCGGGAAACCCCCGCGGGGGCACTTCTGTAATTACCGGGTTTGGGGGGACCCGGGGGGTCGGGGGGGGGGCGTCCTTCGGTTTCTGGTGACCGGGTCGTTCAAAATGTCCGGGGCCCGGTGCTAAAGGGGGTTTTGGGGATGCCGGGGTTGGGTTTTGGCCGGCTGGACATTTTCCCCGGGCAAGTTTAGGTTCCTCCCAAACTTTTGGGCCTCCTAGGCTTTTGGGTTCAAACTTGTCCCCAGATTTGGTGGGAGGAAAGGGTTTTTCCGGGGCAGGACCCGGTTGGCCGTATCCCCGGGGCCGGGCAGGGTCCTCAGAAGCCAACCGTCTTGGCCACAAAAATTTTTCAATCTTTTTGTCTTTGTACGCCAAACTCTCTCCAGATGGCTTTGGGGCGTGGGGTTTGACTTGAGGGGTCATGGAAAGGGGGTTTGGGGAAAAAAACTGGGGCTCAGGGGTGGTTAAAGGGGTTAGGGTTTTGGCCAGTAACATGGCCTTTGGGAAATCCCTTCATCTCGGGGTGCATTTCCCCCCGTTGGGGGATTACCTGAGATTGTTTTTTTGAGTTCATTTCTAGGGTTGAGAGTCGTAAAAAAGCCAGTTTCCCTTTGTTTTTAGGGGCTTTTTTTTATGGGCCTGGAGTTTGTCTTTACGGGGGACCTTGGTGGGGTGTAAGTATACCTTTGTGGCCCGGGGCGTGGAGCCCGGGTTTATATTTAAACCCCCTCTTCTTTATGGGGTTTTGGGCCCCAAAACCACCTCGACATCCTTCCCCAGAACCCACACCCTTTTCCAAAAATTCAGCAATCTTGTGGGCAAAGGCCGGGGGAAAAATTCAAACATCATCAGTAGTCCTGGGGTTTTTCATTTGAGTCGGGATTGGGCAATGTCTCGGACTTTTTTAGTTTTCCTTTTCCCTCAGTCTCCATTTTTTTCCACTTTTTAAATGCCATTAACAGTAAAAATTAAGGCCGGGGACTGCTGGGGGGGGGGGTTTCTTCACCATCTCCTCATCCCCAGTCTGTTCTTTGGGGCTTTCTTGGGGTCGGGGCAAACTTTTAAAATTTCCCCCGGGAATTTTTCTTCCCATGAAACTGGGGCGGGGTGGGCCCTTGGGGTTTTTGGCCGTCGGGGCCCACGGGGGGCCGTCGTGGGCCCGGGGCTCGGGTTCAGGGTCATCAAAAAGTTTCCCCCTTTTGTCTTCCGGCCAAAAATTGGGGGAGGGAAGGTTTAAAAAAACCCGGGGGGGGCCCTTGACTCCTTCTGGGGGACGATGTCCGGGGGAGTCGTCATGCTAGCCCGGGGGGAGGGCCGGTGCTGGGCCGGGGGAGGAGGGGACTGTGCTGGGGCAATCTGGGTGGCGGGGCCGGGGGAGTGCTGGGGGCCGGGGCCCGGGGGAGTGCTGGGGGCTGTGCCGGGGCAAATGCCCCGAAAGCGGGCCGGGGGGAAGTGCTGGGGCCTGGGCCGGGGGGTGCTGTTCAGCACAGCCCGGGGGGGGCCTTGGGGAAACACTCGGCTTTTGGAAAACTGAAAAATTTTTTTCCCGGGCCTTTTCCAAAATTTAAATTTTCCCTTCACTAGGGTTCCCTTTCCCCCAATTCTTTTCATTATTGGATCCCTTTATCGTCCGTAACAAATTTTCCTTCTCCCAAAACACCATAGCTCGGGGGGTTAAAAGGGGAAGGGCCCTTTCCATGTGACCCCTACCTTGACACTTTAAAAAAACACAAAGGACTTTGGGCCCAGAGTTGTAGTAGGGATTTTTTTAATGGGGTTTGGGTTTTTCCCGTGATGGCCCATTTCCCCGATTAGGGTTTTGGGCCCCGTCCAGAACCCCGGTTAGGGGTTTTGGCCCGTTTTGGGGTGGTCCGGCACTTTTTGTCTCCTCTCAGGGGCACTGATCGGTTGGGGGAGGGGTTTGCCCTTCTCCCAAAAAACCCTTCTTTTTCTCCTTCTCCCCCTGTTAGGGGGGGGGGGCCCCGGTTTTCAAAATCTTATAGTCCAAAAAAGTTGGGGTGTTGAAATTGGGGTTAGAATCCCTTCTGCAATCCTCGGTGAATCGTGCTATCTTTGGGAAACTTTTATCTTCCTCCCGGTCAAGCCGTGCAAACCCAAACCCCCCTTTTTGTACCCTCAACCGACATGTTCCCTTGCTTCAAAAATCGAAACTTGGTAGCAAGTTTTCGGTTTTTTAGCTCTCTTTACAAACTTTCTTTCCCTCTTTCTTTTGAGACTCATCCAACTAAGGACGGGGTCCTCTTCTTCTCTCCTGATCTGATTCCTGAGTTGAGCCCACCACAAGGCAGCATAGTCAGTAAACTCAATTGTGGCTAGGGTTACCTTTTTCCTCTCGGAATAGTTATGGCACTCAAAGAAATCCTCCATGCTCCTCTCCCAATCAATGTACTCGTCGGGGCCTGTCTTGCCAGTAAATTTAGGTACATTGAGCTTCAAGCTGCTCACATCATCATCAATCTCTTGCACATTCCTCCTTGGTCGTCGGGGGCCATCTCCATTCTGATCTCCAAACTGCTCGGTGAAACGTGCCATGTTTTCAGCCATGGCAGTCAATCGTGCCTCCATAGCAGTTAGCCTCTCATCTGCCATGATTAGTACAGAACAAAGAACCTCCCAATATCTCTCTAATGAACCTCACACACTCCTTTTTCTTACCACTCGTGTATGAAAATTTAAAGTCACTCAAATTAGGGTTTTCTTTGAAAATTTCACAACAAAGACAATTCCAATTCAAGTAGTTGCAAGTTTCTTCGAAGCTTTGAAGTCTAAGTCTACCAATGACACAAAACAAGACCTTATACCTAGGGTTTTCGGATGTCTAGGGGCCAGAATCTTGATGCTAGGTCGTGGGATGACAAGACAAACAAATTTGGGTGTTCTACTAAGAAAGCTAGTAGTACGAAAGCTAGTAGCTAAACTTATGAAAAACCCCTCTTCTTGAACTTATTCTACTACCTTGATTGTGAACGTGGCCTTGCTTTTTAAGCTAGGTCAATTTTTCTAGACCTTTGATTTTTCTTTTCTTTTCTTTTCTTTTTCTTTTCTTTGATCGGCCACAACTTTTTCTCCCAACAAAAACTTAAAGACAGGTAGAAGAATAGAACAAACACAATGCACGATTTTTTGGGTTTTTCTGAAACTGAAAACAACGAAAGCTAAAAGATATGAATTCAAGTAGAAGAACCTGAAAACTGGGATAGATTGTTGGTCCAAGAGTTGAACCGTGCTCTGATACCAGCTGATGCGAACCGCATTCTCCAGGAAGGGATCGACTCCACACCCAAAACTATATTATCAGCCCCACGAGAACCCAACTAATGAAACCGCGGAGAACACTTGAATTCCACTAAGTATAGACTTAGAACCCCAGGTATTCGGTCGAATTGGTGCCACAAACAAAGGATGATAGCCTTTGATGATAAACCA